>VSMD01007328.1:0-368056 GCA_008750895.1 Mirza zaza | reverse complement strand
TGGAAACACTCTCCTAGACATCGGCCTAGGCAAAGAGTTTATGAAGAAGTCCCCAAAGGCAATCACAGCAGCAACAAAAATAAATAAATGGGACATGATCAAACTAAAAAGCTTCTGCACAGCCAAAGAAATAGTCATGAAAGTAAACAGACAACCTACAGAATGGGAGAAAATTTTTGCATCCTACTCTTCCGATAAAGGGCTGATAACTAGAATATACTTAGAGCTCACGAAAATCAGCAAGAAAAAATCAAATAACTCTATTAAAAAGTGGGCAAAGGACTTGAACAGAAATTTTTCTAAAGAAGACAGAAGAATGGCCAACAAACATATGAAAAAATGCTCACCATCTCTAATCATCAGGGAAATGCAAATCAAAACTACAATGAGATATCACTTAACTCCAGTGAGAATGGCCTTTATCAAAAAGTCTCCAAATAACAAATGCTGGCATGGATGCGGAGAGAGAGGAACACTCCTACACTGCTGGTGGGACTGCAAACTAGTTCAACCTCTGTGGAAAGCAATATGGAGATACCTTAAAGAGATACAAGTGAATCTACCATTTGACCCAGCAATCCCATTACTAGGCATCTACCCAAAAGATCCAAGACATTCTATAAAAAAGACACCTGCACTCGAATGTTTATAGCAGCACAATTCATAATCGCAAGGCTGTGGAAACAGCCCAAGTGCCCATCAATCCAAGAATGGATTAATGAAATGTGATATATGTATACCATGGAGTACTATTCAGCTCTAAGAAACAACAGTGATATAGCACATCTTATATTTTCCTGGTTAGAGCTGGAACCCATTCTACTAAGTGAAGTATCCCAAGAATGGGAAAACAAGCACCACATATATTCACCAGCAAACTGGTATTAACTGAGCAGCACCTAAGTGGACACATAGGTACTACTGTAATACGGTATTGGGCAGGGGGTTGGGGGCGGGTATATACATACATAATGAGTGAGATGTGCATCATCTGGGGGATGGTCATGCTGGAAACTCAGACTTGTGGGGGGAGGGTGGAAAGGGCATTTATTGAAACCTTAAAATCTGTACCCCCATAATATGCTGAAATTAAAAAAAAATCTAAAACGAAGACAAGTTTAGAAATATAGATGCATGACCATCCTCATGGTAGTGATATTAAAGCCATGGCATTGCTGAGACAAGAATTACAGAGAAGAATAGAAGAAATATCATGAAGAACAGTTAAACTGTGTATGTGTTATGGGCAAAATGTAGAGATAAGGTCTGACGCAACAGGAAGATTCAAAAAGGAAAATCAAGAAAATACGATGTAAAGTAAGTCAAGGTGTTATCACCTGTCTCAATAGTTTTGGAAGGTTAACAAAGGATGATGCCTGAAGAGGCTACAGAATTTAAAATAGATGACTGTACGCCTTCACCACAACTACTTTGGCATGGTAAAGGCATAGCCGAAAGTATAAGGAGCTTAAAATTGAATGGGAGAAGAGAAAATGGATATTGTTGAATATTGTTTACATTTCTCTAAGGATGTCTAATGGTGAGAAAAAGGAGAGACGGTGATAGCTTCAAATGTAACTTATGCCTGAGATCGGCACTCTCTTTAGTAGACAACTCATGGCTATTTTATAGATAAGTAAGTAAATAATAGTGGTGCCTGCCATTGAGACAGAATGATGAGAGAGTTCACAGAATATAACAGATGTCACATATTGAGGGGTGGCAAGAAATTAACAGATTGTGCCGAAGGCCAGGTGTTCTTAGAATTAGCGAAGTGGACTCCAGAATTTTTGTACAATGCTCAGCAGAGAGAAGTCCCAAGTTATACCCATATCTATGAGTATGCATTTTAATACTACACTTGAGGGGTTTTTTGTATTCATATTTTATTAATTTCACATTCCATATTTCTATAAACATAGGGATTCTGTGAAAATACATTATGCTTTTCTCTCTTCTCATTTTCCTTTTTTTTAAATTTAATAATCAGCAGTAAGTGCATAAAACAAACTCATAGGACACTGATTTTCTATTTAATTGATTGATTCTACATTTTCTCATGCTAGGGGGCCAACAACTCTCAATCACATATGCTTTATATGGATTGATAAAAGATAATGATTTTTAATATAGGTGAATAATAAATTACTAATATGTTCGTACACTTTATAGTTATTCCAAACTACAAAGTACTGAAACAATAAAAAAAGTGGGTGTTCTTAGTAACATAATCTGATGTTTTAACAAATAATTATTACAAGAATCTCTAAGTTAGTTAACTGATTCTTTTTAATAAGCTTGGAGGAATTTCTTGATAAAATAACTGTAAAATTCAATGTAGCTTTCTTCCTTTCTTCCCTTTTTTGGGTGGGGGTGGGGAAGTTAGTTACTTTTACATATTTGTCAATTTTTCTAAGCTGAAGCACAAATTAACAGAGGACATGCAGTGGATTTTGGCCCCTGACTGCCTCAAGTTTAGTCTCCAGCTATCAGAGTTTGGAGAGTCTCTCCTAAGTAATTTATTTTTATTTATTTTTATTTTGTTCATGTCATTTCGATAGCTTTGTAGGAATATGAATAACCAGTTAGATTTTTCAGGAAGAAAGCCAGCCTTTAAACGAATGACTTGTAATTTCAAGGCAGTTAATGAATTAATTCTAGCACAGTGGTGACACATAGAAATTACTGTGACTTTAAGAAAGAAAATCTATTTGAGCTTTAGAGTCTGTTTTCTTGCTTTCTTCATTTCTGATACTTTTTCCAAGTGGAATCTCTGAATCTCTGTCTTTCTGATAAAACTTAAGCTGCTTTTTGTGTCCGTCTTCTCTTTTTTTTTTTCTTTTTGCACACTTATTTTTAGATCACTCCAAAGTTATTTCATCGGTATTTGTATTTTGATCACAAAGTTTCTATCATGTCAAGTTTCAGGAAGGAATTCTACAGTGTGTGTGTGTGTGTTGGGGGGAGGGGTGCGTCTAGCAGGCAATATGAAGAGCCAGAGCACCACTTCTTGTAGTGAACATAAAGGTTCTAGACAAAAGAATTAAATCAAAAGTTTCACAAAACACTCAGACTGGCCATTCCATTCTTTCACTGTTAGAAGTCATAGCATGATAAACAGTATGGCAGGCTGATATAAATGATGGTAGCATATTTAGAATCTTTAGTTAAATGCAATTTCTGATTTGCTATAGTTTGGTATGGATATGTGTTGGTGAAATATTTTTGGTTGAAATCGTCAGTAACCAAACCATAAGGCTCGTTGTGTGCTCAATTATTGCCATATATCTTTCCCATGATTATGGACACCAAAACTATTCCATTTATGTCCTTACATTCATTTGTTGACAAGTATTACGAAGGCTGCCTTCTGAGGAAAAGTTTGAAGAATCTGTGTGGCTAGTTCTTTTATTGAGCCTGTATTTTTCTTAAATTGTAAAAATGAAGCACAGTGATTCCATGATACCTGAAAGAGCACCAGTTTTACCTGAAGAATTTTTGAATAGGTAGCTGATGTCAAATTTCAATAGTGTCCTCAAGAGGGCACTGTCACCTGTTTTATATAAGGTATAAGCTGTATTCTTTCATTAAGACCCCTTGCAATACTTGAACAATGATTGTAATCAATTTTTATCTGAAATTCAGTCTTGCATTCTTTGCATCATACGCAATCCTGCTATCTATAGCAACCTCCACCTATCTATTGTTACAGACCATGGACTGACTTGTAAATCAGTATACAAGTTTTATAGATTGATCCACCTAGGGTAAGTAGTCCAGTCTCAGCATGTTTAATAATTTTTTTTTTATAATATCTCCACTTAACATTGATTTTTTTCCGCTTTTTCATTGTAAATTAATCGTATTTTCCACGTTAGGTATATACGTGCCATTCTTGACTCTGGAGTCAGGCTTCTTGGGTTTCAAAGGCAGCTCCACCATTTAGAGTGTGTGAATATGGGTGAATGACTTTTCCTTCTTGGGTTGTTGTGAAGATTATATGAGTACATGTATATAATATTAAGCCAATTTCATTAATATAGTTAATATATAATATAACCAATATAATATCCTCATGGCACTTGCCATGACTCAAATCATCAGGCTTATAGTTTGTGGAGTTTAATTGATCTCTGATGATTGAAAACATTTACCTTTTTTCAAAATATATGCTTTTTATTATTTAAGCATAGACTTTAAAAATCCTCGATTTCTGAAGACATTTCCAAAATGTATATACACATGTGCATGTACAGTTTTGTAAAAATTCTGTTCTAAGTGACTTAGATTTAATTATTCAAAGAGACAAAATCTTTTGTGTTAAGTATTCAAAAGCATAATAAGTTAGACATTCTGAAATAAATTATGTTTGTTTAAATGATACTTACATTCTTCATATGAAAGTATTTTCTTTGCAAATACTGTTTAAAAGGGAAAATACAACAAATTCTAATACTTTTACTATACATATATAGACATTATAAACCCAACATAAGAATTTATAAGCACCAACATAAATTGTTTATGTAATAATTGTTATAAAGTGATAAATTAGGATGAAAGGACACAATTGCTACTATAACTATCTGTACATAATAGTACTCATTTGTATTTGATTTTGATAGATTTGGGTAGTTAAGGTTTAATGGTTTCAAGTTAACTAAAATACTTACAATATTTTTGTTTTAATAACAATAGACTCACATTTCAAGTAGTTGAAACTTTCTTTTTCCTCTGGTTACACAATTACTACATAATAGTAGTTTTCAAACCAGATAAAATGGACTTTAAATGTACTTGAAGATTAAACTACTGAATTACTTCATGTGAGATTCTCCGCATCTTTTGTTGAGGGCAAATATTAAAAAGCAAATTTCCCCTGAATTTATACAGTATCCTATAGCATGATCGCCAATTTATAAGCTTGAAAGTGTCAACCAATGCTCTCAAAACTTGGCCATCAATACATTTTGTTAAATCAGAGATTACATTGGGACATGTACAGCTGCATCTTTTGGACAAATGCTCACTGTAAGAGGAACCACTGTCCCTGCCTTTCCCTGATTATCTAATTTCTATTACTCCACAGGAGTGAGACAATTGTCATTTCTCACTACTCAAGATTTACTTCTCAAAATGCACTCATTTACATTGAAACAGAAATACAGTCAGGACAAAGTGAGAGACTACTCAGTTCATTTATCAATTGATTGGATGGCTGATTGATTTCAGAGCTGCCTTTATGAGTTCATGATTTCTACATTTTGAAACTCAACGTTGCTTTGTCAAGTTCTGAATGGTCTTAATTAGATGCGCCTCATAATTGTAAAGGCAAATATGTCAGATGCTTTTCCCTGTATTTCACTCATTTTAATAAATTTCTTCTTTGAGGCCAGTATTTATTTCTGCACTCAGAGCTGATTTGAGAGACTTAGATTTTTAAAAGTGATAAATTCACACTTGATAGGTAATCTCTTTGGTTAATCTGTGTAGTGACTACTTAAATTAACATTTTTAAAGGTGCACATGCATAGATAACTTGTGACTTGGTTATACACTTTTAATAGTAAAAGTTTTATCTTATAGTTGGATGGTAATTAAACTCCTCTAAACTTTAATTAAGCAATTATTTTTGTGGGCATTTGTTAGAATATGTGTTCCATAAAAGGGACCTCTTCTTCCTGTTATGCATAATTGTATCTCTACTATCTAGTTAAAAATTGGTACAGTAAATACTTTTGAATAGGTATACAAAATAAATCCATTATTAATTACTAAACACTATTAAATGATGGGTAAAAGAGTAAGAATATCCCAGGAGGTTTGAAAACTGAGAGATTAATGGGAGAACTTTTTGGACTTATTAACTATGGCTATAGCAGTTTCCAAACAAGAAGTCGTAAATTAATGAAGTTCAAGCATGTGTTAATAATCAGAAGATGACAATGTTAGGTAAAACTTAGTTATCCTGTTTTCAACAAAGATTACATTTTACTAAAGCATGTAAATATTGATGCTTTCTAATCCATAGTAATATAATTATTATTAGTCCTCAGGCTTGATGCCAGTTAGAATCTTTCCATGTCAGAATTTAAGACTAATTTGCGGTGATTAGCAGAGAATTACTTTGCAGGCTTTCTGTTCATTTATGCAAGGACAGTCCTATTAATTCCAACTCACTGAATTTATATGGGATGCCCACAACAGTCCTCAGAAGCCTTAAGCTTTTACTACAAAGAGTTGATTTTTCCATATGCCAGATACTCAGCTTTTTAGAAGAAAGCATCCCACTGGTATTGTTGAAAAGAGAAAAAAAGTCAAAGCTTAATTCCTAAATTAGGTTGCTATTGCCACTCAACAAAGGAATTGCACTTAACTCAGTGCAGTGGAAGCGCTTCTTCCAAAGAATCTAGTAAGAATATCATATCAAAATATTGTCCTAGCAGAACTCCACAATGTAAAAGGACAAAATACCTTTTGAGAATAAAAGTACCAGTACAGAGAAAAGACAATTATGTTGACATGTAGAATTTAACTGTAAACCACATACACAAAAAACAAGCTGTGAATATAATTTAAAAGTGAGTTTTGGCCGGGCGTGGTGCCTCACGCCTGTAATCCTAACACTCTGGGAGGCCGAGGAGGGCAGATTGCTCGAGGTCAGGAGTTCGAGACCAGCCTGAGCAAGAGTGAGACCCCCGTCTCTACTAAAAATAGAAAGAAATTAATTGGCCAACTAAAATTATATATAGAAAAAATTAGCCAGGCATGGTGGTGCATGCTTGTATTCCCAGCTACTTGGGAGGCTGAGGCAGGAGGATCACTTGAGCCCAGGAGTTTGAGGTTGCTGTGAGCTAGGCTGACGCCATGGCACCCACTCTAGCCTGGGCAACAAAGTGAAACTCTCTCTCTCAAAAAAAAAAAAAAAGTGAGTTTTTATTTTGCCACTTAAAAGGGCTTCAAAGCAGGCAAACTAACATGAGAATAGAGTAACCATGAGAGTCAGGACAAACAAAAGACCATTTAGGTATGGGTAAGCATAACACATTCCTTACAAAGTTGCGGAGAACATGTGATTTAGCAGCTTGGAGGTAGCAGGTACAGGCTCATAGGAGTACCCAGGTAGGATATGCAACAATGCCTCAAACAATTATGCCAGGAAAGCAACAGTCAAGAAATAAGGTACGTTTTTTTTCTTTCTAGTAACCAGGATAGGGTATCAATTGTTGATATTGATTGTATCTGTTAATTGCATTGTAAGTGACAGAAAACTTGATCCAAATTAGCTTTAAGCACAGAGAAGTTCATCAGCTTAAGCATCTGAAAAGTTGGGAATTTGATCTTGCTTGGCTGAATACAAAGTCAAACACGATCATCAGGGCCCTGTTTGACGCCTTCTCTTGGTCTCTTTCCAGCCTCAGACAAAAGATTTTCCTCTGTGACTAAAATACAGCGCTTGACAGCCATTCCAGCGCAGTCTCATGGTCTCCAGTGGGGCCACACCCACATGTGTGAGCTGATCAGGAGGATGGGAGCAGGTGATACTCTACCTTAGCACTAGGGATGTGACTAGCTCTGCAAAAACAGCATACCCTAAAGGCTGAAAAGGAGTAGCTTTCCGAAGTACAATACTGTATACTCACTAAAAATAGAGAGAGTACATTCTGAACAGCAAAGATACAATAAATGTCTACTTCACTGGTCAATAAATCAGTAGTTACAGTGACAAGAGGTGCAGGGACTCCGCACTTGTTTTTGAAGTTCCCTGTGTTCATTAGATACTTTGGCTTCAAGAATATGCTTCAGGAGGAAGGAGGCAGAGAAGAGTACCCTCAGGCAGGCCCTTGCCAAACTCTGGGTTTATGTCAGGTTCATTGCATATCAATTTCAAGAAACAGCTTATAAAAATATCCTTATTTTGGAATTGGTTGATTCTATTACCACTGCACTCCACTAGGTAGACTACAGTATTATTATTTGCTATACTGACAATATGCAGGTAGGGGTAAGCATGAAATATAATATTCACATTACATAAAAATTGTACTTGCAATTATATGAGCTCAGAAGTAAAATAAGTGGGGAATGTAAAAATACATGTACACTGTAAGAATGCAAGGACGATTCTCTGTTCAGAGGCTTTTTGGTTGTAAATGATGTCTCCCAAATATGATCCATACTTTCTCATGGATGGCCTTGTTCAAGAATTGATTAGGCCCAAGGACATTAGTAACAATAGTGTGATATGAAGAGACCTTTTCGTATGCCCCTCATATTTTACTGAAATAACATTTGTATTAAAGAGGAATGTGAAAATTTACCTTTTGGTTATGCTGTTTCTAAAAAGCATCTTTTCTTTTTAATTTTTTTATTTTTGATAAAGAGGCAGGAAGTGGAAGCTCCCTCAGATGGAGAGGGGTAGGAAATGAAAATCTAAAAAGCACATTTTTATAATTAAGTGACCTCTACTTCTACACTCACTGGACAAAGTTGTTTTCTTTAAGTAGAAAAACTTTGCAGGGTACTTTAGAATTTACAGGACAGGTTCATATGCTTTCCTCAGAAATCCTGTGAATCTATATATTTAATCTGTATTTGAGAGACTGGGAATTTCCCTGGGTCACTGCCTCACATTCATAGCCATGCCCTCTGCCTCACGCTGTCTGCCCTCTACTGTGCCAACGTATTTTGAGCAGGGTGTTATTTGTGAGTAGCACCTGAATCTTAGACACTTAGTCCACATAACTATTTGTCATGTTCTTTCATTGATTTGTATTGAATATGCTTTGGTTACTCATTCTTTCTTCAAAATATTGCTCATATTTCACACTCAGTTTAAGTCCTTCCATGAATCCCCAAGCAAACATGCCTTGTCTACCATCACAGCCCCACGGTACAAGCATCTGTTCGTATCACTCTATTATAGTGATTTGTTTACATGACTGTCTCTCCAGCTAAACTGTGAGTGTCTTGAAGACAGAGACTGTATCTCACGCATCTGCACAACTTCAGTTACTAGTACTCCAGGAGCTTGGCACTTGAAGGTTAACCAATCAGTATTTGATGAATTAATGAATGAATCATATACACAAAAAACAGAGCAGCAAAGCTATATGGATAAAGTGACTTATTGAAGCATATCTAAGCTAGAGATAAGTAATCTAATTTTCAGCCATTGTACAATAACCCCTGGATTTTATATGTAGTTAATTTTTTTTCTTTTTTCCCTCCTATTTAATAAGTTGCCATTCTAGAATTACATTAAAGCTTGATTCTATTTCTTAAAACAGATATTAAAGCCCTTAAATAATGCCCTTTGTATTTAAATGTAATTGTTAATAAGTACAGTAAAATAGCACTACATCACATGATTTTAATGGGTAGCAGCAGAACTTAAAACTCCAAAGCATAAAAATAGCAGCCCTGAGTTGCTACCTCATCAAGCATGCAGTCTTCTTAAGAAAAAGATTACACCTTGTCTTAAACAGGAGCAGATTTGATTTTCTCAATGCTAAAGCATCTTTTGTTTATGTGTGTGTGTGTGTTGGCGGGGGGTGGGGGGGTGGGCAGGGGGTTCCTAACCTTTCATTTATTTAATATAGTTTCAGTAGAAAATAGATGTCCACTAGTTCTGTTATTTTGTAGTTGAGTACTATGACATTAATTTGCTTATCAGTAGTATTCTAATGAACTGGTTTTCCATGGTTTATAGAAGATGATTGTTAATTATTGCGGTATCTAAACTAGGTGTTAAGATTATAATTTTGTATACTAATAGAATACTAATGGTATTCTGTGTCTTGGTACTGAATGTAAATCCCCATGTTGTGTTTAAGGCATTAGACGTGCTGAATCGATATTGGAGGAAATGAATACTCATGCCCGTTCCTTATCAGTTTTGGCTTACCCAAAGTGTCCTGTATATACCATGATCCCAGTACTAATCTTCTGAGTCTTTGTGAAACAGATACAGAATTCTGTATATTCTGAGTACCGTCAACCTTCAAGTAATAATATCATCCTCACTACGGAACATTTTGGAACTACAGAAAGGAATTTATCACCACACTATTGAATATCGAGAACCCATAGACTTTTGACTGAAAATTTCCAGTGTAGCTGCGAATATTTTAGAAGTTTTATTGAAAGGTGGTAGATAAAATAATGCAATGAATTCAATCTAAATATCATTTTGTCAAGAAAAGATTTGAAATCTTTCTTTTACTTTAAGAGCATAGAGTCCTGGTTACCTAGTCTTTACCCTCAAGCTATTGTCCTAAATAAACATAGCTCTTTAGACAATAAAAATATAGTAAGTGACCAGGAGTCAGAAGAATTCTATCTGCTTAGGCAACTATGAAAGGACTTTTGTCCCCGACACACTGCAAACTCTGTGGAATAGCACTGGCTGCTGCTGACGCCAGCCTCTGACTATGTGGCTTATCTGCTCACAGGAACCACTTGTGTGAGACTGAATTTCAGACTATTCTAAAGAGAGCAAGTGTAAATAAAATAAAATAGTTAAACATGGTTCCTTCAGAAATCACACAGATTTTCATAATGTAGTTTTTGTTTTTACTTAATGATTTTTCTCTTCCATCTCCTCAACTTTTCTTTATCTTGTTTTAAGTAAATAGTTAAATGCTATGTTGCGACTGCTACCTACCCTTTAGGAATCGAATTACTTTTTTGTTTGTTTAACCAAAGCTTCGGTGGCTTTTTTTTTTTTTTTTTTTTTTTTTTTAAGAAATGAAGGGCCAGTTCCCTCTCTTGTACCAGTTAGGATACCTTTCCTTTTGGCAGTTTATGATTTTCTTTCCAGATGCTAACAATGAGATATGATGTATAAAAGCAAAAAGTGAAGCCACATACCCCATTTTATCTTCACTATCATCGGTGCCCCCATGTGCTCTTTCAGTGTTCCTGGCTTGTCATTCTGCCTCCACCTCTCCTCACTTCCAGAATTCAGCATACCCATCACAAGGCTAATCCTGTGAAAACACCATGTTTATAATACTATGTTTCCCTGAAAATAAGACCTCCACATAAAATAAGCTCTAGCAGGATTTCTAAACATTTGTGCAATATAAACCCTACCCCGAAAATAAGACCTAGCGATGGGCGTGGCTACGCAGGGTATCTGCACAACCTATACATTTCCTCGGGAGCAGTAAGGAAGAGGAGCAGCCCTTCTCATCTGCCCCATGAGAGTTCTATTGCTCCACATGAGAGATTGGGGCCAATTGTTCTAAAGGAAACAGAGTTGCAAGAAATTCTAGATGTAATTTCGGGGTTTGAAGAGTTATGATGATGTTCCAGAAGAAGACGACTTAACTATATTTGAATAAATATAGATTGTTGTACCGTGCTTAAAAAAAAAAACACACACACCCTGAAAATAAGCCTTAGAGTGTCTTCTTGAGGAAAAATAAATATAAGACCCTGTCTTATTTTTGGGGAAACACGGTACTACTCCCTACCAAAGTCCTTCACCCACCTCTCATTGTGTAGACTGACCTACCTTTCCAAACTTTATGTCCTGTCCCTCATAACTTGGGCTTTTCCTGCTTCCATACATGTGCCCTGCTGGCTTGCCTTAGCTTGGAATATATCACCCTTCTTTCCAGGCCACTAACTCAGACCCTTTGCATCCATCGAAACTCAGGTTGATCTCTTTCTTTTGCAGGATATTATTCTCTGCTCCTCCCAGGTCACTATGCTCTTTTTTTTCTGTGATTTTGTGACATTCTGTATATTAACACTCACTTGCTATTTATCACTAACTATTATTGTCCTATATACTGTCATGTATTTATGCTGTGTTCCTACAGCTAAATTTCACTTTCCAGGAGTTGGTAGCTATATTATAATTCTTTTGATTTTTCCCATACTACTTAACAAAACATAATAAGAATAATAGGTTACTGAACTAAAATTTTCTGTTTATTTGAAATTATTTTCAGCAGTAACGATAATAAAATCGATACCCGGAACAAGTACAGCACCTGAACCCTGCAACAACTTTTGATCCAATAATCAAAACAGAATTTCTTGGGATTAACAGATAATATCAAAGCAGCTCCAACAAATTTAACATATATAAAGAGGGTTAAAGACTATTAATATATCCAAGTTAATATTTCCAAGTTAATATTTCCAGAGAGGGTTGATGATTATTAACCTTATAGCAGGAATTACAACAAGCAAGATAGCATAGATTAACCTCTTACAGTGGCAGGATATCTGTAGATTATCCGTAGTCAGTGATATTTGTAGATTAAACCACACCAACTTTATAAGGTGCTATCTTGATTTATGAACATCTAGATCCAGTGCTTTTAATATATTGGAAAATTCTTTCAGTACCTCCATCCTGTGTAAGGAGATTAAAAAGTACCTTGTATTATAGTTGACTTAAAAGAAACAGTCTGAATGTCATAAGGTCAATGAAACTAAAGATTCTTGTTTTTCTTCACAATTCCATTATATGGGAAAGGCAGAGTGGGTAAAGGTGTCAGAGAGGTGCATCTGGATTAATATGCCCTTAGTTCCTTTTCATTGATTCCATTCAGGCTAATTTATCTACAAGTTTCTTTTTAGAAAGAACTTCAATTCATTTGAATATTTTTCCCCTATAATGTTTTTAATTTAAAAACATTTTTAATGTGGGTGTTGGGTATTTATCAAATCTATCAACCTGCCATAATTTTCATTTTCCATCATTTCATATTGATTTTTAATTGCTGTCAATGCCTTATGTTGATTTTATTTCCTTTTTTATATTGCATTACCTCTACGTGTTTTATCCCTAAACATTTTAGTAATGTATAACAAAGCATTTATGTTTCACAGTAGCAAATATGAATTTGACATCAAAGCTCACTAGTTTTAGCTTCACCAGATACCTTTGCTCCTATCCCCATTAATAGATATTTTCATTTCTTCCTTTATGTGGCCCATCTTCAAGTGCAATGTTGTATTTTTATAACTTCCCCTCCTCCAATAAAAATATGTTAGATTTGTTTTAAGAGATGTATTTTCAGGTTTATAGAGCATTTGCTTTGTTAAAAATTTTGAATTTCAGAGAAATTTAGTATATTTTTAATTGCCGTAATAAATTAAATATTTTAAAGTACTCATTTGTAAGACTCCTTTATGTAGTAGTATAGTAGCTGTACCTTTGGGGGTCTACCAAAGCTTTGGGTGATAATAGGTTTTTAAAAATCTAATTGTGGACCATAATGGCTTTGGGAAGTATTTGATATTAAAAACTCCAAATGGCATTTATTTTATTCTCCTTAGTAAACATCTGATAACATATTAGGTCCTAGAATTAAGTTTTATAATATAAAGGCCATATATCTTCTTTCAGTAGTTTCACAGAAGACTCTTCCTAATCTTTGTCAAAGAGGAAATACTAGATAAATTATTGCCCAGGCATTGTAATGTACTTTTCAAATTCTAGAACTAAGTCAATTTTAGTTAGTACTGTTTTTTTTCCTTTGAGAACAAAAATGCATCTTAAAAGTGAGCTAAGAAAATAATGAGGATTGAAGGATGTATTTAATCAGTTAATTGCAAATTTCACAATATTTTAAAGGTATGTGAATCTGAGAGAAAGGGAACATTTGATGCTTTAATTTGTACCTCATTTATAAGGGAACATTAAATGTTTCCTAGTTGTTAATGTTATTGATCACTGGGACTCTAGTTGGAGACATTTTACCCACCTGGAACATAGCTGGACGTTAATGTAAAGAAGAGAAATTTATTTTATGCAAACAGATTCAAGATGTCACTCTCATCTTTATAAACATTGGATGTTTATAGTCTCTCTCAGACATTTTTTTAAATATTCATCCATTAATCAAATATTTAAATGGAACAAACTTTAAATATGTATGTGTTTGTCAATGTATATCCTAATTTCTTTATGTTACATATGAAGTATTTGTTTATTTTTGGAAAATTTCAGTGTTTAGGAAAATGGTGTTATTACATAAGTTTGGTCTTTGGTTAAGTCTATCCATACATAAACACACACAAATGTGTTTTATTTAAAATATTTATAAACCCATGAGACCTTTTTTTCTTACTCTATTTTGCCAACTTTCAAATAAATTTTAATTTAATAAGGAGAAGAGCGTAGTTGTGTTCTCTTTCCCTGTTCTCCTCCTTACCCACAAGAAATTGGCATTATTTTTCTGATTTCATTTAAATAGTAATCTCTTCCCTAATTTTCTTTAAAATAAAATCATGATCATGATGGAAAATGGAAAAATGAAGGCCTGGTCCTAAAAGACAGTCTATGAAACAGAATAAGCATTGTCACTTTCAATAGGAGTGATTCAGAGAGAATAACCCAAGCATTAAGGGGTAAATTGAATTGGTTTCCTTGAATAAACATATTAACTTCTCTGTACTAGTGATTAGAGAAGAGAATAAAACTGCTACATGTCAGTGAGTGAGCTGGGCGGTGATGATGCACCTAACGATTAAGATCACATTCCAGTTAACACTATAGAGATCTGATTCCGTCACTGAATTCAACTACCAAAGTAACATCATGTCCCTGAGAATGGACAAGAAAATCAAGTCTAGGTACACCCTTTTAGGAGTCCACAAAAGTGTGATCATAAAGAAAAAAAACCACATTATTTAAAAATCTTATTTGGTTTAGAAAATTCTTACCTGCAAAAGTCACATTTGTAAATTCATTTATATGTATCTTCATCACTACAACCAAACAGTTATTTTCTTCATCCAGCCCTTTCCTTAGGAAAGGTTTATTTAGCACTCACTGAATATATTCAGCACAATTAGAATGCTAAACTGATTAAATGTCCTTACAAGATCCTTAACCCTCCTAAAGTGGATACAAAATATGTATCTGAAAAATGTGAATGTTCTCTAAATACCTTCAGAATCATAGAAAGCATGGAGTTCAAAAAAGAGAGAAATCTTCTAGTGGATGCTCCAGGACATTCTTAGGATTTAAACATCCAATTAAGTTGAAACAGCTTTTGACCACTGAAGACAATATGATTCTGCGCAAGAATCTGATATGAAATAAGAATTCGCAGCATTGAAATAATTTTATTTAGTAGCACTAAAGGAAACTTTGGCTGGCTATGACACAGCCAAAAAATAAATAAAATCCAAAAGACAAACAAATAAAAATCCCACAAAACTAAAACACCAATTAAAAACTTCTGCCAATTACTTTCAAGACAGACATATATCTGTGATAAGGAGTTATGTGATACCTACATATGTTTTCATTTAAAGAGTTTTTACTGTTTTCTTTTTTTTTTTTTTTTTATTTCGGCATATGATGGGGATACAGATTTTAAGGTTTCAATAAATGCCTTTTCCCCCCTCCCCCCACAAGTCTGAGTCTCCAGCATAACCATCCCCCAGACAGTGCACTTCTCACTCATTATGTATGTATCTACCCATCCCCCCCCGTCCCCCTGCCCAATGTTTTCTTTGTTCTACATCATTTTGTTAATATTCTCAATGGCGATGCTCTGTAAAATTCATCGTAAATAATGTAGATGGTTGTTTAAGCAATATTAATTCATTTATATATGCGAGTCCATGAAAGAAAAATTTAACCCAAAACTAATACACTTAACAGACAAATAGTTTTCATTTAGTTAGGCAGAGTACATTTACCTGAGAAGTAAATGATATATATGACATTTAGTTGCAAAGATAACTTTCTAAATTTTTATTGCTTCATTTTTTTTTTTTTCTGTTAGAATGGCTTTTATTAAAAAGTCCAAAAACAACAGATTCAGGGACAGATGCAAAGAGAAAGGAATGCTCATACACTGTTGGTGGGACTGCAAATTAGTTCAACCCCTGTGGAAAACAGTATGGAGATTTCTCAATGAACTAAAAGTAGACCTACTATTCAATCCAGCAATGCCACTACTGGGTATCTACCCAAAGAAAAAGAAGTGATTTTATCAAAAAGACACCTGTACTCGAATGTTTATTGCAACACAATTCACAATTGCAAAAATGTCGAATATTGCTTCATTTTAATGAACTTCCTGAGGACAATAAATATGATTTGACCACTGATTTAATTAAGGAGGTAAAACACCTTCTTACAATGCATTTGTACAATATTCTGAGTTAATAATTTTTACATAGTGCAGGATAGTTGAGTCAAATATTGAGTCTTGATTTCAATTCTATGTTTATAATAACCCAAAGAAATTAGAATCAAGAGAATATTTCTTATTAGGTAATATTTTTGGAAATTACTGAATGAAAGTTAATTGCCTGGCAGCCCTTCACACTAACTGTGTTGGCAATCTAGTTGCAAACCTAATAAATACTCTCTCATACAGACAAATGTGCTTCAGATAACATTGGAGTCTTTGAGTAGGGGATTTTAGATACAGTCATTTGAAAGGGGAACAATAGAATGAGTAGAGCCAAGTAGAAGAATCAACAGAGACAGTGAAACAGAGAATTGTGAAGCCATTTACAGGCTGACACTCACTGCCACATGTAACTAACTGCAGATCTAAAACCTATTGATCCATTTTTATTGGGTAAAACACATAGGCCCTAGTACAAGACTGAAAAGAAATCGAAGCAGCCTTTTCCCTTTTTACAGAGAAATTTGATGCTTAGGAAACATTTCAAGTTTCTCCCTTAGCATTTACTTTTGAAAATTGTAATATTTGTCTTGACTGCATACCATTATTCCTTAAGATTATTTTTGTATTTGCTGGCTTTCATTTGGTTTTTGAAGTCTATAGTTATTTATATTTGAATTAACTTGAAATGACAACCCATTTTGAAGCAAATCTTTATTCTGAGAAAAAATGTTCCATGAGTGCTTGATAACAGTTAGCATCTAAATGACTTGCATCCTTCTTAAACAACATATTTTTAAAATAATATAAATCCAAACTCTTTTCTTTCTAATAACCTTTCTGGCAACATTGTATAATTATTATTTTTTAAAATAATTTTGAGTATAGTTACTCAGGCCCATTCAACACTCATAGAGAACAGGACAATATAGTTGTATCAATTGAGATTACTTAGTTATATTTATTCAAAATCTTCATAATTTATGTAAATATTTTCTTCTAATGGTTATGTTCTGTGTTGTTTCAATGTTGTTTTATTTGCCCCCAAAATGATACAAGTTAAGCAGTTAGAATATATAATAAAACAACATAATTATCAACTTGAGTTAGGTAGACGTACATTTCCATTTGTACAATATTCTGAGTTAATAATTTTTACATAGTGCAGGATAGTTGAGTCAAATATTGAGTCTTGATTTCAATTCTATGTTTATAATAACCCAAAGAAATTAGAATCAAGAGAATATTTCTTATTAGCTATATATTGTTATCACCATAGATTTATATAAATATGATCAAAATTTTACATATATTTCTCATGTAAAATATTAGGCTGAAAGTAACCTTAGTGATCAATCATTAATTCTAGGTTCCTTCTACAAGTTGGAGAGATTGAGCAATGTTGAGGCAAAATGACTCACAAAATAAACAATTATTGAAGCATAATGAGGGTTAGAATCAGTCTGATGCCTTTTTGTGGTAATAACAGCCCATGTTCTTGGTCAGACATATCAAACAAAAAATAAATGTACTACTCAGGCATAAAAAAGAATTAATTAATGTCAATTTGGATGGAACTGGAGACCATTATCCTAAGTGAAGTATCTCAGGAATGGAAATACAAACACTACATTTAGTCTATGATAATTTGGAGCTAATTGATGGGCACAGAGAAGTAAAAGTCATTGGAAATCAAGATGGGGGAAGGGAAGAGGAGGGGGGGTAAAAAACCTACCTAACAGGTATAATTAACATTGCTCAGGTAATGGGCACACTAATAGTCCTGACTTAAGCAATATAAAAGCTATCCATGTAGCAAAAGCATTTGTATCCCTGTAATATTTTGAAATAAGAAAATGTGGAGATTGTGCTGATTTCCTTTAGGAGGAGCCTTTACCTTTACCTTGCACAAGTTTGGCTAAATCTGATAAAGAATCATTTGTGTCTGGTTGTAAGCTCATTTTATCTTTGCTCATATGTGCTGATAAAATAAAGACTTTTTGTGGATACATTATCCCCAGTCCTGGTTATGAAAGTAAATATCTTTCTATAATAATAAGTTACTTCCCTTAACATAAAAGTGACAAAGAGCCCACTCATCAAAAGTTAATGTATTTGGGGTCACTTAATTATATTTTTGCTCTCATTAATTTTCAAAGAAATCCCTATTCCTCACATTAGCAAAGAGCTTAAGTTAGATTCTTAAATGCTTTTGTCTTGTGTATTGCTATATTGCTTAGATGGCCCTTAGTGACCAAATATTTAATTAAAGTCCCTTGAGAGGACAGTTTTCATGACTTGTTATTGGACATCTGCCAAAGCTCAATTCACCAAGTCTTTGCCATCCATTTAGGCTACTTCTGTGTATATTTTTAATACTGTCCATATGCCTTAAGTTTTAAACACTCCCCAAGAGCAATCATTGCTTACTAACATCTCCAAAGTCTAAAAATAATCAATTTCAATATATTTGAAAGTTAGTGTAATTTTTTCTTTTAATCTGCTTATAATTTTTTAATTAGTGATTTTTTTCATTATGTTTTTCTTCAAAGCACAAAACTCTCCATTGTTGATTAAGTTAACTTACATGATACATCAATGTTGATAATAGCTATCACTTATTGAATGCCAAATTTTCAACATTCTCTGAAGTGAGTACACAAGACTTGGGCTGTTAAGTAACTTGCTCAAGTTTATGCCATTTTTTAATATAGGGAGGGACTTTTGGTTTCTCTCCAGACCTCTCTGAGCCTGGGTTTTAATAATTTGACATTACAAACTTCTCATTGATAAAGCATGCCTATTCTCTATTTACTGACTTCATTTATTGTCACATACATTTTGTGGGGATATGAAACTCTATAACATGTATAGTTTACAGGAAAGCTTTAAATTACAGTTTCAGTGTTTTACTTACAAGTCTGTTATCTATTATTTGTGGTGTCCTCTGGAATGAATATTTGGGATTTTATTTTTAAATGTATATTAGCAAAAGCTACCTGGTGATAATTGCTACATTAAGTTTGACTTTCAACAGTATATAGACCATGAAGTCTTTTTTATTTGTTTTATATTTTAAATTGTATAATGCATATGGTGTTTAGATCATGATATGATGATGCAAAATATAATGATTACAGTTTTAATTTTCTTCCACAGAGTTAGTCTTTTTTTTTTCTTGACAGGTCGTACCTTGTTTTGTCCATAGACTATAACTATCAGAAAATACAGTATTATACTTATGTTCCATCATTATAAAATTTATCTGGACTTTGTCATCAGGGAAAAAAAAATATGTCTCTCCATGCACTGAGATACTGAAATTAATTTGTCTTTCACAGTAAAAATATATATATATGTGTGTGTGTGTGTGTGTGTATGTGTGTATGCATGTATATCTCCTGAGGCAAAAAGGAGTAAAAAGAATATTTTAACAAAACAGACTTAAAACTCAATACTCTAACTCAGTGTTACAGAGTTAGATATTTTATTTTCTTCTTTTCTGGAATAATTGCATCACTATAATATTCAAAGCATGCAGATTGAAAGCAAAATTTTTACTGATTTTCTTTGCATCGATTGCTGGTTTGGCTAAACTGACCTTTGCTTTGAATCAGAATTGATTGACCAATTGAGTCAACATAGTTAAATTGGTTGTGCATACACAGAGAGACTTTGTTTACTGAATTTAGGATATTCTGAGTAACATAATTTCCCTCTGCTTCTCTTCTGCTCCAGGAAACACTCTATTTTATGATTGCATTTAATAATGTGTCAGAAAGCAAATGGAAATAAGAAGCATACACAGGGAGAGTCACAATGGATTCTGCAACTGTTTAACATCCAGAGACATAATTTTCACAATCACTTCAGCTTCTCATGTAGTTTGTATGTTACACTTACTGGTTATATTAAAGATGGTATCTAAAATCTGGCTACTGTAATGTTATCAGAAAACCAAAAGCCATTGACAGTAAGATAACCATCTACTGTGACTGTATAATTTCCAACGTTTTTTATAAAATTGGATTGTAATCAGATAAATCTGAATGCACTAAGGATATTGCATTCTATCTCTGTGTTTCCAAGTCAAGTTTGTATTGTAACTGTGTAGCATTACATAGAAAAGGAATCAAATAATACATAAAAGAGCCAACGTAGAGTCTAAGATCTTAGTGCAGAATGCTCTAAATATAATACTTTTCTTGTTCATTTAAAACATCTAATTTCCTTTATTTTGTCTGATTTTTTCTTCTAACATCAGAAACAGGCCTGAAACTCAGAAATTAATAATCAGAAAGATATGAGGGCCAAACCTTCTGAGTTCTAGAGGTGCCTCCCTCTCAGTGCCAAATCGACAACTGATTTCATAAATTTAGTCCTCGTGTTATAAACTATACTGCCAATGGAGAAAATCAATAAAAACAATTTCCTTCTGCATTCATGATCCTCTCCACATACTCTCTCTTCATATGCTTTTCTGAGCCATTTTGTCAGAATGCCACAGGGCCATACAAAATGTAATTTTTATGTTTCTGTGCGTATGTCCCAAGAAACCTGATTTTTTCATGTGTGCTCTTGATTGGTGTGAAGTGTAACTTTGGAGGTCTTAAGCCAAATATAAAACTTCGTATTTCCACAGTCTTAAAAACACTGAAGGAACCACCAAGTTTTATTGTTGTTTTAGCATAAATTTTGAGGCTGCATACAGTGTATGATATATCCATAGAAAGAGGAGTATGCATGCGTATGCAATTATGTATATGTGTAATGTATTTGCTAAATTAATCCTTATTGAGTGTTTGAGAAGATTTCGAGACAATGGGGAAGTTTAAGAGAAAGTTTTACAAACAAAGGCCTTGTTAAGCCTACAACTCTCAGGCATAACTAAAAATTCAGGTACCTCCAGACAGATATATTATTATTTAATTATTAATGAACTCACTTCACTCTTGTATTTATTTACGTGAAGCATTTATCAAAGCTATGTACCAGGTGAATTACTGTAATGGTAGGGAAAATATATGTATATTCTTTCCTCCAAAAAGCTTATTCAGGTATAGTATAGCTTTAATACATGCAAGCATACAATGCATCTTGTTTCTAATCCCAACCAATTTTTCTATGAGATTCATGTGGTTCTCCTATATTTAATTCTTAGGGACTGAGTCTTTTAAATAATTCCCTCCCCCAAATTTGCAGGGTTTGAATATCATCCCACGTGTGCAGTACTTTATCCAGGGCCTGACAAATCATCAGAACTCAATAAATAATAGTTATTATCATTATTATCATTATTATTCCAAAACAATCCAAATAGGAAACACATTACTTTTTCTTCATTTCACATTTGAGAAAACTAATTCCCAGTTTAAGAAACTTGTGAAAAAGACTGCACTTCTTAAGTGGCAATTCTGACATTTAAAGCAAGGGATAATTGATTTTAAATAATGATCTTATCTCCTTTATGATAAGGAAATTGATTTGTAAATTAATATATTCATTACTGTAATAGTCTGCCTCACTCTGTGGAATATAATGGTCTCTAATACTGAATGAACAGGTCCCTATCAGACATTGGGCTGAGCAATTTCCATGTCATCTCTTCTATATATTACAACATATCAATGAGTAAGTTTTATAAATCTCCCCATTTTATAGATGGAGAAACTAAGACTGAAAGAAACTTAGAGACTGTCCAAAATAAAATGGACAAAATAAAATAGCTGGTAGTAACTGCAGGAGAGATTCAACCCAGTTCTATCTGAAAAGTATGTGTTACTTTTAAGTTTACTATTGCATTGGCACAAAGTTTTTTTTTTAAAAAAAGTGTTGAAAAGTCAAGATGATTAAAAAATTTTGTATATGACCATTAAAAATCAAAAAGTAGTTTAAAAAAAAAACCCGACACTACATTTTGGGCTAAATAATTTATTTAAATTAGAATGTTAGTTACAAAAATTTTGATTACCAATTATAAGACGATGAGGAGAAGTTTTGTTTCTGTCCATTCAGTTCTCCTGGAGAGCATTCTTTCTGTGACTATTTACCATTTTCTGTTATTATATTATAATTACATGTTTAATATAAAAAAATTAGAAACAATGTGCAGGAAAAAAGTCACCTTCAGTCCTATCACCCAGAGATAGTAACTTTTGAAATGTTGGCGCACGTGTATGCGTCGTGGTCGTGCTGTTTGTGTGTGTGCGAGGAGGTTCTGTGTGGGGGCGGGGCGTCCTGGCGTATGTGTGCAAACTGTGTCAGCTTCCTAAGGCTCTCGTAATAAAGTACCACACACTGGGTGGCTTAAAACAACAGAAACTTGTCCTTTCACTGTTTGGGAGGCTAAAAGTCCAAAATCAAGATGTTGGCAAGGCCGTGATCCTTCCGAATCCTCTAAGTAGAATCCTTTTTAGCCTGTTCCTTGCTCCTGGGGGTGCAGCACGCCTGTGTGGTCCCTGGCTTGCAGCTGCGTCACTCCAGCCTCTGTCTCTGTCATCACGTGGTGTTCACATTGTGCTTCCGTCTTCACATTGTCTTTCCTCTTCTTAGGAGGACACAGTCATATTGGATTAGGACCCACCCTACTCCAGCATGACCCCCTGCTAATTTAACTAATTACATCTGCAGTTCCTAAATAAGAACATATTCTGAGGTAGTTGAAGTTAGGAGTTGCTCGTATCATTTTAGAGACACAATTCAATCCATAACCCATGCACACACACACACGGCACACATGCACACATTGTACTTTTGCAAAATTCAAACTTTAGTTCACATATTTTTGCATAGTTTCTCTCATCCAGCATATTGTGAACAACTTACATTGCCATTAATTAAGATTAATTTTGATTACAGTTCTCAAGTTAACTTTGATTTTCCATATGGCAGTTGTAGATTTTTAATTTAAAGTTTTGCTTGTCAAAAATGTGGTAATGTATTTTATCACCCCAATAATGCTTTTGTGAAGAGCTAAGACACCCCTCTGAGGGATGCTGTGTAAACCCGGCATGTTATTATTTTCCTCTGGAAATACAAGAACACTAGAAATTTGACATATTCTCATCGTTTCACCTGCATATTGGCAATAAATATAAGATCCGTGTGGCAGCTCCAGTGTAGTGTACTTAGCTCTGAGTCATCGTAACATCTAGGAGAGCAATTCTCCGGTGAGGTGGAATGAGCAGCACTTTAATAGCAGTGCTTAGTGGTAAGGCTGTCTGAGAGGCAGGAAAGAGATTTTAAATTAAATGGACTTTACTGAAAATTGTATTCACTTTGTAGTTTGGAGTCAGGGTTGCAATTTTCAACTTTCTTTTCCCTCACTTACCTGTTGCTAAGAGATCACATTCAGGGTGAAATTAATGTTTCTCCAATTACAAAGTCAGCAGTGGAAGAGGAAATGTAACATGCAATGTACTGGTTAGAACTTTTAAAAAATAAGTGGCATTGGAGACAAACTTATGCACATAATAGACATTAAACAAATAATTATTACATCAATTAGCCTACACTAAGGAGCAAATCTTAGGGTGTGACTGTAAGTAATTCACTTTATCTTTTGTTTTTTTTGTTTTTTCAACTTTATAATTCTTAAGAAATTGGGAAGTGTTATATCTAGCTAGAATTAACAGAGATTATTACCCACTAGCTTTGTTATAATATTAACAGAAATCTCTTATGTTTCTGGAATCTGTTGGAACTGGGGGGGGGGGGTGATTAACTTCATGCCAGGATACATTTAATTGAGCAATACAATTCCACTGTTAAAAATGGAGTTCCACTAATAATGGAGGTGAAATTTGGAGATACATAACATTGGGTAGTTAAGGAGACCTGGTCAGTAGTGCCACATTTTTCCTTAAGTGTTTCCTTAACAGCCAGAGTCTCATATGTGCACATTCCTTCTATACTCAGAAAAGTCAAATTTACCTAATGGCCACCCCATCCTTCTCTACATCAGCTCATTATTCATTCAACAAATATTCCATGGAAATCTAGTTCAACTAAGGCTCCACTTGAGGATCTGTGGCCCTGGCAATGCAATGTAAGACAAGGCTATTTTTTTCTTAAGATTCACCATCTGATTTAAGAGATAATATATGCAAATAATAAGTAGGAAAGGCTCTATTTCTTCCATGTCAAATGAAGGGCTTAAACTAATCCAGCTTGAATATTTTCTAATATGATGAACCTTAAGTGCAATATTAATGATATATTATATAAGGACAAATGTACTCATAAACCACCCCCCTTTAAAAAACCAAAAAACTTGTAGCCCAGCTTTTTTCCTGACCACTCAGAAGCTTTTCGAAAATTTATAGTTTTTAAAAATATTTATCTTACTCTAGGGGGGAGGAGAGACAGGGCAATGTATGTAACCTTAATGTTTGTACCCCCATAATATGCTGAAATAAAAAATATATATTTATCTTTATATTTAATATAGAATTATAAACAGAATGAGTATTCAAGTGAGAAATTAGTTCAGGTGTCATTATTAGCAATTCTCATTCACCAAAGCCACATTCTCAATATGTAACAGTGTCTCTGACACCTTCTAATGGGCTATATTAACCTGTTCTGCGTATTTCCCCCTTTGGAATTTCATTATGATAGTGCTCTTTCAAGGTGCTTTGACATGAAGTTTGATTTTAAACGCAGTTTAATATGCTATGGTCAGGCCATTGACACAGTATTTAACAACCCAAATATGCTTTTACATATGGAGGGTACCATCTGTGATATTAAATATGATTGCATGAAGGTTCAGTTACTCCATTTTCTTTGACCAAATACAAAAAAATAAAATAATAGACAAAGCATAGTGTTTCATGAACATTTTTAAGCCAGTCTCTCCCATAAATCTATTAATTTTATTCACAAGTCCCTAAAGAAAAATGTCTAAAGACAATACAAGATAAGTAAAATAGTAATTAAGCAATCCCCAGGGATAGTTAATGTGCATAATAACATAAGTTACTGATCATAGTAGAGTTGAAAAAGAACACATATGAGGAATAGAAGGCCAGAGCTTCCTTCTGAACATGGTTGCCAACACAAGTTTCAATGGTCATCTATAAAATAAGAGACTTGGAGGAGATCCATGCTTTCCAAATCTACTTTATATCAGATCCAGCCGTGAAGCATGTTAAAAATAAATGCTGGTGTGGATGCGGAAAGATAGGAACACTCCTACACTGCTGGTGGGACTGCAAACTAGTTCAACCTCTGTGGAAAGCAATATGGAGATACCTCAAAATGATACAAGTAGATCTACCATTTGATCCAGCAATTCCACTACTGGGCATCTACCCAAAATATCAAAAGTCACTTTATGAGAAAGACACCTGCACTCAAATGTTTATAGCAGCACAATTTACAATTGCAAAGGTGTGGAAACAACCCAAGTGCCCATCAATTCATGAGTGGATTAATAAAATGAGGTATATGTATACCATGGAGTACTACTCAGCTTTAAGAAACAATGGTGATATAGCACCTCTTGTATATTCCTGGATAGAACTGGAACCCATTCTACTAAGTGAAGTATCTCAAAAATGGAAAAACAAGCAACATATGTACTCACCAGTAAATTGGTATTAACAGATCAACACCTAAGTGGACATATAGGAATAACATTTATCGGGTGTCAGGCAGGTGGGAGGGGGAGGGGTGTTGGGTATATACAAACACAACGAGTAAGAGGTGCAATGTTTGGGGGGTGGACACGCTTGAAGCGCTGACTCGAGGGGAGAGGGGGGACATGGGCAATATATGTAACCTTAACACTTGTACCTCCATAATATGCTCAAATAAAAAAAATACAAATATTATACCCTGGATCAACCCCAATTTGGGGGAATCTGAATTTAGGGCCAGTGCCCAAGAATCTGTGTTTTTTACTAACTCTGTAGAGATTTGGATCCACAAGGTATGGGAACCACTGTTCCAGGGACGTCTAAGATCTATGTTTTAGTTCAAAGCAGATAAGACTCTCAATGTCTAGATCAGAGAAATTTCTTTACTGAGATCAATATGCCTAATTGGAATTAGAAGGACCAGTGTTTTCGTCTGGGACCTGCTGTTTACCTGCCTTGTATGTCAAGACTTTAAACTGTTGAGACTCAGTTGTTTTCTGTGAAGAATAAGGGTAGTATCACTGGTGTTTCCATGGGTGGTTCACAGATTATGGTATTTAGTATAGTGTCTGTAAGTATTAGCTGGAGGGACAGAAAGACAGAGGGAGAAATAGTAGACAGATCACAGAATGACATGTTATCAAGGGACCAGGAATATAAATATGTGAAATGAGTAAAGGGGAAAATAATGTTGCTTTGCTTCCATTATATCACCAGCTTAGCTCTTTCACTTGTGAGCTTATAGCCCCTTTAAAAAAATCAACAGAATAAACAAGCTTCTTCCTTTTCAGATATGTAGGGAATCTTGATAAGTTCATTCTAAGACATAATAGAAGATTGTCAACCACAAGAGATATTAAGTTGTTAGAGATAAATAATATGGTAAAATAATGAGAGCAGTACAATACCTCCCATTAGGAAAGAAAGAATATTTTAAGCTTCATGATCTCAGTCAAACCAAAAGATACTTTTTAATGCTTGTTATCTACTCCTTAAGGATCCAGTTGTGCATAACAGTTTTAATATACATAGTTCCTTCTGTCCATAAGCTTGCACTTTAATGCAGTTCACACCCACATAGAGAGAGAGAGACAATGAATGTAAGACATTTCAAACATATTGTTAGCTTTGTTTTATAGGAAAATGGGACTTTAAATATTTTTTTCTACTTTAGAATTAATAATTTTAATCATTTTGATCTTCTTTCTATCCTTTAATTCTATTAACTCAAGAGAAGGTAGATAACGGGGGAGTAGATGATGTGTGGGGTCATGGAGTATAAGGGAAATGTCTGTATCTTCCTCTCAATTTTGTAGTGCACCTTAAACTGCTCAGAAAATAAAATCTTTAATAAAAGAGAAAAAAATTGGAAAAAAAATATATAACACTCAACTAACACAGTATTGCTCTACGAAAATTCCTGCACGATAAGACGACTTATAAACTAATGGAAGACAGAAGGTATCAGAATTATATTTGGCTTGTAGGCACCAATATATACATCCTTGTACAAAGCACATCTCAACACAAAGAATTCAATATTCTGACACTTCTCTTGTAAAGTACATTAGTCTGCTCTACAGTTAGTTGCTATGACCACATTTTTCAGTAGGATCCAATTCTCTGTAATGACCCAGCAAGGTCACACCTCAGATGAACCCATGAACTACCTCCATATCCCCCTCATAAATGCTAAGGACTTCCAGGGAAGCAGGAGGTCTCCCTAACCTACCTGGGACCTTTAAGGGGAGTTTGAGTTATAAGAAAGGAGGCTGTGTCCATTGAACTCCACCTGACATTGTTCTTTGTCATTGTTTCCTTAGCTTCTGAATATCTCTTTTAGGGCTAGAGTATAAATAGGATGAACAGTGCCTAGAGCAGGCACCGTGACTCACATAAGCCATAATTACACTGGCCATGAGACTATTTCCAGAACAGACTTAAGGCTGGCCTATAATTCAGAGAATAACATTTGTTTTAAAATATGGCTCCAGATACTTTCTGGACTTTGTCTTAGAAATGTTGGGGGGAACAGAAAAGATGACCTCTGTTAAATACATGTAACTTTTTAATGTGTGTGTGTGTGTATGTGTATTTACATATTGAAATAGCTGTTATGTTTGAGCTAAATGCTAAAGTGATGGACTATATAAATACCTTTTAAAACACTGTATTGTTTCCTCCTCTGGGTCTTTATTTTTAGGGATAAATGAGGGTTTTAAAGAAAGGGAGTTTACTGCAAGCATAAAGCAGTCGTTTTGCCAACTGTTGCAGAAGAGACCCTTACCACTTTCAGAAACACCAAGCCATGGAGGAACTTGCTTCATTTTCTCCAATCCTGGTTCAAAACCCCATTTGATTAATTCGCATAGCCGAAATAAGCAGATCTCCATGGGTCCTCATGCCTCAAGTTCCTTCGTGAAAATACCTTTCCTTTTCAGGTAATTTAGGGCTTTCTCAGTGGTAATTTGAGAGATTTTTGTTACTCAAGAAATTAGCAGAGAAAGCCCAGAGAAGAGAAATGAGCATCCCCTTACATATCATTAAAAATGCTTAATAATATACATAATTAATATATGTATTAAAATAATATACAATAATGCAGTTATTAATTAATAATATACAATGCTTAATACATTTCCTTCAAAATGATACTTTAAGGACCAGAAATTTTTTAGAAAAACCTTAATTTTTGCATAAGGATTATGGAGCAAATGATAGTAAAAGTTTGATGGAACTATCGCAAAGTTTTCTTAAGAGTTGAAGCCTTTCTATAAAGGAAAAATGAGGAAAATTTTCTTACTAGACCACTTGTCTATTTGGCATATTTTTTCCAATATTTTGCCATGGATATATTTATGCTAAGTATTTATCCATAAGATAGCATTAGCTACTTTTGAGGTATTTCTGATATATAAACTAATCTCATATTTGCTCTGTTTAATTCACTTTAATTTGGCAGTTCTGTAAATAGATCAGCTATCAGTTGAATTTCTGAGGTCTGTCCCTCTTAACTGAAATATTGTCTAAAAATCTTTTACAGCCCCAATACTTTGATTGCATTATTGAGATACTTAGATTAACTAAGAAGGTAACTGGTCTTATATTCAATCTGTAAATGACTGATCTAGTCACACATAATTTTAAAAAGTAAAGGTATTTCAAGCCTAAAGTGAATTTTCCTTTTCATTGAAAGCTGAATTGATGCAAAGTGAATTCTAGAAAAAGTGTGAAATATGCATGTACGTGTGAGACTGAATCCTTTTTATCTACCATAAATTTCTACCCTGGGTATTCTCAAATGTTCGCTTTGCCTGTAGCAGGATTTATTGATTCATCAATACACATGCTCATTCAACAGTGTAATTTTTGAGTTATTTCATTGAAAGAAAATGGCCATAATTATTTAGACAGACATCTGACAATGAATACTTTTCAAACTGGCTGGATAATGTTTTTAGCATCATTGATCCAGCAAGATCCAATAATAAGACTGACTTTTTGTTTAATAGAATTCTCTCTAGAATGTTCCACTCCATTAGTAAAGGGGAGTTGCTCAAGTTACATAGATATGTTCTCAGGGACATTGGCTAATAAAACACAGACATTTGTGTCTAGATGTTGAATGTTTATATGTAGGTATTTGCTCAAGCAAACCATTCTATAAATATATAGGTTATGTTAACAAAATGACCACTGTATTAAATTTAGACTTGCTTAGACCTAATCAGATTTTTTAAATCACTATAGTCTATACAAAATATTTCTCCCGAATATCAAATTGTTTTATATCTTCTGGTTTTTATACAAAGACTATATAAGAACATACATAAAAATATCAAAAGAATGTATAATCAGAAGTTACTTTGTAGAAAATAGAAGAACTTTTATTTTTTTTTCCTCCAAGACCTTATATTTTAAAACTTAGTACATTAAGTTCATGAAAGTGAACAAATATATGTGTTTGTTAATGTGGTGTTGCAAAGTAGTGGCATTCAGAATCGTATCAAACACAATTTATATAAGGCCCTCCAAAAAAAGACATCATGCAGTGTTTAGCTGTATATAAAATACTACAGCTGTGTCTAGGATGTTTTCTCCTTGTGGAAAAGAAGCTTAATTCCGCCAAGGCAAGAGTGCAGGGCCCCTTCTTGCCCTTATTTGCTTTTAGATACTCACACTGTCAGGTTGATAAATGGGCTTTGACAGAAGGAAAGGTAATTCAAAGCTAATTCACAGGTAGAATAGTCTTTAATAGATTCTTTTTTAAAAAGTCTCTAGTGGAGGAAAAATATATGGAGAGAATGCATAGTATTAATTCACTGTGGGCTATTATTCTTCCAAAAGACGAAAACCCATCATCTTTGTGTAGCTAAAGTCATTCTCTCACACTTACTGTGTACATGTGTATCTGTTTATTTCTTTTTTATCCATATGAATATCAGTTTTTCACTTAAAATACATTTTTTTGTGTGTGAAAAATGTGGCGTTTTGGGGGAGGGTGGTCTTTTATAAACTGAAAAATGTTGAACATGTCTTTGACAAAAGCTACCCTATCATAATGATACTTTGTAACTATAGAAAATAATTGAAGGTTTTAGTAAATGCTGGTAAATTTTAGTTCCATTCTCTTTGCTTTTGATGTTTGACAAATCAATTCATTAGTGATAAAATAATGGGGTAAATCTGCAGAGAGAGCTCAATTCATTGCATTTATCCCACCCACTTTAATTCATCTGTGGAGTAGTAGCTCTGATTTTGTTAGAACATGTTCCCATCATTTTTCCTGGCATAAACCTTTCACACTTCACTTAGATTTTTTTCCCTTTGTTCTCTTTTTAAAAAGACATAGGAATAAAGCATTTAGAAAGAGATTTTCTTAACACTGCTAAGGAGATTCTGTAATTAATAATAGATACCAATGATAGGATATTTGCTTTTCTGTGTATTCTTAAGAGAATGAGAACACTATTTAGCTATTACTTTTAGATTAGCTTCTATAAATAACTACTTTTAGTACTAAACCAGTGTCAGAGCTATGACTCACTTTTACTATCTTTGTTTTTCTAAGTTTGGAAATGTAACAAAGTTAATTTTCTTTGGAAGACATTATTGGAGTAATATACAACACTCATAGAGATGCACATTAGCACATCTCTAGGAAAAAAAAAAGAACTGACATGAAACCCTAAGGAAATCCTTTGGACAAATAAAACTGTCCAATTCAATGGAGTGCTTTTCTGGGTTTTATTATCTTTGACAGAAATAATATATGAAATCTACTTTTTAAAAATGTAAACAGGAGATGATTTATAATTATATCATTTATTCTATTGGGCATTGCAATTGCATTACCCTGAGATATACACTTGTACACATATCTATAGGAGAGCGATAAAAAGAAACTCATATACAGTCTTGTTTAAAGAGCTTGTAATTGCATAGAGGCATAAAAACTCATGCACAAATAATTATGGTTTAATATAAGCAGACACGATGTAGAAAGATAATTTTTTAAAAGTAGGCATTGACAATGGGAGAAGGAATACAGAGGAAGGAGAGAAGTGCTTAGATTAGGAGCCAATAAAGGCTTTATAGAGGAGTGACTATCTTAGACATTGGAAGATGTGTAAGATTTAAAAGGTAGGGCCTGGCACAGTGGCTTACGCCTGTAATCCTAACACTCTGGAAGGCCAAGGCAGTAGGATCGCTTGAGGTCAGGTGTTCAAGATCAGCCTGTACAAGAGTGGGACCTTGTCTCTACAAAAAATAAAATAAAATTAGTCAGTCATGATGGTGTGCACCTATATTCCCAGGTATTTGGGAAGCTGAGGCAGAAGGAACACTTGAGGCCAGGAGTTTGAAGCTACCATAGCTATGATGTCACCCCTGCACTCTACCCAGGGAAACAGAGTGAAACCCTGACTCAAAAAAAAAAAAAGAAAAAGATTTAACAGGTCAATTTGTTGATGGGGGCAGCTGTCAGTGTCGGAAACAGTATGTGTTACATGAAGGCCAGAAATCGGAGGCTATTTCAGAGTCATTTTAATCTCAATCACATTATGCAGATCACTTTATGGGAAAGCATCAAATAGAAGTATGAAACGATAGTTGACATGCATCCCCCATTCCCGCTCACATTCATTGAATGCATTTAGTCCCTGAAAAGGGTTGTAAGAACTCAATGAGGGCAATGGTTGACTGTAACACTAGCAACAAATTCAGAAAAAAATGACTGAATAAAGTACAGCACCTGTCTAGAGGAAAAACATTTTTTATTGTTGAGTATGGAAATAAAAGCAGAAAATTAGAAGACATATAACAAATTCTTCAGGTAGAGCATTATGGGAGTGTTTTGGGAGTGAAACACATTTCTCAACTAAATCTACTTGGGAAAATCTGGAAAAATTTAACAGAGAAGCTGGCATGTGGCCTAGATCTTTAAGGGTCTATAAAATATGAAAGTAGATGGAGAGTGTGAGATTAAAACTCAAAGCAAATGAAATAAATATTTGTAAATGCAAACAGGTATAAAGAGGCATGATTTGTCAGGGTGTAAGGACTTGAGTACTGTGATTAGAAGATTAGACTTTATTCCATAGCACTAAGTTTTTGAAAGTATCTGAGAAGTGAAAAGATCTTATTTAAATTTAATCACCATTACTTTTGCATTGATTTATAGCATACATAAACAAACAAAATAGGCTGTAGCATAGTCAGTCCCCTGATAACTAAAACCTTCTAAAGTGCCAATCATTAAAAAAGACTGAAGAATCCACCTGATATACTATTAATATTAGCCCAATTGTCTTATCATATTTACTCACTCTAATATAAACCTCTTAATTTCAAGGAGAGCAGAAGAAGGGAAGAGATAATAACCCATTGAAAGTCATGTGCAATTCAATGGCTAAGTGAAAGACTTTTGAACAAGGCTATGGCTGTTTCTACATAAGGCCACTGAGTATGTTAATCCAAAAAGAAGCTCATATGCCTTATGTACTATAATAATAATTTCTTGATCCTCCACTTCATATCAAGACTAAATACTAATCAATAATGCATAATCATTACACAGAGGCATATGAATATCTCATTGTAGGCATATACAATTTTATAGAACAAAATATAGTATTTGTTTTAGGTAAGTATATATGTCATAATCTTTTTCAAGATATGTGTTAAATTCTTTGTTTAAAACCTTCCAATCCATCTCTCTGAGAACAAAACTTAAATTCCTTGTCAATCCTTACAAATATTTCAAGTATCTGAACAGTGCATAGTCCTGATCTTATCTCTTTCCATTCTTTCCCGGGTTCTCTACTTTCCGGTCAAACTGCCTTTCTACCTATTCCTCAAACACCTGTTCCTCAAACCCCAGACCCTTTGCACTTGCTCTTCCTGTTACTCATGTTCTTCTTCCCCAAGATTCACATGGTATTTTACCTTTCAGCTCTTAGCCCAAATGTCACCACCTTGACTATCTGTTCTAAATAACCTGTACTTTCCAACCCCAAAATATCTCCTCTCGTATCATATCATTTATTTTTCTTGCTTTGTATGCTTGTTCTCGGTCTCCTATCTCCAATCCCCACCACACATAACACTAGATTACAAAATATGATAACAAATAATTTGCCCATTGAGCTCTTGACTGTTTTCTGAGTACCTAGGACAGTAGATGTTCAAGTGAATGAATGAAGATAGAGCATTATCATATATTTAGATCACTGTTTTCAAAAATGATGTTAAGGACATTGAGTACAAACTGTATTTGGGCATGGCTGGAAAGAAAAATATATAACTCTTAGTCCTTTCTATACTATGCAAAGGATGAGTTTGCTTAAAAGTTGCATCTATTGGAGGAACCTAACCCTGCCACCCTTCATATGAGATTCACGGTCCCTGATACATGGCTCATCATTTGTGCCAGGAAAATTAATAAGAATTAAGAGGAAATGTTCGTGTCCTTTCTTCTTCCTTCCTACTCTAGCATATAATCAACTACATCCTTCTCATCTGCAGAGTACTTATTAAGGCTCCACTGACAAAGACTTTGAAAAGGAGCCTGCAAAAAAGAAATTACATGACTGTCTGGACCTCACCCTTTCTTACAGAGACAGATGTGGATAAAAGTGATGGGATTTTATTTGTTATGTGCATCCCTTTATAACAATATGTTGCCTTCAAAGAGCCCCCTGTTTTTTGCCTTGTTACTTTATTTTGATTTCTTCATGTCTGTTCTGTAATCATGAATACAACCTTTGCATTTGCCTAAAGTGTTCCTTTTGCATGCTAAGATACTAATTATAGGGATGGCATAGTGCTGTTTATAGGTTAGCAATGTGCAATGATGGAAACAACCAGAGAGTTAGAGTAAATAAAAAGAGAGAATAACTGAGATCACAGAGCTGCTTCTGCTACCTGGTCAGCTTAGACCTTGGGCAAAGGATTTGTCTCTTAGTCTCCTGGAACATTACTTTCTACCTCTATGGTAATTTCCTTCACAAATTAAAGAAATGATATATAAAGTACATAAAGAATCTGATTCTCTATGGCTGAGATATGTATACTTTTTAAAAGATTCATAGGTAATTTAGATGCATCAGGGGTGAGAATCAGCAGTTTGGATTATGATTTGGGAACCTCAGATGCCCATCTCTGTTACTCCTCAGGTAATGCTAGCTGTGTCACAATGGCAATCACAGGTCAGTGTCTCACTACCTGATATGCATGTCATAGGGAAGAACATCTGCAACTGCATCACATTCAATGAGGAATGTGATTCGTCAGTAGCATTTTTAATCTAGAAACTTAGTTCTTCCTTCCTTCCTTCCTTCCTTCCTTCCTTCCTTCCTTCCTTCCTTCCTTCCTTCCTTCCTTCCTTCCTTCCTTCCTTCCTTTTGTCATTTTTTGAACCAACTTTGCTGTCTCACTCTCTGTATTGAAAAATTCGTCAGTTTACTTGTATCTATCCCAGAAGCAAAGTTCAAACAGTAATGTCAGAGGAACCAGCTCTGGAATACTCATCAAGAAGTTTATGTTACATGGCCGGGCATGGTGCTCTCACCTGTAATCTTAGCACTCTAGGAGGCCAAGGTGGGAGGATCATATTTGAGGTCAGGAGTTCAAGACCAGCCTGACCAAGAGTGAGACCTTGTCTCTACAAAAAATAAAAAAGTTAGCTGGGCTTGTTTGTGCATGCCTATAGTCCCAGCTCTTTGGAGAGCAGAGGCAAGAGGATCACTTGAGCCCGGGAGTTTAGGTTGCAGTGAGATATGATGACACCACTGCACTCTAGCCTGGGGCGACAGAGTTAGACCCTGTTTCAAAAAAAAAAAAGTTTATGTTATCAACTCTCTTATTATCTATTAGATTATGCTAATTAATCCTATATCCAGGATATGACATGTTAACCTTTTATGGTAGTATCATTTATCAAAAGGGATTATTTTAATTCATAATTTATTTAATTGCCTTTTGTGGCCTGTTAGTATACAAAAAAAGAGAACTCATTTAAAAATGTATTTCTTTCATGTAGAAATATTCTAAGGGAAAAAATCTTAGATAGAAATTCCCTTTTTTTCTACTTTCATATAACATAAATAAGACAATATTGTAAAGCAATGGTACTATCTAAATTATATCACTGGTGTTGAAGTTTTCTCATCTAAATTGGTCTATATATCTTTATACTTACAAAATTTCCATTTAGTTTATTCAAACAAACCAATTCCAAAATAGCTACATTTTATTCTTATTTCTCAAACTCTCCATATGCCAAATGAAACAGCCACATTGCACTTTTTCAGCATTTCAACACAGATAGTATTATGATAGCTATTATTTTATGAAGATCTAAAACATACAGGGATATCTGGCATGAAACATTATTATACAAATTATCTATTAATGTGATGTACCACACTAACAGATTAAAGGAGAAAATAATGATCATATCAACAGATGATAAAACAATGCTCATTTATGTCAAACAAAATCTTAGCACACTTAGAATAAAAGAGAATTTTCTTAATCCTCATGGAATCTTGTATTTAGTGATAAAACATTGGAAAACTTTCTTTAAAATCTGTGACTAAGCAAAAATGCTCATTATCACTGCTGCAGCACATCCTATGAGGTCTTCAGTGAAAAATGGCAAAAACAAAAAAGAAAAGGAAAAAAAGTAATGATTGGAAATGCTATTATATATACATGTACATATATATCCATACATAAATCTGATGCTATGATATATATACATGCACACACAAAGCTCTAATGAAAAATATGCACGTCTTTTGCTTTAAAATGACCTGTAGAGACAGTACATATCAGATACTGAAGAGAAGAACAGACAAATCAATTCTAAATTTTAAAAGGAAATGTTGAACAGGATTTGTCTCCTCTTTCTTAGTATACTCCTGCTTCATGTTTATGAGAAACAGTAGATTTTAGAAACTTGTTAAGAGCTTGCTTTGGTGAGCGCTGATAACATATGTACATTTCATCCACCATCTCCAATGGAATTGACAAGGGCAGCACATCCTATATGCCAAGATGCCTGAAGGGAAGGCCTTCAGCATTACTACGTGGACAATTTGATATATGACCCTGAAATGTAGAAGGCAGTTGGTCTACTGACTGACTCTTGGACACAAAGCTGGAAAACAAGAAGAGTTGACAAGTTGTTTTGAGGAAGAAATTAAAATGAGGTGGCTGATTTAGGATTAGCTAGGATCCCAGAGTTGGTTAGGTTAAAGGAGACATAAATGTTTCCCAAGGATTATATGTGGACCATGCAGACAAAAGAGCTGGTCTATAGTTGTTTATACTTCTGTATTACAAGGGTCAAATAGTGGGATCTAACAGTAAGAGTCTGTGCCACCCTGGGCCTAAGGGACTAAGGCCAGTACAAATACTGTCAGGAAAAAATGTGTCACCCATGTCTTGGTAGTTGAGCAAGCTTTAAATATCTGTTGGACTCCAGGTACATAAAGCCAATTATTGATTTATTTTTTAATTTAAACCAATCTAACATCCAAGGTGTATTTTTCATACAATTTAATAAGCCAATCTCAAAATTATTTAGAATTTAAAAATGCCAAAAGTTGGCAAGAAAAATTTCAAGGACAGATTTAGTGATAAGGGGAGCTTTTGACACCTGATGTCAAAACTCATTTTAATGTCACAGTAGCTAAGAGTTTGGTATTACAGAGAACACAGTGATAGCCAAAATGAACAAATGGAACAGAATAAGAAGTTACAAAATAGACACAAATATATGTGGACAATTAATATACAGAAGCTTGTTAGAAATCAGTAGGAAACACTGGTCTATTAACTCTTGCCAATAAATGAACCTAGGATAATTGGGGGTGGAGGAGTGGAACTTTACCACACAGAACATACGAAATAAATTTCAGGCATATTAAAGACCTAACATTTAAGGATATACATGTAAAAATTTAAAAGATCACATACAAAAACATTATGACCTCAAGAGTGAGGACATTTTCTTTTTCTAAACAAGACACTAAAAACAAAAACCAAAAAGAATATATTTAGTAAATTTGATGTCATTAACATTAGAAACATTAATACAATAAAAAATGCCATAAACTAAGTGAAAAAAATGACACAGTGTGAAAAGATATTTACAATATTGGGACATATAAACCAATTTTTTAAAATAGACAAAATAGCAGTTGATGTAAGAAGACACCTGTTGGTAAAGTGCAAGATAGCCACATCCTACAACACATTAATTCTTCTCCGAGATAGACCTTAGAAAAGCTCTCATTTATGAGAACATTGAGACATGCCCCAAAAAGGTAACTGCACTTTTGGGTAGATGCCCAACAATGCTATTGCAGGGTCGAATGGTATTTCTATATCTAGCTGTTTGAGGTATCTCCAAATTATTTTCCACAAAGGTTGCACTAATTTGCAGTCCCACCAGCAGTGCAAGAGGATTCCTGTCTCTCCACATCCTCGCCAGCATTTGTTGTTTTGGAATTTTTTGATGCAGGCCATTCTCGCTGGGGTTAGGTGGTATCTCATTGTGGTTTTGATTTGCATTTCTCTGAATGATTAGAGATGTTGAGCATTTTTTTATATATTTGCAGGCCATTATTCTGTCTTCTTTGGAGAAGTTTCTGTTCATTTCTGTTTGATTTTTTTCTTGTTAATTCTTTTAAGTTCTAGATAGATTCTTGTTATTAGACCTTTATCAGAAGTGTAGAGAGCAAATATTTTCGCCCACTCTGTGGGTTGTTTATTTGCTCTAATGATAGTTTCCTTGGCTGTGCAGAAACTTTTTAATTTGATCAGATCCCATTTGTTTATTTTTGCTGCTGCTGCGATTGCCTTGGGGGTCTTCCTCAAAAATTCTTTGCGTAGGCCAATGTCCGATAGGGTTTCCCCAACATCTTCTTCTAGGATTCTTAAGGTTTCATGTCTTAGGTTTAAGTCTGTTATCCATCTTGAGTGAATTTTTGTGAGAGGTGAGAGGTAGGGATCTTGGTTCAATCTTCTGCATGTAGCTAGCCAGTTTTCCCAGCACCATTTATTGAAGAGAGATTCTTTTCCCCATTGTATATTTTTGTCTGCTTTATCTAAGATTAGGTTACTGTATACTGAAGGTTTCATCTCTGGTATCTCAGATCTATTCCAGATAATGCTTGTACCTGAATGTTTATGGCAGCACAATTCACTATTGCAAGGTCATGGAAACAACCCAAGTGCCCATCAATTCAGGAGTGGATCATTAAAATTTGGTATATGCTCACAATGGAATACTACTCAATTCTAAGAAATGACAGTGAGCTAGCACCATTTATACTCTCCTGGATTAAGCTTAAGTCTGTTATCCAAAGTGAGGTGACACAAGACTAGGAAAATGGGCTCCACATCTACTAACCATCAAATTGATACTGACTGATTAAAACTATGGTGCTAAACTGGTGGTAGTACTCACCAGGGATTTGGTTGGGGGGAGACCCACATTCTAGGGATGTGGCGAGCATTGCGGAGGGGAAGGGCATAGGTAACCAAAATGCCAAAAAAAAAAAAGAAAAAGAAAAAGAAAAAAAAACTTTTATCGAGAGGTGGTCAGGTGGGGGGGAGGAGAGGAGGGGTGTATACTTACATAATGGGTGCGGTGCGCACCACCTGGGGGTTGGACACGCTTGAAGCTCTGGCACGGTGGGCAGGGGGAGGGGTGGCAGGGACAGTATATGTAACCCTAAACATATCTGTACCCCCATAATATAATGAAATTTAAAAAAAGGTAACTGCAACTTTGGAAAGAGCCCACATAGCCATTACCAGGAGTCTAAATCAACACATTTGAGTGTTTTCACGCAAGGTAATATTCTACTGCACTTAAATCACAATGAGTGAGTCTAGAATGAAAGAGAGCATGGTACACAGTGGAAGAAAAAGAAATAATTTTAAAAGAAATATTTTACAATGAGGGAAAGAAATTAGTACAAAAGAAAATCAGTGCTGAGAGTAAACACTCAATAAGAAGTGTCAGTCCTCTCTTCTGCTTCATGCAGTCAACACTCTGACTGCCTATTGCCACCTAAGCCCTCTCTGTAGTAGCATAAAATGCAGCCTCCTTCAACATGTTTAACTTAGGAACTGAATTCTTCATAATGCCTTCCTTAAATCTCTTCTAGTATTTTTAAAAATGTTTATAAAATGTTTGAGTTGTAAAATGTCAACTAATTTTGTGTCCCCCCCAAAAATCTGTAGATATTCTTTACATTGTTTAAAAAGTTGTATTTAACTAGGATATTCATTCCTTGGTCCAGCCTTGATTGATTAATACATTTTACTTTTTAAAATACTAGTGTGTGCAATTAACATAATAAAAATATTGGAATTCTTGATTACCTAAAAAATGACAACACCTATTATATTTGTCTATGATTAAAAAGAATAAATATAAAAAGCCATTAGTGAGTTGACAAGGTACTATTAAAACCTGCAGTATATAATAATTTGATTTGTTAAAAACCACTAGGACTCACTGTTAAATAAATGATTAGTTACTGATAACTGAAATAAGATTATTCTTTTGAACAAAAAAGTAAAATTCTTCTTATATTGCATTTATTCCTGTCTTAAAAAGGCATCTTTAGTAAAGTTTGTTTGTAAAGGTGGAGCCAGAGAAAGTTATAAAATGAAGAGTAAGTTCGCCACAAGTCTCAGTAATAGTAGCAAGCTGAATGCTATAGTGCATGCATAATATACCATATTTTGGAATAGAGAAGAAAAGCCCTAAAAAGAATTTCTGATATTAAAATATCCATGCTTTTGATTTCCATAGAAAATAGCTACTTTCAAATTTGATCTGGGAATGTTTTCTAAATAATAAGCAACTTTCTAATGTTTAGCATCTGAATAAGATTTTATCAATTCTAACCAAGGATATATCAAAGCAGTGAATGATTTGTTTCTAAAGTTGACCATATTTCATATTTCTTGGTTTTTCTACCCAATTAATCATGAATAACTATACATTATATACACATTTTCATCATTCTTATATGCCATTTTTAAGTGAAAATGTTAGATTTGGAAATATTATATAACATTTTCTTAATATGGTCCTTAAATTTCTTTTGCATATAACTTTGCCAAAAATACCAGTGATATACCTCTACGATGAATCATATTTCTCTTTCAATATTATGACATTATTATTTTAGGTTCCCTTATACGATTTTTGTCCAAGATAGCTGAAGATTATGTGAGCTTATCTCAAGAATGTTATCAAGGTTCATTTTTCCCATTCCCCAACTTCTTACTTTCTTTAAAGAAAGAAGTCAGAACAGTCAGATAGCCTTATAATAAACCTCTTAAATATAAAATAAATGTGTTTAAGAAGTTGTTTTTTTTTTTTTTTTTTGGCTTTTCTCTTATTTCTAACTGAAAATGAATTTATAGAAGCTGGGGAAACAGAAACAGAGTATTAGGTAAAATTTACTGAACTGCCTTTGAAAGTCCTAGACTAGAGATACAAGTCCTATATGAATGTACATTACTTCTGGGCATTGTCCAATCTAACTGCAAATTTCCTGTGCTAACAAATCAACATAGTCAAAATTCATAGGGCTGTAAAATCCTTAAGACTAACATAAGGTAAGAAGCATTTACTAAATATGCACATAAAATACTAGATTATATTTATATTTCCCCTGCTGTAAAATACAGATTTTATTCTGAGTTATACAGAGTGAAATATGGTAAAATAGAGATTTGGCCTTCTATACTTAATATGATTCAGACATTTACTTAATTTTTACATGTAATTAAGTTCAGCCAGAAGTTTGGATAGCTGGGGATACTGATCAGAAAGAGACACTAAAAAGCAAGAAAGTCAGGACAAATCTTGACATTATCAGAATTTCATCTTACTTTAGTTTCCAATAAAACATTATGATAAGAATATATTACTGGTATTGAGCAATCATTCTTAATCATGTGATGTCTTTTTCAAAATGTGGATATGAACTATAGCTTGATTGCCAATTTTAACAATTTTTTTTTTGTTTTTTGTTTTTTTATCATGCTCTTTTATCTGTATCGCACACCAACCTGAATGATTTTGTTTTCAAAATCATCTCTTCTTTGAGACTTACAGGTCATATAAAGCTATTTTTTTTTTTTGCCATGCTCTTAAAAAGTGAAAAACCTTAAGTTCACTTTTGTTTGTGTCCTAGCCAAATTTTAAAGGATTACTTTCTTAATCTTGACATCCAAAGGAGACATCCTGCAATGTTGTAAATGTTCCAACAGGATTAAGAAGAGATACAGCATCTCTAGGAACTCTTCAGCCTGTCTTTAATATGCTCATTTCTCATATTGTGGTGGGGTAGGGTGGGACAGAATCCCAAAGCCTTCAACCTCCTTAAAGAAGTCAGATGTGTCAAAGTGTGACTATGTTTATTTATTAATATAGAAAGAATTATTGCAGCATTTTAGCTTTTTCCCCAAGCCATTCAGTGATGCTGAAATAATAAATAGGAAATGCCTACATCATAAATATTTTTCTTTAAAAATTGCAAGTGGAAATTAAAAATAATAAATGTGAAAATCTGTACTCATTTATTAAATATCATGTATTCTGAGCCACTATGCTTGCCATTATCATATTTGTTATGTGAACTAAAATAAAATTTTAAGGCTCACCCCTTCCCCCGGCTGACTAAATAGACCCCCTTGTGGCCAAAGGAATATCCTAAAAATAAATTGCCTACCAGGAGGAGGGAGGCCAGACATGCCTCATCATGGCCCCCTCCCTTCCTGGGGACATCCTTTGTAACCCATTAACATGCCTAAGGGTATGCAAGATAAACCTGCAGGTCCTCAATTTACACAAATATATGGCTGGTGGCTTATCTCTGATAAACAGCTCCTTATGTTAAAACATCCCAAGGCTTTAGACAAAGCTTCATGTCTTTAACCAATTACAAGTTGAAGAATCTTTAAACCCAACTACAACCTGTGAGGCACCCCCTCCTTCCAGATGGCCCACCTTTTGGGTCCCAAACCAATGTATGCCTTCCACCTATTGATTTATGACTTTACTGTAATCCCTGTCTCCATGAAATGTATAAAACCAAACTGTAACCCAGCCACAAAGAGTCCACATGCTCAAGGCTTCTTGGGCATGGCTCCAGGTCAGGGTCCCCAAATTTGGCTCAAAGTAAATCTCTTTAAAATTATTTTACAGAGTTTGGCTTCCTTTTTCCATTGACAGTTCTATTTAATATATTCAAAGAATGCCAATTGTCCAAGAATTAAATGTAAAGATTTGATGTAGAATTTTGATGTAGATCGTTGGAAAATACCCCTACAATTTCTGACATGACTATATCTAGAGGGAAGCCAAACTGAATACATTATGGGCATATAAAATACTAACTGGAAAGGAAGACTGCATTTGATTGCCAATAATGAATGTATGGACAGATTGCAGGGAAATATTTAAAGGTTGGAAAATATGTGATAGGTTCATTTATAGAGACATAAATATAATTTTCCTGCATTAATAGAATGAGATATGAAATTAGTTAAAAGTATAACTGTTGAGCTTTACTATAGAAAAGTTAAGATTCTAGCTGAATACAAGTGTAGGGTGTTTTAACTAACTTCCCTAATTCAGCAATTGATTAACAAGTGTTAAACTAGCATCTTGACTCAACAGCTACTAAAATTGATCTTAAAGTCAAAAATATATTCGGACATCCTACACATCAATTTTTCTTTTCATCTCTTCCACTTCACCAAGAAATCTCAGGCTTTTGTCTACAAATGACTGTGTCAAATTCGTTGATGACAGATTTATTGCCTAACAGGAAGGCACTCTTTAAAGAATGCCAGGAAGTACTAACATAGTAAGTTGCAAAAGAAAAATAAGGGATTTTGCCAGCTAGGAAAGCATCAGGAAACTGAAGACTTTGAATCAGTTAATCCAGTTCACTCTTGGTTTTCCTTTGTTTAGAAAAATAGAATCTTTTCCTTGTAGCCTTTACAGGCTTGTTAGGTGAGGAAGAAAATAAGTAAGATTTGAGTTCCTACATTATGTGAAGCCCATACTGTCCCTACTTTATCTTTCCATTTTCTTTGTGATGCCCAGAACTGTGTAGAAAGAAAGCAGAGGAGAGTAGCGTTTAATTAAAGAAATTAAAATTGTTACAAAAAGCCTAATTCTTGACCTACAGCATTTCAAAAGACTTTCAGGTCATGATCTCCCACAGGTATTTTTACATCTGTTTTTGCATGCAGAGTGTGTGTGTGTGTGTGTGTGTGTGTGCACTATTGCCTCATCTCATTATATATATATATATATATATATATATATATATATATGTATATACATACACGTAGACATATTATCTATACACAGAGGGATTTGTAGGCTAAAAATAAGATATCATGAATAATAAGTATTTTGTTTTTGTTTACAAGATTTGAGGGCAGATGTGTATTGTATGGTATGCACAGAGTCAAACAGTATAGAGAAAATTCCATTTTCAGAAAGAATCAATCTCTGCGAGACTATTTATGTGTATGTGTTTCTATCTGTGTAGGTATAGATATGTTTTATATTTATCTGTGCATCTAAATACATGTCTTGGGCATCTCTCTTAAGACAGGACCCTTTAATAACATACGTGGTATTTTCACAGCTCATGCTAAATAAAGAGTAGAATTCCAAAAGGGTCAGAGAGAAAGCACAAGGAATAATACATACGTGATCAAAATTCACTTGTAGACTAAGAGATGATTGGCAGAGAACAAGCAATATTAAGCACTCAGCTCTGCTCAGAGAAACTGCCGTGAATACATAGCCAAGAGTACCATCTGTTGAATATGAAATTCTTGGATCAAGACATTATAGATACATTTCCCCAAACAGCAGGGACAGAAGTCTTTCTGGAAACAAAATCACAATAGGGTTGCAGGAACGCCAAGTGAGAGAGAGGGAAATAACTGTTCACTGCATTGTGAGGAGCAGACTCCCTTACTGTGAGTGCAGAGTGTGATTAATTACATGGCATGGTTCATGATGGCGGTAGTAAATAAACGTACGGCAGGTAGTCACCCTGTTCGAATAATTTCTAAATCAGTATGTCAACTACTAGCTATGGGTAGATCAAATCTTTTTTACCCAGTGTGGCTTCAGTACCTGTATTCACTCTCAGAATTCACTGTGCTCCCTGTCATTCTTTATGCCTTATAAAGGTAATAGAATGATGGCTGTATGATATTCGGTGGGAAGATTTATATAAAAAGGTTGATAAATGATACTTGTTCCTATGGAAAAACTCAGATACAATTCTATATGTTTATATTGGGATCTGGTAGTCTTTGAAAAACTATATTGTTCTATACATTAAATAAGTGTCTTTGCTAGAATGAACCAGCATTTTTTTTTAGGGAAGCAGTCTTGTACCCAGAGATAGACAGTTGTTGACATGAAAATGAACTATGCTAATGAGCAGTGGCACAGAATGGCAGGTAGGAACAATGACAAACACAGTAGGAGAAATAATAGTGGAGATACAGATGTCATTGAAAGAGCTCTGATTCTCTTAATTGTACACAGTGAGAAAAGCTGTAAACCAATATGAAGAAGACCAAAATGTTGATTCATTTAGAATTTCATCTTAATTGTCATTGTTTTTTCACTCAAGTAACTGAGTAAAAATGTTTTATTTCATTTTACCCTAGACATTTCTGTACTTCTGTTCGATTTCCTGGGGCATCACACATTGATAGGAGGACACAGTCAATTATTATAATATTAACATACAGTAAGTGCTCAATAATTAAAGATTAGGATGACCATGCAATAAAAGACTCTTTTAAACATGTAATATGTATTAACTCATTTAATCCTTACAACAATTCTAAAGAATAGATGTAATTAAGATACCTAATTGTTTTTGTAAGGAAATTAAGGCAGGGAATTTAGGTAAAATGCCAAAGGTCACTCAGTTAGTAAATTGATTTGGAACCAGCCCTTTTTCTCCACATTGTGTGCTCCTAACTACCTTGCTATATGGTATATTAAAAGAGTTTTTAATATACGTTTTCAGGGCCAGAGTAGACATTCATAATAAAGTAATTTGTATCTCACGCTTAGATTGAGCATCTGATGGGGACTGTGCCTTGTTATTATTCATTTAGAGAAGCTCATTTGTTTCTGGTAATTTTGAGAGATGCATATAACTTTAAGAGTTCCTGTTAATACTTCTTTCAGCAAATTACAAGCAACATGAAAACTGGCATAGTTACTTGGGTGAAATTAGATTTATAAAAAGATCACTTAAAAAAATTTTAGTAACTTTCCCTTGATTTTTCCCTGAGTCTTTCTTTATATAATATCTCATACATGCCACAAATTTTGCTTTGTGTTATATTTGTATATATGTTCTCTCTCTTTCTAGGTTTCTTGAAGGCAAGAGTTATTATTTAATGATCATTTAATTTCAACTATCACTAGTCAAAAATATGTCAGATATCGGTGAAAATTATCAACATTAGCAATGAAAAGAACAGCTTACATTGTTATTTGACTTAAAATATTATCACTGAGTCCTTTAAAAAAATGTGTATTTGGTTTCTTCAAATGTTTAAAAAAGGTACATCTGATCCTTTAGAATTCCTGTACTCATGTCTGACATCTTTTCAATGTAATCAACTTATTATGAATCATCTTTTAAAAATAAGTAATCATAATAATTTTACCTACATAGTGAAGTATAATAAAAGCTTGAAGTACTTTAAATGTTTTTAATGATAATATTAAAATATAATTTTATGTCATAATGCTTATTTTAGTTATATGATATAGTATATTATGGGTAATACCTAAAAATACCTTGCATTTATGGTATTCTACCTTTACTTCCTAATATGGTGTGTTTGCACTACATTTTTGAACTATTTCAGACATGTTATCTTGCAATTCTGACTCAGTCAGAAAATAGCTAAGAGCACCACTTGTTTGCTTTAGATAAATGAGTTCCTGGTCATTCATCATCTCTCCCACAGAAAATGACCACACCTCAGTGACATGGTATTATTGACAAAAGGTGGCAAATTTGTTTCAGTAGGTATAATTGTACCATGTCTTCAAAACGTTATTTTGTATTATAAACTATAAAAATGTTATGGTTTATAATGAACAAAATATGATATATTTTAGGAACAGAAAAAGAATTTGTAATAAATATAGAAAAAAACATATATGTCTTTTAAAGGCCACCCTGCTATTTTAACAGTTAAGGATTTTTTTGGCTACTTTAACAAAATATAAAATGCCAAGAAAAATTTTTATATTCTACTTTTCTTGGCATTACTTGTGTGTGAAGTTAAGTAAGATTATAAATTAATCTCTATACTGATAGGTGTTATATTGAATGCTATGTATAAAATATCAAAAATAGCTTAAATCATAAATGTGTTTTTACATTATTAAACTCCCAGTATAGAAATATTAAAGCTAAATTTAGTATAGTGACATATTTAGATACGTTTTCTTACTTGAAAATTTCTAAAGCCATTTATAAAAACTCCCTATAACAATTTTCATTTTTTCCCCATAATTCTACTTAATGATGTTCTTTAAATAGTAATTTTAACTAATGAAGAAGTAACATTATATTGAGAGAATCATCAACTATCTGAGTCTTACAATAGGGAAAGATCCTAAAAATGGCTGTTAAATGAGCTCGGCATTTTAGCTTTCATACATTTCTGTTAAGTGAGCTAAATTTCTTTTACACGTTCCTGATAACTCAGTAAGATTTTAGAGCTCTTTGTCAAACGTAATTTGACCTAATAATTACCCCTAAAGATGTGATTAAGAAACACCCGACTCATATGTCATGTGCATATGCAAACCACAAGTCATCACCCCTTCTTCCCCTTTGATTTCAGTGGCTAAACGCCAAGTCAGCAGGCTCTGAGAACTGGCCTTCAGGGGTAACCTGCCAGTTTGTAGTTTATTCAGGTCATTGCCCCTATGCCAACTGGGCCTAATGAGAGAAGATCCTCGATGCATGCGAGCAGTAAGTGTATACATTGTTCTGAAAGACTTTATTTACAAAAAAAGAAACTAAAAGGTATTTTTCCCTACCAAAACCCTGTAAGTTATCTTTAGCAAAAATGCTAACAAATACTATAAAAATGTAATTTGAACAGTAAGAATATTTGCAGTTACAAGAAAATGGATATATCATTTAAGGAGGCCAAAAATGTTTTTTTCCTCTGGAACTCAACACCAACTTTCATATATAATGATTGCTTTTTAATCTTTAAAGTTTACGAATTGATGAGAATCATACTACTTTTACATTTTTTTAACTATTTTTTCTGTTCTAAATTCATTCACTAATGCTTAAGTAACATAACTCCACGTCTCCTTTCCTGACTATGAAGTGTTATTCAGACCGATTTTTATGCTTCCCCAAAGTTCAGGATGCATCCACATTTTTAAGAATACAAAACTTTTGTAGCTAAAACATCATTATGAAATGTACTTGATAAGTAACATTGTTAGAGTTTACCTTTTAATATAATGAATATTTTAAATGAGGTAATGATTAGTCATTTTCAACATTCATCTCTATTTCAGTTCACTTTTTAGACTTCTGTTCTCCAAAAAACTTTTTTGGACATGCCCTTATTATATCTTGTCACCAAAGCCTGAAGGCAACTTTCTGAGCTTGCTGATAAGTTATAACCCACCACAGGAAATAATAAAATGCCTTCCCTGTCTAGTAGATATACCCAAACATATTAAGAATATCAATGGAGGATATCAAATGTATAAGAAAGTAGATTTAAAGTATGCATTTTTAGCATTCATATATTTTTTACCAGGAAAAGACTTTAAAATCTTTACATGGTTTATATATATATATGCTTATGGATTTCATTTATGTGTGAATTTTATGGAAAAAATACAAATACAAAAAACTCAAATTCTTCCCAATGAGATGAGGAAAAGCAAAATGGATAGGTGTGGAAAAGTTAATTACTTATGTTATCTTAATTAGCATCTGGGTTCACAGTGATTTTTCAAATTTTCATTAATAGGTAATTGGTTCATAGTTTGTAATTTGAATGAACCCTACCATTATATATTACTAAAATATAAAAGATAAAAATAAAAAATGAGTTTGATGAAAAAGATAACTTTATATCCTAGTTTAACTCTCATTTAAATCTTCTCTAAGTTGTTGTGAGGAAAGTTTATTCAACCAAAGTATAATATATAATTATATATAATTCTCATTCCCCTTACAAATTTGCAAATAAAGTTACCACTTAAGAATTTCACAACTTAGAAACACAAGGAGTGAGATTCTGGATGTATATAATTAAAGAGTGGAGCTTAAATACTTGCATGATTAAAGGAAATGAAAAATTAGGAGTATTTATAATAGTTGAATTGTGAAATTATAATCAGGCTCAATGTGAAGTAGTATGATTTCCATTCCGGTGGTCGTTTCAGTAATCTATTGGCTGATGGAGTTACTATTCTTTCCCCACGCACGTGTTCAGATTTTCTGCATACTTTACATTATGAGAAACTGCCTAATTCCATGTTCTGCAAGTGCCTGTTACAATGTTGATATGCAACTCATAAGGTTTCTTTATGAGTAAGAAAAGTAATCCACAATATTTTTTATATATACGAACTTAAAAATGCACATATTTCTATATCTCTAAGAAATGAGATTATCCTTTCCCATGTAAATATAAAAGGCAAATGTCAAAATCTTTATCTTTGTTAGCTATAGAGGTGAAATAATAAATGAAATTTAAAGAATCTGATAAGGGTAGAGACTGGGGAAGGACAAAACGAGGAATTAGAAAAAAGCTACAAACGCAAGATCAGGTTCTAACCATATCAACAGTGATAACATTTCTCTTCTCCAGAGAGAACTGGTTACATTTCTCTGAAGCTATTTGTTATATTAAAATCATAGAATATTACCATCGAAAGAGCCCTTAGAGTTCATCTAGTCCGATGGTTCTGAACTGACTTAAGGTTATGAGATGCTTTGTGAATAAGGTGAGGATGAAAGACCCTCCTGCTGGAAAATTACGCATTTGCCCAGAATCACAATTTTGCACATAATTCTGAACACATTCCAGGAATTGCAGTTAATCTAGGCAACCTGTAAATGCAATTTAAGAGGCTCTAATTATTCAAAGTTCATTTTATAAATAGGTTGAGTAAACTAAAGGCCCAGAGAGGAACCAGACTCTTTAATACTAATTCCATTGACCTTCTTCTGTCTCTGCGTGTTGTTCACCATTTGCCCTGATAGAGGTCCCCACTTTATGCTTCATTTTTTTCTTTATTTCTATGACTGGATGGAAATGTGTGGGAACAACTTCCACTTTCTACCATAGAGTGCTCTAGTTCTACTACCTAATTTTGTCTTCACAGGGAGAAAAAAATAGTATTCTGTCCTTTCTTGTTGTGTGTGTGTGTGTGACAGAGAACATTTTAAAGCTTCGTGTAAACCAGCTGTCCCACTTCTCTATTAACTGTTTGGTTCTGTGTGTATCTGCCAAAAATAAAATGCAGTAGGGATCCATTGTCCAGTAACAGGGACATGGATGCTATATTCTTATTTCCCACAGATATTGCCTGATTTTCAAGCAGGATAGGATGGTCTTTATTGTAAACCACAAGGAATTATTTTGAATCTCCTGCAATAAGAGCTTTGTGATAACTAAAAAAAATACTAGGAACATTCATTTTCATTACATTAATTTCAATACAATTTAAGGGGATATCAGTAGCAGCATTGTTGGCTTCCTTCTTGTCCTAATAGTCAAAAAGAAAATTCTGTTTTTTGCATCAATCTCATTAAGAAAGATGTACAATAAAACTTGGTAGGGAGAAAATGATTCACAGACTTCTTTCTACCTCTTTGTGCTCCTTAAAAAGCATACATCTCTAATTCCATTTCTTAAGAAGGTGGAATACTCTATAGAAGTAGTATTTCCTGAGCAACACAATGGGCATAATTGTCTCCTGTAACTTTATATGGAAGTTATAGGAATAAAATTGCAAGGTATGGTGACATTTCTTGCCATATATATTAGTTGAAAGAGAAATCTTTTAATTTAAAAATCACACATAAGCTTTTTAAAAGTATCATTGCATATATATGCACTGTATTCATTATAAGTCGTCTTTGGTTCCACCTATAACCCTGTTTAATAATTCTAAGTACTTGGAAAAGTTGCACTTTTAAAGGCAACAACATGAGCCAAAGAGTCACTTCTTTCCTCTATGTTTGTTGTGAGGATTAAATAAAGTAATATATGGGAAATCATATTGTAAACAAAACAACACAAGGTAACAACAAGATAATGTAAAAGCTGTGTATTAATCTTTATTTGTATAATTTGAGTTTATCACCACCTGATAAATGAAGTCTTCATGTGATCATTTCCCCTTTATTCTTCTATTTTGGTTTATAGTGGACATGTTTGAAGACATGAATCCAAGGCTTTTATTTGTCACTATCTTTGTGAACATCCTGTAACTTTCCTCTGTATAATTTCCACATCCTCAAAATAGTGATCATAATACCTGCCTCTTTAGTGTCCTAAGAAGAATTGAGTGAAATAATGTACGTGAAAAACTATTTGTAGATTACCATTACTAAAGAGAAAACAAGGTGATGGCTCCACCCTCTCAAAATCTCTCAGTAAAGCAAGACATCAAAATTAATTAAATCTACAGAATCAAATATCTGAATTTCTGCAGCAATCTCTAGAACAGAAACATTCCAGGCATCCTGATACAGAGCAGAACCAATCCATTTAGATTTTGTGTTAAAATGACAGATTGCTGCATGACCATCACTTCACCAGCTATGACATGAGGACATGTTAAAACAAATCAGTGAAAGGATACAAAGCAAGCAAATGCATCTTAAAGACTGGAAAATCTTCACAATGGATTGTGAAGAGAAATGTGTATTTTCTTGGTAAGACATGTTTTAGCTTATAATGCAGAATCACAAACAGGTCATACTGAGATAACAGAAAGCATTTGTGATAAACAGAAGCAAATCAGCAAGGCACATCCAGCAGTGGGACTGGGAGCAGTTTCACAGCATCTGTCAGAGGTAAATGAGACTGGGGAGAGCATTAGCAAAAATGCTGCCCTTCGTCCAGACACCACTGATAGGGGAGCACATAAACAAAAAAAAAAGTGTACAGTTCAGCTGAAGGCTGCTCCTCCAAAACATTGCCTGCAGCCAATGCACATTTCCTTTGAAATCCTTAAAAACATTCAGGTTAAGTTTTATGATCCATACTACCAAAAACATTATGCCTTAGGGATACGTTACTTAGAGTTTGAGAGTTAGAAAATGCCAATTTACCATTTTATACTTCTATTATTTGAAAAGACAAGGTCCTTGGGTTTAAATATTGATGGCCAAACTGGTAATCTTTTTATAAGGGTGTAGCTATAAAGTGAAAAATCAAATACAGTAGTTGGGTTTATATTTTCAGAAACAAAAAGACCCTGACCCGCATGAAAGCCAAAGATAGAACAGAGAACTGAATTATAGATCTACCAGACAGAGTATTTTTTATGGTTGGAACCTTAGCTTTAAATATCTCTGGTGCCATTTTATTTCCTTTTATCTTAGGCTATTAATTGTGGTTATAGCAAGTGGTCCCATGGTAAATTTTGTAACTAGTTCAAATTATATTTCTTTGCTTTAGTGGGTCCCTTCCTGCCATCCTCACTTTTCCCCTGTAGTGTCGAATCTGGGTATGATTTAGGGTTAGAACCTAAAGGAATGGGAGTAGCTGAGTGGGGGCATCTGCAAGAATTTTTGTAGATTTTTTTTGTTCCTACTTAGAACCAACTTACTGACCAGAACTGTTCTCTGTAGGCCCCTCAAGGAAACCTGGCTTCTTATTAGACATCTGTACTTAAAATAACTCTCTCGGGTCTTTTGTCTAGGCCTTCTTTTTGTGAGGGAACATTATAAGAAATCATTTTTGTTAAAGAATAATAATTTTAGTACAGGTATTTATTTAAAACTCCTCTGAAAGTAAGGAAAAGCCAGGTCCTGCCAGGAAGCCAAGGACTGGTGGGATAAGGCCTGGGAATAGAGTAATCAGCTGAGATTTTCAGCAAAGGAAATAATATTCTTTTAAAACAGTAAAAGAAAAAAAAACCCTAAAAACAAAAAATTAAGAAGTTCTGAACACAATGATGGTGTTTAGGAAATTCTCTGTTAATTTATGGGCTGGCTCTCTTTAGAGTATCCTCTGATAATTATTACAGAATGGTTGTTTCATACTTGACTGTTTGTCAATATATTGTCCCTCTGTTAAACAACTAAGGTCTTACAGAAAGTTTAAGCAGAACATCATATATTTTTACCTGTAGAAGCCTGGAGCCGTCTTGCTATGGTGCTCACCAGCATCAGATGCTGCATTTAAGTTGGTGCTAGTGACCCAGGTAAATAGGGAAGTGCTGTCATCTGCCCAACATTTCGGGCTCTTAATAAGTGTCAAAACATTGCCTAACATGATTTCACTATATATCCTACCATGCAATACAGGCAAATCATCTGGGCAAAAAATGCTTGTTAGGCCCCTAAGAATTCTTAGTTATTTGCGTTATATGGAGTTCTTCTGTCGTGAGAAGTTTGCAGCAGTTAGATGGAATTATTTCTGGTCTTTAGAATGCATTCAGCTTAGATATGCTAGAAAATCTAGTTTATATTTACCTTTTTCCAAATTTTTAGTCACCTTTCCAATATAGAAAAGGATGTGATCAAGCTTACATGAAAATAGAAAGTCGGGTCACTCTCTCTAGAGGGGATAAAAACATTATGAAGCAACTGAGGGATATAAAAAGGAACTAAAGAACCTCTTTTTCACCTTGTCCCAAAATACAGGGTAAAAGTAGACACTCTCAATTAAATTAAAGAATAGCAAATTTAGAATTTCTTTTGGTAGCATATAATCAACCTGTGGGTTTTATAGCCTCAGGAGCTTGAGTTAAATCTCTGGCTAGTGTTTAAAAACAAATAATATAATTTCATAGCTGCAAAAGTTAGATCATGGTGTAGGAGTAATCGAATCTCATGCTTTCAGACATGAATTGATATATGGGCAAGGGAAACCTTTTTCCAGAGTGCAATATAACTGGGGACATTTTGTTTGCTTCAAACCTTGGGCATTTGTCAATGTGAGGAAAAGAGCATTCCAGATGGGTAGATTCTATGTCCCTTGCTTTCTGTTAGATCATAACATTTGTTATTCAGTTTATGATGCCTTAGGAAAGAAAAAAAAAAAAACAAAACTACATAAGTATACTATCTGTAAAAGTCTATAATTGATCACTGTGAGAATATTAATAGATTCCTTTTTTCTTTCAGTGTTTCTGTCAATGTGTGTGTATATGTAAAGAGAGAGAGAGAGAGAGACTTTTATATCACTATTATGTAATTTTATTTTAGATAGAGCAAATTCCCTCCTAGTTGTCTCATCCTGGCATCCATGAAACAATGACAAATAGAAAATATGTGCCTGCCTGCCATGTTTTAGACCATGACAGAGAGATGTACTTCTAACTTTAAAAATATATGTGCATATATATAACTTGTTTTCTCAAGTAACACATACACACTTACTGTGTGAATATGCTTATAATTTTAGCCAAAAATATATAATCAATCTTTTTTCTGTAATTTCTCTCATGAGGCTTAATGATGTTATATTCAAGTAGTTGTCTGCATGATAAATCAAACAAGTATAATGGAAAAAGAGCTGGCCTAGTTAAAAGGCAGGATAGGCTGTCTGTATTTTTATATGTGTATTTTTCTCTTTTCAGATGTTAACTATAAAAGGATCTGCTCATGTCTCAATTATGAAATAGGAGGTTTCTTTTAAACTAAGGTGGTTAACTGGGACCTTACACACTAAAGTTGTAGGTCACTGTTATTTTATCCTTTCTAAGGAAATGTACATGTTTCTAGGTAAATTGACTCTTAAACTAAAAGAATGCTTTTCTAGGAAAGGTCTCTCAGGTCATGGATTATTCTAATGGAATATATTTGGGGGTAGCATCTAATCAAAAGTCCTTGATATGCCTCTGTTTAGGAAACCCTTTGATTGTTTCTTCGACCAAAGAAAAGACATATGGAGTCAAGATATTGACTTTGTGTTCCAGCAGCTGCTGCTTCACCTACCCTCTGATCTCACTGCCCACATGGGCAAGGCAGGGCCACTGCTTAGCTTTCCTCTTCCCATTTTTAAACTGTATTATCTTTGAGAGTGTTTTTGCTTCTAGATCTCATGACTGACCACTAGAAAAAGTTAGGCTTAATCATAGGCTATTTTTGTGAAATGTATTTCCAGAATAATTTGAGTCAGTGTTTAGAAAACACCACATAATAAAAATGATCATATATTGAGCATCTATTGCATATCAGTCTATATACGTGATGTCTAATTTTCCCAACAACCTTGCAATATAAATGCTATAATGCTCAATTTGCAATAACTCCAAGAGGCAGATCACTTTTTGCAAAGCCAAAAGCTAATCATTGCTAGATATGGTAGGCAGAACAATGTTGTGATTATAGCATGGAGCCTGGTACCAGACTACTTGGATTCACATAACGGTGGTCACTTTAACTTCATGATTATTATAAGGTCATTTAACAGGCAGATTGTAAATCCACAATGTAAATATTAGTTTTATTACTCACTATAGTTATCAAGAAAGTTAACCTTGTTTCCAAGATTCCCTTCTGGCTCTAAGTTGAATAGATTAACTAAATACATACAGTATATTGCCAGCATTGTAATACAGAGTGTAGTATTATTATTTACTAGGGCCACTATAACAAAACACCACAGGTTGAGAGGCTTAACAAACAGAAATTTATTTTCTCACATTTCTGGAGGCTGGAAGTCCAATATTCAGGTTTAGCACATTTGACTTCTCTTTGGTTTCCAGGTGGTTGCTTTCTCATTGCATCCTCACATGACCTTTGTTCCGTGCACAATCAACTCAGGTGTTTCTTCCTCTTCTTATCAGGACACCAGTCCTACTGGATTAGGGCCACTTATTAACTCATTTCACCTAAATTGTCTTTTTAATGGCCCTATCTGCATATATTGTCACATTAAGGATTAAGGCTTCAACATATGAATTTTGAGGTGACACAATTCAACCTGTACCATAGAGGGAGAGATTATTTCATTTGTCAGACATATAACCTGGGCTGTGGTGGTATAAACAGCTAACGAGCATATATGCTGCCTCAGTTACTCAGCCCAAAAGGAGGCAAAGGTGAAGTCACTGTTAGCGTGTATTGCAAGTCTGAGTTTGTCTCGATCTGCTGCTCTCTGGGTATGTTGGATTCCCTTTGCACGAGCACCAAGTGGCTGCAGAGGGATCTGCCTAGAGGTGTTTGCCCTGGCTAGATAGGCAGGTCATACACTCAGAAACGGTCAGGCGTGTATTTATCATAACTATTAAATTTAGAAATATTTATTAAATGCATACTATATGCAAGATACATGATAGAGAAAGTGATTGATAAGAAATGAGAAGCTTTGCCCTCAAGAAACAAACACATGCATATGCTTACAGATACCTGTAAAATATACCATAAGCAATTTATTTATTGCTTAGTATGTCAGACACTTATTGCACAGTAAGTCAGAGTGATACATAATCTATTTAATTCTCACTAAAAGTTGAAGAGGAGAATACTACTATCTCCATTTCAGATGTAGGGGAAATTGAGCCCCTGAGAAGCTAAGAAACTTCGAGACAAAACAGCTAGTGAGTGGAGTGCACCATTTCCTTTCATCCTTAAACCCATGCCCTTGTTCACCATATCAACCTGAAATATGAAAAGATGACTTTATACGTGTCCCATTAGCATTTGTTGCATGTATTGTGATGAATTATTTACATGTGTCTGTCCCTTCTTGTAGGAAGGCAATGTGATCTTTACATTAATGGCATTTAAACCTGTGTCTATAGCATAGTGAGGCCACAGTTTATGCTGGATAGAAGGTAGAAAGAGCAGGGGGTGGGAAGGAGGGGGCGGTTTGGGTGAGTATGGCTCTTACTCTTACGACTCTGTCTCAGAGGTGTTCTATAAACACTGCCACAGCCACCGCACACAAATGTATACGAATACTGATACAAGCGAAATGTAAAAATAATAGGTCTGTTTTTTTCTTTCTTTCTTTCTGTTTTTTTTAGCTCAGTAAAGGTCCTAAAGAGAAGATAAAAACTGTAGTTGAGAGTTAAAAAAGAAGTAGAGTTCAAATGGTAGATTGTTAAAGAGCATTTTGGCGGAGACACAGGGCTGCAATAAGGAGATCAGTGTGGCTGAAACAGGCTTGGGGAAAACTTATGAGAGATGATTTAAGTCAGCATTGAACAAAAATGTAAATGAATGGCTAAGTATTTCTATTGGCAAAGAGCTTTACTAAGCCCTAGATGAGATCATCAATCCTGATAGAAATGTGTCATTATATAGATTCATATGACTTGGGTACATGATTGAGTACGCGTGGTTTCTGAATTTTGAATACGAGGGAAATCCTGATAAAACATGGGAAGTTATGAGGTGAGGCACTCATCCTTTCTCACATGGTAAACACTGGAAGCCAGAAGAAGAATTTTAGAGTTCCTGAAACCTTAGGGAAAGCCTAGATCTATTCTCTTATTTTATAGCAAACTGACTTGTAGAAAAATTAACAGAAGCATTCCAAATTTATGGATTTGTGACAGGACTGGATTCCAGATCTTCTGGTTCTCTCTTTTCATTCAAATCTAATTTTCTGGACAAGTTGTAAGTGGATGAGTCAGGGAAATAGAACTGTGGCCTGATATAAACATTTTGTACTTGAGTTATAGAAAAATGCTCTTTTATCTAGATCATTCTGCACATGCATTTATCTTTGGCATGTGGAAAATTGGTTTCATAATCTCCAGAGAAAAATTGTTAATTTCTGCCTGGAGCATTCTCTTTGCTGATTCCTATCAGAATATTTGCAACTCTAAAATTAATTTTACCCTATTTGCTGTGTTGGTTGTAATGAATCATATTCAAAATCACCAAAAACTTATACAAAAGACTGCATAGGAGAGGAAAAAAAAATACATTTGGTTTTCCCAAGCTGCTTCTCTGTTGATTATTACCAGGTAACATTTTTTTTCCATCTCTTAGTCTCATTTGTATGAGACTAAATCCAGATAGAAATGAAAGTAATGTATTAGCTGTTTTGAAAAAAAAAAATGTTAAGTCAATTATACTCTTGCAAGATTTATAAGAACTAAAGTGAGTCTAAATTTGAATTGTCAAAGGAAATTTTACATGCATTAAGCACTCAGTAAAATCCATCATATGTATTTAATTATATACTGGGTTTTGAAATGCTGTATCTAAAGTGGTATTTTTATTTTAAAAAGTTTTTTTTTTTTAGTGAACTTATTCTAGGCATCACTTTAAATTATACCTGTAAGTATAATTCAGATAGTCATATATTTTAGTGAGAAGATTTGGAGGAGATGTGCGTGTATATGTGACACAATGAAACATGTTTCTTTTCTCATCGCAGTAAGCATACTAGGGAAAAAGCAATTAACAATTGTCATGTCTAAGTGGAAGTGCCTTAAACCTTATATATTCAGGTGTTCTGGAAAATCTACTACCTTTTATTATAACTTTAGATTCTTAATAATATGTGCATCTTGAATTCCTGCATACTGGGCTGTTTTTTCGAAGTATGAAGAGTCTTATTGGAACAGAGTAAGCATTGACCTTTAAATCTTCCTTTCAACTGAAATGTTTTAAAACCGAGCATATTACATAAATGAAGTGAGCATACTTTTTATAAATGCAAGTCACTGCAAAGCATATTGAGTGATTCAAAGATATATGAGATAGTCCCCATGTGTGCATGTTGCATCTGTACACTCTCATGATAAAATATGGACGAACCAACCATAATTCTGTGTTACAAATGAAAGAACATGGTAGGAATATTTTGCCTTAACAAACTCATCTTTTTATGCATGAAAAACTTCACACAGCTCTGACCCTAATGACTAAAATATTACCCATGTGGAGCATTTCTCAAGCCTTATTAATGTTTTTATATCTTCCAGTAACAGAGAATTATTTAAAATGGAATAAGATATTGAAAATTCCAGCAATAGGAAATCATTCTTAGAATTTTTAGTTTAAATGAGAACTGGTACATCTGGTAGCCCAAAATTGTAGCCACTTTTGAAATGATATTATTTATTATCCTTTCTTTTATTCCCATATACCCCCAATAATATACCAAATCCAAAGTAATGTTACCTAGTATCAGTCTAAGCCAAGTCCAGTGCAAAATTTGGAAATGAAGTGCTTTATTTTGCTTGCGACTCTGGGACTATTGAGATTAACAGGAAGAGGCAGCATTTATTGAAGTACCAGTTAGTTTATAATGCTGTAGATTTACTGTGAAAATGAAACAATGAGGAAAAGCATTTGTAAACAAAATAAAAGGGCTGTGAAAGATACATCAGTATTATAGTCAAGTATCACATACAAAAATCCAGGTAGGTATATCTGTACACCTAATTGGAACATGTAATTTTCATTTTCTGTGCCATATTTGGATTTTATATATTAGAAGTAACAATAACAGTCTACCTTTTAGAGCTATAATTAGATTAAGCATGAGATATAAATTATTTCCATTCAATAATACACAACTTTTGCCCTTTATGTGACATAGAACTATATGATAAAAATGTACTTGAGTTTGTTTAATGTATATTCACTGGGGAAATTTTAATGTTTGGAGATAAGTTTTATATTGTTTCTTTTAATTTGATGTTTACATCGGTATCCCCATGGACAGACAAAAAATGCGATGTTCATAAATAACTACTTTCTGTTCAAATACTTAATATTAGCTAGAATATAGGTCTCCTACAAAACATATGATTAATTGCCAGATTGGTGTCCTTTAAATTTTGATAATTATATTGCTCAAGAGATATAAAATAATTATATATCTGTTTTCTTATATTTCCTTGCAATGTTTCTAAAATTAAAAAGTTTAGGGAATGTTGAATGGATATTCTATTTATTTGTTCATTCCTTCATTTATTTGCAATGCATAGTTTTTTGAAAACGTTTATATAGTCCTTTTGACTCTATATTAAATAAATATCAATTATATATAACACTATTTCAATTAATGAAACTATTTGATTTAGAGTCTTCTTTGGCTCTGTATTCTGTTTTTTACTTGATGTTCTCAAATTCTGTTTTTAAAAAGGTCTCTGCAAACTCCCTGCTTCTCCTCTCTAGTCAGCACTTTCTTACCTGGATTACTATAGTACCCTTTTATCTATTCCAGTTCATTCTCCTCTATGAAGTAAAAATGTTCCTCTGAAACTAGATCTCATCATGCCTATTTAGAAATGTTAATGGTTTACCATTTTACTACAAGGGTTAGAGATTTCTAAGTTTAGCACTTAAGACCACTAACTGCTTATTTTTCTTACCTCATTTTCCACTATAATTGGGACTATCTATTCTGGACCAGTTTAAGGACTCCAAATCCATGGTACCGTTCCATGTTTCCATGCATTTCCTCCCCATACCCCTCCATTCCTTGGTGGTCAGAATCCAATCATTTCAGAATCCAGATTAAATGACAGCACCTCAGGGAGAATCCCTCCCTGAGACATGGAGTTCTATGAAATAAGGCTATAGAAAGTGTATTGAAGTTATAGTTTCTCAATATTTACATTTTCTAGTGTATTGTGAATTCTTACAGTGCAAGCATCAAGTTCTATTTATTTTTCTACCACCATAGCATCTAGAATGGTGACTGTTACACTGAATCTGCCCAAAGAGTATTTGGTGAAATGCTCTGTGTGTGAGGTTTTGAGTAGATACATCTGTCTCTGGTTGTACTAACTTACGTTTTCTGCCAAATATACTTAAAGCAAGTGAAGAAAACAGCATCTAGTTGTCTCATACATAGCCCTTCTCTCCTCGACTTCTGTGATTCACATTAGGAAGAAATCAGTTTATTCTTATAGGTAAATGATATAGTACATAATTGAACCAATGTTTAGTGCTTCTTGCCAGAATGTTATTATTTTCTATAGCAGTGTTCTTGTCCAAGAAAATCTTAGTTTTTGTGTATAAAAATACATTACCATGCACTTTGTCTTCCCAAACTATTTTGAGCAACTACTTAAAATGATTTAATTTGCTGGACTGTGTGCCTAATAAGCTTTCTGTTTAAAATCCTAACACTGTGCTTTCAAAGAGCCACGTGGTCTACATGTAAACTCTTTGCAAACAGCATCTGAATTACAGGCAGAGACACACATTAGGAGCTGCCAGAATTGTGTTTGTTGTGGCTGCCTGGTTAGCTGCTGCTTGAACAGCTGAAGTATGAGCGTATTGATCAATTAGTGCCAGCTCAAACAAGGAGTACGCCAACAGAAAGGGAAGTCAGACTTGTATGCAAAGCTGAGTTGGAAAAATTTGGCTGGGATAGGCGGTGAAACGGTAAGACGAACTGTTTAATACGAAGGCACCAGTGTACCTTAAGCACGTGACCGTTTGTATGTGGTATTTCAAAGATTTCATTTGAACTTAATAAAGTGAAAAAGTTTTCATTTTGACCCAAACAATGATGCCTGCCTTCATACATGAGGTAGGATGGGGAATGAAGTTCTTTGTTGAAAAGATTCTACCCAAAACCTAGCTCCGATAGGAAGTATGCTGGGCTTGAGTTGAACCCTTAACATTCAGCTCTCACTGAATAACTGTCATACTTCATTAAGAACTCATTTACTTCTTTATGTATAAGTAAAGGATGCTTCTAATGTAAAGCTATTAGCCCAGTTATATAAAATAATTTTATGAGCTTTGCAACAATAATTTTATATCTTAAATCTAATTCATATGATCGAATCTAATGAGTTACCGTCCTACAGTTTCACGGCCTATCCCAGACAAATTTTTCCAACTCAGCTTTGCATACAAGTCTGACTTCCCTTCCTATTTTCATACTCCTTGTTTGAGCTGGCACTAATAGATTTATATCTTAAATCTAACTCAATATTAGATTTAACATAATGTATGTGGATGAGTCACAAAGTCAAGATTGTCTTTGTTAAATTCTGCCTGGGCACAAGTTAGGGAAACATCAGGAAAACCCTTTAGAAACCACATAAATATCTATAAGAGCAGATGGATAGAAGAGTGAGAATCTCCCTGGCTGGATTACCCTTACTGGAACGGTATTCTCTGGAGGTGGTGACTCAAGAGACTCACTCTGCTCACTCTAGGGAACAGCAGTGTCACTACAATGAAGAAGTAAGGCACACTAGTCCAGAATTTTTTCAATAACACGTGTGTGTGTATGCATGTGCACATGCGTGTGTTAAACTTGGAGCTAAAATGAGTATTGGTAGAGAATAATAGAACTCATTCTATGGAAGTAAGCACGAGCATAGAATTTATATTTTAAAACTTCAAATTATATATAGCAGGAGTATTGCATTAATTTTATGTTCTTTGAAACAGAAACTAACAAAAATTCATAGTATGTTTAAGGCAACATCTCTGTTCCAGTCCAGTTTTGATTCCTTTTCTTCTTGAAGTTCTACTTTCTTGTCCCACCTTCCTGTTGATCTTGTGTCTGTGCTGGGCTTGAGTTGAACCCTTAACATTAATTGTGAAAAAGGTCTAACTTTATATTAGTGATCATGCAAAAATTCCCTGAAAACCCAAAATCTTTATATATGCTGCAGTGGAAGACCTGCTTTTCTTCTTTTAGTCTCTGCAGGATGCTGGCCACCAGGTAAGTGTTACCTATAGAATATAGCCGCCCTTGTTAAACACATGGTATTTTCTGAATGTGAACAACTAGGATTTCCTTGTGTCCTCTGTTGAAAAAGAGGTTTTATATTCTGCTTCTTTAGACTGCAGAGGCACTTCCTGATTGGGTTCTGGGCTAAAAGTGGATCTGCCTTTGGGCAGAAATATGAATGTCATGATACTTCCTATTTAACATTTTTAACCACACTTCCTGGCCCCAGAGGGCCAGAGTTTGACTTTTATTTCACATCAATTATCATAAAATTATTTGTAACAGGAAAATAATTTTGAGTGAAATGGCCACACTTTCATTAAAGGCATCTTACTCAGACTTGCCCTACTTATTCAGAAACATGGTCCATTTAGAATAGTATTTTATTTTGCAAGAAGCATGTGGTGTGATTGATGAAAGAGCATGGATTACATCCTTGATATTAGTCTATAGATGACGATGTTTAATTAAGGATGACCATCCCAGCCTTTCTAGTAATCCATTATGGTTTTCTAACCATTACTCTTAATTTCTTCTCCATCTTGCTTACACTTGTAACTTCTACTTCCTTTTAAAAAATTATTTGCTGAAGATATCTACTCATAGAGCTTAAAAAGCTAATATGATTTACTCGTTTTCCACATTTCTTATATTTTGTTAGTTTTCAAGCAATTTTTCTAAAATAGTTCTTGTTCAAAAGTTTAACCTATCTACAGTCTTCATATATACTCAAAGCAGTGGATATAGCTGATAAAATTACCCAGCCATTTTTTTATAACTAAGCACTAAAGTATAAAAGTAATGACATGAATATGTGGGTAATAGAATGTAAATTGAAGGCTAAATGGTGATAGAAATGCATATTGAATTTAGATTTTTTTTTCTTTCTTTCTCACAATAAAGAAGGGTGATACAAATATATGTGCTAGAAGGCCCATTAACTGGCATACAAAATCACTGAAGCAATGTAGTTGAGCAGAGAGACCAAAGACATGTAATGAGAGTGAGAAAGCAGTTTTGATAATTAGAATGAGTCAAAAGCAATCTCCTGCCTTCTTTAGCTTGCACAGATGACAGGGAAAGGAAAATGTTCTTTTCTTCTGAGACAGAAACAGGACATCAGTCAAAATGATAAGAGATGTCAGTATAATATTCCTCTGAGTCAGGTTCCATGAGCTAGGCATCTGGGAGGAGAGTTTCTAATCTTTTTCTTTGCTTCGGTTTCACTTGGGGCTGTGGAATAATAGATTCCATATCAATATATATCTTTAAAAAGTTCACAGTTCTTAGTTGGGAGAAATAAAAGTAGTTTATAATCTAGCGGGGAAAATATAGTCTTTGAAGTCAGTACAACTAGAGGTTTCCTCTTTTTTTTCTGCATTAATGTGAATAAAGAATTTATATTCCTTAAAATGGGTATGAAATTACCATTCTCATAGGGATTTTGTGAATATTTAAAATTAAATATATATAAAATGCCTGCAGAAGGAAGACCGTGCCCAACAAAAGATTTTTATTAGTAATTATTAAATTTACTTAAGGGATAGCTAAAAATATCAATATTTTTACACTAGAAAAATGAACCATTATTTAAGGTAAAGTTTTAACATGCAAAATATAGTACTCTTTCATGTTTTAGTTTACTATATTTCAAAGAAACTACAGAAAAGGAAATTTCTATGTCACTGATACCAACCAAAAGAAACAATTTTTTAAAAATTATCTTAATCCCAAATGTTAAAATAGACCATGGTCATGTTTAAGGTATGAAATCAATAAATATCCACTACCTTGTACTACTAAAAACTGAGGTTTTTCTTTTTAGAGTAATAAAGACTTCTGAAAAAGTTCCCAATGAGAAAAATATAGACTTAAGCCGACATGTACTGACATATACTAAAAATAGAGCTATGACTACAGAAGACTGTAACATAAGACATACAGTTAAAAAAAAAGAAAGCACTTTCTAATTATGTGAGAAAGAGAGAGGGGGGAAAAGAGTGCCAAGTAATTGAATAATCCTCTTAACTAAGTTAACTGCTAATTCAATGAATTGGTGTTTGTGCCACATGGGTTTCCACTACCCTCAGCAATAATTTCACGAGTAGCAAGAAACCTTGTTTTGTGATTCCATAGGAATCTACCTCACAGCTGGAAAGGAAGGGCTCACAGCTGCTATTTTTATTGGAGAAGAAATTAATTGTAAGTTGAAAACATCCTTGGCACAAAATGACCATCCAATACATTATAAATATTAATGTATTAGCAAATATCAATTGATTCATTCATTTTTCTTGCAATTGCATTTTGAACATTATATGCATTCGTCATATAAAGAGAAGGGATAACTATGCAGAGAAGAATGTCTGTTAGCCATTGCTGTGCAACAAATCACCTGAAGACTCAGTGGCTTAAGATACTAAACATTTATTAGCAGTTGGGTGGTTCTTCTCTTCTGAGCCATATGGAGCTGTTTTTGGTGGAACCCACTCTGCTTCCATGATCTACTGGGTATTATCTGGGGTTGCTTTACTGCCCTTGGCTAGACTGTTTCATTTGTCCTCTGCTGGGACAACAGGGCAACTCTGACCCCATAGGCTAGCTCAGGCTTGTTTTCATGGCATTACAGAAATGAAACAAGAGTAGGAGCATGCAAAGGTTGGAAGTGTAGCAATGTTGCTTCCATCCCATTCCATCGATCAAAGCAAGTCTCAAGGCTAAGTCTGATTGAAACTGTGGGGAAACACACTCTACCATATGATGAGAACAACTGCAAAGGCACATTGCAAAATATGCACTGATACAGAGAAGAATGCGGACTAATAATCATTTTAGCAATGTACCACGAAGCCCATGCAAAAAGAAGAATTGATAAGTCTATTTTGAAATATCTTTAACCAAATTTATTAATGTAAGGTTTTCAGCTTCAGCTTTTTGCCCATATAAATCAAAATAGTGCAAAAAAATCAAACCATTAAAACATTAAATTGACCAAGGACCTAACAAGATAGGGTCAAGTTTGCTGTCAGAATGTTCCATGATATTTATTTGTTCAAAGATAAAAATCATTGTAATGAATAGTAGTTTAGCTATGGGTTCAGCACACTTGCCTCTAGTTTAAATCTATTTATTTATTATTTAATATACAGAGGACAGGACTAATACATGCTCATTGTCTTATGCTTCTCATAAGTATGGCAGTTTCAAGGGCTGATCTCTGGCAGTCCTCACCAAATCAGTAGTCCCCTAGGTGAAACTGTTTCAGCAAACATAATTTGCTTTTCCAAACATGTTTTCCTAAATACCAAGTATGCGTATTCTGCCAGATCCCACAGATGTTGCCATTGGTGTAGTATTTCACCTGATGCTGATGATCTAAGTGATGGATCATAAATTGTTTTTCATGTCTCTGTAACCAGGCAGATTCCATCACAACCTTACCTTGGACTAAAGTGATTGGTGCCGAAGAAAGTTTGTTGTTTGTCTGAAGCTTCATTATTATTAATCATAAATGGAAAATATATACAGAATATCATGAGAATAGCATCTATTATTTGAATATCATTCGAATATTCAAAACATGCCTGGCTTCCTAGGCTGGTTCTCAGTACTTTCTATGTATTATTTATGTCATTTAATACTCCCACCAACCATGGGAGATAGATATTACTTCTAGCCCAATTTGCAGTTGAGGAAACTGAGGCAAAAATATTAAAACCTCGCCAAGACCACAGTTCTTATTGGTGGATGTATAGTTCAATAACAGATGCTCTGATTCCAAAATGTCACTCTTAACTTCTACAATATACTACCTTCCCATGCAAACAACCACTTAAGAGACTAATGATTTATCGTTGATTATTTAGTGTTTCACTGCCAAGAAATATGTTGTCAAATATTTATGTGTGACAAAGATTAACTTCAATTACCAGGTCTCTACTGCCATTTAAGTTTATCATGCCTGGAAAATTTAATAATAAATATAGAGTGTAGAATGTGTTTATTTGACAAATCTGATTAGTGGAAAGAAAATAAACAGCTCATCAAATATCCGATACCTTCTTACAAGTTTTGGATGATGGTCATGATTTGCTTAGTTATTTTTAATTAATTTAATTCTTAGTTATTTTTTCCTGAAAAATATGCAAAGGTTTTATTTGTTCAATTTTTGAAACTAAGAGACTGGAACTTCCATTAGATATAAAATAAGAAGTTCTGCTGATTAAGCTAAAATATTTAAAACTGTTCTGTCGCCTCATATATACCACAAAAGATTTTGTTGAAATAAATTTATCATTATTTTTACCAGGTAATTCATGACTTTGGATATCAGAGAACAAATCTTAAAACATAAAACACCAAAAGTTAATTTATATCATCTAAAGGTCAAATTTATATTAATGTAGGAATTTTGCCATGACATGTTAAAAGTCATTGTTAAATTTACCAGAATTCCATATTGAGAGACATAAATTACAGATATCACAGAAGTTCCATGAAGTATACTGTGGTTGAGATTAGGTTTAGTATATTTGTGGTTTCATAAAGTTTTAGTCTTCAATACATGATTCATATTCATTCTACAAAATGTATCTATTCTTAAAAGTTACAGACAAATATTCTTGATGTGCCTTATATGTGGCTTAAAGCATGTTTTGCAGTTGAAATAAGAACTAAGGAGAAGTTCAGCATTTTCAGTAATTTAGTACCTTAAAGAATATGGATATTTGTGTGGACATAGTCTCCATTATGGTAACTCACACAAATATAAAAAAAACAACACTCAGAGGTATAGAAGCATCAACCAGGGTATGTTGTAAGAACAATAAGCAATACTATGTTGTAGACCAGTGGTCCTCAACTTTTTTGGCACCCAGGGACTAGTTTCATGGAAGACAAATTTTCCACAGGGCTGTACTGCCTGGGGTTTGGGGCCCACAGTTGTAGACAACCTAAGGAAAGTAATGAAAGAAAAGTTTCTTCCCAACACTAATGTCCCTCATAATAATAACTCCAAATCTCTCCTGTGCCAACTCATTCTCACAAAGAATTATAGTTTCAATATGTCTTTCTCTTATGCGCTAATGATTGGCATCAACTTTACTCTTCTATTAGTATAGACTCTGGAGATAGAGTTCAAAATTTGATCTGGGGAATTTTTTAGAGTGATAACTAGAGCAAGTTCTTAACGTTTTTGTGACTCAATGGGAACCAAAAGTTAAATGAGTAAATGATTAAGCATTTATAACTATGACTGGCAAATAAGATAATAAACATTCTACAAATGTAATTATTATAAATTCTAGAAGTTCAGTATGGGATGGACACTAATGAACTGAGATATTTATTTTTCTTGAATTTCTTTCAATCCCATTTGGGTGCCTTTTTATATACTAACCTTCCAGCAGTGACAAAAACCTTCCTTCAATTGACTAAACTGATAGGTTTGGTGACTTTCTATCTTTCCTTAAGCAAACAAAGCTCAGGTGTTAATATGTGGTGCAGAAATCTTATAGACATTACATTAGAGTTATTCTTAGTTTTGAAGGCATGTGTCTAGAACTATGTCTATCTAAACGTTTTCAGAATTTATGTTCAGTTGGAGTAGGACTGGCATATTTAATTCATACAAATGATTTTTGTTTCCATAAAAGCTATTATTAGGACAGCAAAAATATAATATTTAGCAATTAGTACTAAAAAAGCCTATTTTAATCACTACTTAAGGTCTTTCATGAGGCAAAACATTTTGAAATGAGAATTTGTCTTTATCAATACAGTATATTCAGTTGGCGTAACATGCTGTGAGCTCTCAGAATGAACAGGAATCTCAAAGTCATGAAGCAGAGCCTCTCTGTTGTTTACAGTATTTAAAGTAAATTGTTTCAGTTCTCTGTGGGATTGCTTCCTGTTGAGAAGAAACTCATAATTAAAAACAGCAACTGGAATGGAATTATAATGCAGGTATTTTGACAATGTGGGCACCTGGTATATTATCTTGAAATAAACTGACCTGTGGTTATTATTGATAATGTTCTTTCTGGGCGGGATTTGCATAACTGCAGAGAATTAGTCCCTCTGCCCATCCTTCTGAAAAGAGCATAGAGTATTTAGTAGAGAGGAGATAATTATGCTATTTGGGATAATAGTCAGATTTACTGTCTATAACTGCTATTCTGAACACTACATGAATTTCAGTATAATTGTTCAGATCCTGTTTAGATGAAAGCTGATTCATTTTTTCAGGTCTTCTTTGTGCTCCCTTTTTACTTTTATTTTTTTATTTTTTTAAGCAAGCAGGTCTAGCATTGCAAGTGAAAATGCTATTTAATATTAAAATTGATGTTCTTTTATCTGTAGTAAAAACTGTTTATTGGAAAATTTTTGAGTTGTCATAGATCAAAATTTTGTCCAAATTATGAATTCATTTTTGTACAATGTCTCATTAGCATACCAGTTGTTGCCCATAATATCTATAAAATAAATAATCTCTATAAATTCCATTTTTTTGTGTAAACTGTACCCACCAATATATATTTATTAATTCCTTCTTCAGGGTGAATCATATCTACATCAGCAAAGTCAAATGGTAAGTTGAAGGATTCTTTCATTTGACTTTGCTGTTAACAGACAACCATAAAAGGATTGTGTTATTAATATTAAAGTTAAATGTATTTTGTTGTGTGTGCTGATACTTATATATTATATCTTAAAGGCCTTATTAACCAGAATATAAAAGGGCCTCATCTAGGACATGTTGGATATTTCCTCCTTTTCTATATAAACATGTTATTATCTTTACTTACTTTTTGTGACATAGAAGAGCTAAATGTTAAGCATTTTATATGGCTTACCCTGTTAATTATCCATTTATAGTATCACACTACATAAGCAAATCCAAAATCTTACTTAAATACAAGAATAAGTTTATTTTCTTCTGTGAAATTTCAAGAATTTTCTTCAATATGTTTTTGGAATAGAACAAGCCATTTTATTAAGTTTTGAGCAGCTAGCTACAAAAAATTTGAAAAATCACAAAATAACTCTTAGTGACAATTTGACGTACTATTAATGTTATCGTTTAATTTAGATACAATTGAAATGTAGAAGTTCAACACTTTAGTACTTAAACCTATCATCAAAATGGTTTTCATATTATTGTCTTTAATCTTCAATTGAAACTTTAATAATAGAAATGATCTAAAATAATTGTAAATATCCTACTTCTGACATTTAATTAATGAGTAATTACATATTTGTGTGGCTTCTTTGGGTAAATAATAAATCAGTATATTAGCATTATTTAAAATATCCAGAATTCATTATAATGCAAATACTTTGACAATGTGGAAACCTGGTATATTATCTTGAGACAAACCAAAATAGCTTATCAGTTATAAACACTCTTTCCCATGTAAAATTTTATCACAATCCAGATACTGACCTATAAATGACCCCAAATATGTATTAAAATATTCTTCTGGTCATACAAAATTGGCCTTGTTTTTAAGTTCTCCATGAAATTTCGTCATGAAAGCATAAAGTTTAACAGATTTATTTTGTCAGTGTTTGCTCCAAAGTCATCCACCTCAAAAACACATACACACACACACACATTCTCACTAAAAGAAAGAGGGGGAGGGAGAAAAGGAGGGAGAAGAAGGAAAGCAAAGAGAGAGAGAGGTGAGCATGTACAACTATAACAAGCAAAATTCCTGTTATTAAATCAGACCCCTTAAATAAAAATATGTGAGAACTATCTTTCAAAGACTTCTCTTTCAGCATGAAATTGTTATATGGCATCCTAATTTAGCCAGTCCACAAAGCTATCTGTGATGGCAGAAAGGGTTCTTTCTTGAAATGGATGCTTCATTCTTTTTCTCCCAGTAGCTATTCAACATCCTTTGTCTATTTATATTCATTATTGCCGCTGTAAGAACAGTGCGGGTTTTCATTACTTCATTGGCATGGGATGCACTGATTCAGTTTGCTGTCAGTCCTGACCCGTTGCCTTCCCTCCTCCACTTTCAGTTACTGAAACTCTACAAATAGAAGAAACAACATACACAGTATAAGGCAGTACAAAATACATAGCACATCACGAATTAAGTTGTCATGTTTAGCTTGAATTTAATAGAATTGCAAAGAACACAGAGAAGCTTATGAACAAACAGTATATTTTAATTTATTTTTACATAATGCTTTTTAAAAAAATGTGCTGTTATCATTTCTCTGAATTTTTACTATATTATTATTATGGATAAGTTTTATTCCCTCTAAGATATTCAACTGAGAAAGAAAAAGTGGTTGTTTAGATGATAGATGTGATAACTTCACAGTTTTGTTGTAAAATATGTGCAGCTATTCGGTATGAATTCTTTATTTTCAGTTCATTCCTTAGTTTTCTGTGGCTATCATGATCATCTAATTTGTTTTGAAAGATTCTCATGTATGTATATTGCATGAACTGTATTCATCCACTAAGATGGAAAACTAGAGTTCTTGTTTTTTCTTAAATTTTACTGTAAGTAAGAATATTAATATAATGTAGTGAATTCTTTATTCTGGTTTACATAACTAAGAAAAGAAATCTTGAAAACTACGTATTCTATGCTCTCCCTCCTTCTAATAGTCATGTGTAGGAGGAAGCAATATTGAATTTTAAAGCAGTTTAACAAAAGTAATTGGATCTCACACAAGAGAAAATCAGTTTAAAATATACATTTTGCCAGCTCAGAGAATTCAGTCAGTTATCACTATTGATTCATATTTATTCTTTCTCTTGCAAAATAGATAAGAAAAATCTCCACTGTATCCAAATATCTTAGGTTTGGCTTAATGCTTCTTTCCTTACCTTCCCAAATAATGTTATTTACATAGAATCTAGAAAAAAATAATGATGCAACAACTCTTCATTCTCTTATTCCTGGGAGTAATAGAATATTTAAAAATCCCTCTCTACATGAAGTTTAATGAGATTTCCAAAATACCCAATCTGGTCAGTGGAGAGGAGAGAAATAATCCTAAGAGAACTAAGCCCTCGAAAATGCATACCTCTACCACTAGGAAAGTCTGTCTTATGTTCAAAATATTTTGGAGCATCTCTCAAACTTTGTTAAGTCCCTACAGGCATCATTGTACCTGACAACCCTTAGAGAGGTAATTCTCTGGAAAAGCACGAGACATCTTTGTTTTACCAAAAGTGGACTTGGTTATAAAAAATGTTGATAAGTACCATTTACAAACTGTTCTGGTTGTTATAAACAGTAACCAAAATGCTGTTTCATGAGCACTGTGTTTCACAGAAATTTGTACCATAATATCATGAAACCCTATCGACACATCAAAAGCTTTAGGGACACTACAGTTCATACTGTTTTCCATCTAAAGGACACACAAGTGCACACAGAGAAGTAAAAGTCATAAGCAATCAAGCAGGAAGAGGTGGAGAGGGGCACAAACCACCTGAAACTATTTGGGTTTCAGGTACATTTACAGACCTGACTCAAGCCATGTATCAAAAACCTTTGTACACCCTTAATATTTTTAAATGAAAAAAAATTGTGAGGTAGATGTCAGGCTCTGGCAGAAAGGGTGGATGAGGGGTTATTAATGAATTCTGTTGTGAAGGTGGGTGAGAATTGTTGTGGACAAACAATTGCTATTTCTAATGACAGTCCCAATGACAAAAACTAATTTTGTTCTTTTTATTATACCTTGACCATTTCACATAATTTATTGTACTTCTCTTATGAAAGTCAGTGCTTTCTAACATGGAATAAAGTTACTTCTGTACGTGTCCTCTTTCCTAATTCTCCCCAAACCAAAGACAAGATTCATGTCTAAATTTATGGTGTTACTTCCATAATCCTTGTGTAGGAGATACACAGTAACTTTTCGTTGAATATATCACTGGGTGCAAAGTTCTGCATTAAAGTGAGATGTCTCCTCAATGACACAAAAACCTATCATTTAAAAAAATTCCAATTCAGCATTGTAAGAATGTAAGAAGCTTGTGTAAATTATGATGAGACCTTGACTGTCGTATTACCACTCAGATTTACTTTGAAAAGGAATTGAAATCAGCCACTAGGATTCAGCCATTAGAGGACTGAGCCACTCTCAATCCTCTAACTTTAGGTAATCAATTGTTCTTCTTTGGGAACATTAAACAATTCTCAAATAACATTTTTTAATGTTCTAAAATATATGCCTCTACCTATCTAAGTCATTTGAAAGTATTTTCTTCCTGGGAAGCTAATCCATCATCTTTCCAGTTTAAAAAGTATTTTAGTTGAAAACATGTTTAGTGTTAGTAACTATTAAAAACAAAAGAATAAAAAAAGAACAGGATGTCAACCTGAGTAGTATCTAATTTAAAATCTGGTTTTGGATGTGCTAACCTCAATTTAAAGCCTTAATTTGGGTACTGATGGTGCAAAGGAACAACAAGAACTAAAGATAGTAAGAGGGGCCAGATGAAGACATTCTAAATGATAGTGATATTTATTTAAAATGCTTAAAACACTAAAATTAGAAAGTGCTTAAAGTGTATGTTAAAACATCCAGAAAACTTGATGGTTAGCTTTGGATAATCAAGAATCAAAATTTAAAAAAAAAAAAGAAACGTAAAAAACAAGAAGAAAAACTATAAATCTCAATACATATTTAACAGTCAGCTCCTGTTGCCTTACTTCTCTTTTTTTAACCACTAAAGTGCTACTGGAAACTTCTTGAGATTAAGGGTAGATAGTATAAAATGTTTAAGTGTTCCATGCCATTGATTTACGTTTTTTTTTCTTAATGCATGTTTTGTTTTTTGCTCGGCTCATAGTTTTTCATTAACTTGTCTACTACGTTCGAGACATAGATTCATTTCATAGGCGTTTTAATATTTTCTTTCTTACTGATAGGAAATGATTGATCAACTCACTCATTCTCCGTTTTTTTTCATGCCAGTATGGTAATATCCTGTGGAGCCATGTTTTAAATTATGTGTTAGCCTTACATTACAGCCTGCCCATACATGTAAAAAGGAAGGTGAGTCCTAGCTCTAACCTACCTGTAATGAATCGAGCCCAGATTAATCTGTCATGAGTCTGCAGTCATTGAGAGTAAATGCTTATAATTAATCCACACACCATACCTTAAAGCAGAGCTGAAAATCTGTATAAAGTTAGTGGCAAATATAAATTCTTCTACATGTCACACATCAATTTACAAGGCTCATTATCTTTCTCTATTTTGTTTTTCCTCTTTTTTCCTTCCATTTCTCTCTTCTTATTTCACTAACTAGTTCATACTGTTTTCCATCCTTTCTTCCACTTCTCTTCATCATTCCTTCTTTCTTTTTTTCTGTCTTCCCCCCTCTTTTCTTCCTTGTGTTCTTTAATTATGCTTCTTTTAATTCCTTTCTTCTCTTTCAATTGTTTTCTTCCCTAACTTTTCTACCATTTTTTTCCTTTTAGTATTTTCTTTCATTCTATTTTTTTCAACCAATGTGTTGCATTTCCCATATGCTCACTGAAAACTTGTCAGGTACAATGAAAATAATAGATAATAAAATCATGAGCCAGCTTTCCTTCTTTTATTTCTTTCTCCTTCCCTTTCTTAAACACATATTTATTGGAAACTTCTTATGTTCACTTATGTAGAAATCTGAGGTGCAGAATTTTGTTCATTCTTCACAATGTCCCTACAAATGAGTAAAGAGGCAGTGGCTAGACAAAGTTAATTAACTTGCATAAACCCCTATGGTAAGTGATAGGATTGGAAAGCAGGCATGGCTACTCCAGGGACCCTAGTTTAGCCAAATCCTTCATACTTCGATCACTGTCTAGATTTGTTTTTAAACAAATCACTTGGCACCTGATCCTCATTTTTAATCCTCTGGGAAATGGATACAACACTTGACTCTTTCACTTCTTCATTCAATAAAGAAGATACTTTAAATTGTGCCAGGCACTGAATAATCGATTCCCATGCTGATGATTATGATGATGATAGCTTACACTTTATAGCTTTCTGTGTGCCCAAAGCTATCCTTACCGCTTTACATGGATAAATGCATGCCATTCATAATGACAGCTTAGCTATTTATCTTAGTTAATGCCTGTGTGTTGAGTATAATTAGCACATGGTCACTATTCACGTGTCCTTGTTAAATAAGACAAAGAGATGTTTGGGGGCTGGTATGTCTTTTGCACATTGTCCTCATTTTTCATGTCCAGGTCCTGAAAAAGGAAGAAATACATTTTCAACCCAACTCAATTCAGGTTGAATATAATGTTCATTTAAAAAAATTTTGATAAGAGAAAGCAGCGTATTGAATTAGCAGGCTATCTTGTTTTTTAATAATAGAATATCATTAGGAAGAAAGAAAGAGTAGAAGAAAAGTATCAGTGGCTATGATTTTTCTCCCTTAACTGTAAAGAACAAATTATATAGGTATCATCTGTAAATTATTGTTTAAAAACTAAAGAATAATTAATTTAAGAATAATTTATTTTTCTGGCCTGATATCCTGTGGTTTGCAGGAAACAGCAGTACAATAATATGTGGATTCTTAGCTATTTGAGAGTATTTTCTTTGTGGACTTTTTATGTCCCTGTATATTTTTAAATATAGTCAAGAAAACATGATTTCTAGTTGACAATTTGTAGTTGCTGTTAGTTTTCCATATATATAGATAAAGCACTCCTGATTTCCAAATAAGAATAACAGTGAACATTTTAAAATAACTGTAGGGGTAGGAGAAGACATGTCTCTCATAAAAGTTCATTTATTTTAAGTTACTCCAACTTAGTTTAAAATAATCTAATTTAGCATAATGATAGTAGCTTGGTGATTCATTTATAAGAATTTCCATTTTGTAGGAAGAAAAAAATATATGTGAATTTCTTTCGTTATCTACGAGATAGCAGATTTAATAATATCTTGCCCAGGAGTAAAAAGTTCACAGTGCTGCTCCTTGTTGGTTGGTAGCCCTGGGGTTAAGTATTGAATATGATCATTATTACATCTTAATCACTATTCAGCCAGAAGTTTTTTAACCCAAAGGAGCAAAAGCACATCTAATGCTGTGTGGAATATTTAGCCATAACTATCTGGACTCACTGTAAGCATTATATTTTACTGTTTTCCCAAATTCATGAATAATGTATAACTGGTAATACTTCTCAGATCATCTTATTCTGAATCCCAAACCTGACTGCAATTCTAAATGTATTTAACTGTGCTAAATCCCCATGTGCTCTTTGGAAGCCATATAGGTATATTATGGACACATAATTAGTCCTCATTTTGATTAGACAGTATTTTTAATAGTTAAATGACACTACTTAATATAGCCTAAAGGATACATGAATCCCATAAGTCATTGGTAGTTTTTCTTTTTACACAGAAGGAAGTTCTTCATGACAGTTACTTTAAAAGACAAGTCGTCTCAAGATTTTTGTTTTCCCTTTTAAATTCTCTTGCGTTTGCACTTAAGCTCTGCATTATTTAGCTTAGTTAACATGCAGAGCAGGAAGCTGTTTCCTAACTTTTCCCCCCTCTTTTAGAGGTAATCTGATGCACATTTACTGGTATTCTGTACATTTTATACTTTCTGATCTGTTTAAAGATTCTTTAGATTAAACTTTTTTTAAATATTGTTTTGCTTGTAAAGTCCTCCCAAGTAGAGGGTAGAGATTATACTGTGTTGAAGGCACATATTCTCTTTAATTTTCTCAATTTTACCTTCTTTTCATGTCCTCATATTAAAAAGTGTATTGGGGTTTAAGTACTAAAAAATGTGAATTTTAAAATGTACAAAATAGTAATTATGTAAAAATTGTTTCTTGGGGGAAATAAGAGATTATACCTTGTTAAATAGATGACAGAGTACTAATTATTATTTATAAGCTTTATTATTATGTATCTGCAAGTTAGAGAAGATTGTTTCGGTTAACTTTGAACAGCTAGTAATTATAAAATACAATACCAACTGTCAGAAAAATCATTAACTTATGTACACCTAATCTTTGAAATTAAATTACTTTATAATTTCTTTTTTAAGCCTTCTAATATGCATTTTAATATTCATTAATTTAAATAATATTAAAATAAGCAATACTGAAAGGTATTCTTTTTCACCTACTTTTCTGGTAGATTATGTAAAACATGTATATTTGCACTATAAATTTATAACACAAAGACCTGAATCTGTAATCTTCATATATTAAAAATATTATTTTCTTCTTGGTAAATAGACTAAAAATTTAAGGTTTTGACACTTTTACTTTATGACACAAAAGAGGAAATTAAGTAAAAATACATAATTTTCAATAATTTAGAACCAATATTCTATATTGAAATATATGTGAGGAAAGGATGCATAGCCTAGTACTTATAGCAACAGCAGTGATAACAACAGAACACTATGTTAAGTGCTTCTATGTGTAGATTATTATATGATTCCTAAACTCTAAATGCATTTTGTCATGTGATCCTCAGAACAAGCCAATGAAATAGGCTCATAAGTAATTTGTTCAAGGTTATGGGTAGCTGCTAAGTGGCAGAGTGTGGACTCAAATCAGACTCCTTTTGCTCAGATCCCAGTGTATTCACCACTGATTCACGGATTCCTTTAAATAATCACAAAGGGAAAGTAAAGTTTTATACACTGCATGGTTACACCTTTGCTTGGTTTTGTGCCTTGGTTCCAAGATATAATTATGAAAAGTACTAGATATATGAAGGCACCACTACCTTTTTAACCTCACTGTCTTTTAATATGCATAGCTTTTCCCCATTTTTACAGATTATATTTTAGCTTCCTGGGTTGCAACTGTACATCCTCAAATAAACTAAAGCTTGGGATATTATTCAATTATTTGATTAATATACAAAGTCAAGTTGGATAAGTATAGTCTAAATATTGCTTTGTGTTAATTTTCTCTAAAGAAATCTGTACATTCTTTTATAATTGAACCAACACAATTGTAATTAATATGTTCTACATAATACCTTTAATCCTTTGTTTGCCGGAAATAACTGTCCGAATCATATCTGTTTGTTTGTTTCTGTTCTCAAAGCATTTATTTCCCCTTCTCACATCCAGTTCACCAAGGCACTCCTTCAGCATCTTCCATTCTCAGTTCAGCCGAGTATGCTGTGGTTTCCAAACATGGCTTTTCTTTTTGTGGACTGACAATGATCCAAAACCTCATAATTGAGTGGTCTTCCTACCATGTAGAATTTAAAATAGTCCTATACTGTGGAGATGACCTTTTTCTTCATAGAAGTCTGAGGCTTTTTACCAACACAGTAATTCAGTCTCTTTATTTTGACAAAATTTTCCATCTCATTCAAGGACCAACTGAGGACAGCCGTGGGAGAAAACCCCAAGGAAAAAACAGGTTGGACACCAACAGACACATCCCAGTGTCATCTGGCTCTGGAACCTTCCCAACTCTTCAAGTTTCCACCTTTCTGTCTGCCCAAGCTAAAAACATACCCCTTATTTCAATCTGAGACTTTATCATTTACCACTATATCTGACATCCAGGGACGCTGCTTTTTCCAGCTTTCTTCTTCTATGTATAGAGGAATGCTGTTCTGCTTTAATCTTGTTTAGACAAAGATGATTTTTTTTCCAAACTTACAACATGAGTTTATATAGTACAGATGGTCCTCTACTTACTATGGTTTGCTACTTTACCATGGTGTGAAAGTGATATACATTCAGTAGAAAACAGAGTTCGAATTTTGAATTTTGATCTTTTCCCAGGCTGGCAATATTCAGTACGATACTCTCTTGCCATGCTGGGCAGTAGCAGGAAGCCACAGCTCCCCAGCAGCCACATAAATATAAGGGTAAATAACTGATATTCGCAGGGTACCGTGTTGCCAGATGATTTTGCCAACTGTAGGCTAATACAAGTATCTGAGCACATGCAGGGTAGGCTAGGCTAAGCTGTGATCTTCAGGAGTTTAGGAGTATTAAATACATCTTCAACTTATGATATTTCCAGTTTATGATGCATTTATTGGGCATAATCTCACTGTCAGTTGAGGAACATCTATACATCGATGTGTTGCTGATTGAGATGTTGTCTGGCATGGTGGTGAAGTGTACAATTCTGAAGTCAGAGTGCCTGGATTTGTAATCTCATTCCACCACTCGGAAGATACAAGCTCTTGTGTAACTCACTTAACTTCTGTGTGCTTTAGTTTCCCCATTTGTAAAATAGGTGTTACATAAAATGAGTTATATGAGTTCTTAGAATAGTGCCTGATATATATTCATTGACTATATGAGTGAATACAGTTTTGTAGGTTATGGTACCACAATAGTCAGGCCTGTCTTCCCTGAACCTGAAACCTTCATGCCTGTTTTGTGCAGTAAAGTAGTCTTATGCCCTCTCCATCTTGTAATTCCCACTGAGTTCCTATGTCCTGCAATAGCTTATCTATGTTCCACTAGTCCTTGGCTTATTTGCAGAACAGAGAAACCTAACAAGGAAGAAAGCAGAGTTTGCCAGCATTTTCCATCTGATGATTCACTTAAGTATTCACAGAGTACAATCCAATGGTTAATGTAGTTCACATAAATTTTAAGTATATCATTTAAAGGAAAACTCCCAAAGTATATGCTTTTGTAATGATTTCCATTTCCATTAACAATTCTTGTAGTTTTATCTTTCTGTTTGTTTGTTTCTGATAGGATTGATTGATTCATTTGAATTGTATAAGACACTGGCCAATACACAAAGGCTTGTTAAAATTAATTCCCTCCAGCCGGTCTTCTTTGCCTAAGAGCTGTAGAATAGCCAGTGAATCTAATTCATTGCACACATGGGAAAAATCTGTTTACACCATGAAACCTTTTTTTCTATGTGATGGCCACTGCTGGCAAAGTCAAAACGGAAAATATTGGACAAAAAAATAAAAAAAAATAGACGTAAATAAAGAGTATGCACGGCAGATGGTGGAGATGAATCGTCACTGTCTGCTGGGCTTACTGTACTCCCTTAGAATTGTTGCAGTACCATAATTTTGCCACTATTATCTGTGAAATTATGTTGACTGTTAAGCTCTGATTCATGCTTTTCTTAAGTCATCCGCAGGAGAGATGACATTCTAATTGCACTCCTGATTTTTCTTACACTATGAGTTTGTTAAGTGCAGACACGTTTTACTAAAGAAAAAAGCCTAAATGTATGTAATTTGACATTGTGACAGATTAATACTTAGGCATTAGACTGGCAGTACAATTAGACAGCTTAAATGTGTCCTACATCTTAATGTCTATATGGCTTCAAGAAGTCACATTAAGTCCTCTTTTTTAAAAGGGTCTGTTACCATTTTGTTGATTGAAATAAATGAAAGTCTATCAAGAGGATTTAAGTGAATTATGAGAAGGCTCATCACAATTACACCTGATTCTAGAAAATTGAAATCTAGGGAATTAACTATAAATTCAGAATATCTCAAGGTAAAAAACTGTATTTGCAATAGACTTCCTGAAGTGATTATTGTGGATGTAACTAACTCTTATTCTTTGAGTTATCTGAATTATTTTTAATAAGGATAAAACTTTATCCTGCCTTGAAGTAAAATTTGAAATGACAGCTAAAAGTGAAATTTAAAATTCAGATGACATTGTGTGCCTATTAAAATTGCATTAGACTGTATTAAATGACATATGACAATATACAGTTTACTCAGAAATAACAAAGAATGCACATATTTCCAAGTAGTATGATTTAAATTATAAAGACTTTCCAGCTTTTTCAGTGTGGCCCACAATAAGAAATTATTTTTTCATAGGAATCAAGTATATAAATATGAGTACAAATATACACATATAAAAAGCTAAATCAAATCTTCACAAAACAATGTGAACTTCATATAAGCTGGTTATGACTTCTTAGACGGATTCTACCACCATCTGGTGGGTCATGATGCTCTGGTTGGAAAGAACTGGTCTAAACTGCCCATGATCCTACTCATTTAAAATGCATCTATCAGGTTGCTACCAAGGGAAATAAATGTTTTCAAACTGAATTTGGTTGGTACATTGCCTTCAATATTATCTATTACAATGCACCTATATTCCAAGAATGGGAGAAGAGAATCTTCTGTTGTTCATCTTTTCGATCAGGGAGACCAGCTTTCTTTCATGACTCTATAGTTTGAAAATTTTTGTCAATGGAATGAGCTGTGTATAAGTCAATAGTAAATTTTATTTTCCTAGTTTATTCTTTCTTTTTTTTTTTTTTTTTGAAACAGAGTCTCACTCTGTTGCCCAGACTAGAGTGCTGTGGCATCAGCCTAGCTCACAGCAACCTCAAACTCCTGGGTTCAAGCAATCCTTTTACCTCAGCCTTCTGAATAGCTGGGACTACAGGCATGCACCACCATGCCTGGCTAAATTTTCTGTGTATATTTTTAGTTGTCTAGCTAATTTCCTTCTATTTTTAGTAGAGATGGGATCTCGCTCTTGCTCAGGCTGATCTCGAACTCCTGAGCTCAAATGATCCACCTGCCTTGGCCTCCCAGAGTGCTAGGATTATAGGAGTGATCCACCACGCCCACCTAGTTTATTCTTAAAAGACATGTGTAACTGCCAACCAGAGGTCCTAACAAAACTAAAATTAATTGTAAAATAGCTACCATCCACAAGCAAAGAAACTTAACAAATTGGTTCATATGTACAGCCTTGGGACCATTATGCATAGGATTTTCCTATTAGACTTTTCTTAACATCCTCTACCACCTCCACTGACAGCAACCCAGCCTCAGGCTGAGTGTGAGGACTGTGTTTTGTGTTATAAAAATACATCTCAGTCACTACATTGTGTTATTAGAAACAAAATCTCAACTACAGAGATAATACGATAGGTCCTGAAAGGGGGACAGGAGAGTGACTAATGGGGAAGTTTATTTAGATCAGCACATACCAAACAAACAAAAGCCATATCATTTTCTCAGCTTCACCAGTAGATTACACTTATGAGTAAGAGATGTCTTGATAATAATTCTACCTGTGATCATGGTGAAGGTAGATATAGCCATCAGAAATGACATGCACTATGTCTCCCCACCATGTTCTTCATTCTTCCATTCAACAGGCCCTTTCTGAGTATGTGCCTGGAATGCTGCTAGAATCCAGAGTACATAGCTAACTTGTCCCTTTCCTGTCCATACAGAGTTATATTTTATAGGAAAAGTCACATGAATAGGTAGCAGATTTCCGTGCTAACAAAGAGGTGGACATACAATAAAGACGAGAGAGGCAAAGAGGAATCACGATTAGGCTAGCCAGAAGAAATCTCCAGCAAGCATGCTGGAACTGGATTTCAAAGGATTCATGAGAAATAAATAAGTAACAAGGTGAAAGAAGAAAACACAATAATATCATGCAGATGTGGAACCACATGAGGCTTTCTAAAAATGACAAGAATATTAGGTCTGTTTAAGTGGCAAGTGGGAACATGTGAGAATGGGAAGAGTTAAGAGTTAAGAAGTAGGCTTGATTCAGATCCAGGAAGGGCCTTCTGTGCTAAAATGAGTAATTTGGAATTTATTCTGAAGTTTGTGGAAGAGGATTTTAAACTAGGGAGAGACGTGTTACTTTACTTACTGTTCTTAAAATAATCATAAATCTCCTTTTATTAGGGGTACTTCCCTGCTAATTATGAGTAAGGAAACAGGCTGAAGAAACAACAAATGACAAACAAGTAATAAACATCAGGAAGTCACAAAAATACCATAAATTTTACAAAGCACTCATTAGGGTTGTGCCCTGGTACCTGGCTCAACTTCTTAGCTGTTAAGTCAAATTCTTTTTCTTTTTTCCTTTGGAACCACATTACCCAAATTTAGAATGGCTTAAAGCAATTCCTTTGGAAATATTACCAGAGACAGCTATCATGAGGGGTGGAGGAGTTATCACCTAGAAAAGTGAGTTGTTTATACTTTATTGAACAAAAACAAACTGTACTGTGTTAATTGATCAAATATAAACAGCATGGACAATCAGATACTAGGGTAAAGTGGAATTTTCAAAAGTACAAAATTAAAATTCTGGAGTAGATACTCAAGAATTAGGTACATATGACTCAATGGTAAATGAAAATCAAAGTTTGTCCACTCCATTTCCTTTAATGGATGAAATATGGGTAGAAAATACCACATGCAAAGTCTGTGCTGTTCCTACTCTGACCAGATGAGCGGTTGGAATGTGTATTGGGTTTCTATTACAGCTGTAAACAGTTACTACAACCTTAAGACTTTAAAACAACACAAAATTATTTTCTGAAAATTCCTTAGGTCAGAAGTCTGACATGAATCTTCCAGGGGTAAGAGCAAAGTGTCAGCAAGGCTGCAATCCTTTCTGGAGGCTCAGGGAGAGAATCTGTTTCCTTGCCTTTTCCTATTTCTAGAACATGTCCACATTCTTTGGTTTGTAGCCCCTTCTTCCATCTTCAAAGCTAGCAATGGCAGGGTGAGTCTTTTGCACATCACCCTGACACTGACTTTTCTCCTGCCTCCCACTTCCACTTTTAATAGCCCCGGTGATTACAAATCGGCTCGCTTGCGTAATCCAGTGCAACCTTCCTATCTTAAAGTTAGTTTATTAGCAATCTTAATATCATCTGAAATCTTAATTCCCCTTTACTGTGTTGCATAACATGTTTGCAGGTTCTGGGGATTCGGGCGCATGCAGCTTCGGGGGCCCTTACTGGGCCTAGACAGAGGGGCTGCGGGGCGAATGTGCGGGCAGCCCCTGCGGCTGGGAGCCCGCAGGCGTGAGAGCAGTTCCCGCGCTCGCCTCTCTACCCTGCACAGGCTCCCACGGACGCTCAGCAGTGAGACTTTACCACTCCACGGAAATGGGGAGTAAATAAAAGAAAACATTTCAATGAGCTGCAAAAATCAATGAAGCAAACCGATCCAATGTTGCTGCATTGATTTCCCCTCGGTTTAAGCTGATCATTGAGTTTTGTTTGCTGCTCACCAGAGATCATTTTCTCCTTTTCCCTTTTATTTACCTCCGCACTCTCAGGCTCCTCTCAACACTCTTTTGGTTCTAATTGCGATTGCCAATTTTACTTTCAACTGACCGGCTTACTGACCAGGCTAAGGAGCCAGCATAGCAAATAGTTTAAAATTCTCCCCGTGAATGGTTTTTCAGCTCCTACCTAAAGCTCTCAGAGCCCCCACCTCTCAATAGTACTTCAAAACTCAATGTGTGCTTGAAATCTTCCTCAAAGGTTGCAATCTTTGTCTTTCTCCCAAATCACAACTGCTAATGAAATTCTATCACGACACAGTTTATTATTGAAGGAGTAGTTCCAACCAGAGAAGCTTTTCTGTGTGACTTCTGAAATGTTTCAATAGGCAATCCTAAGCAAAGAGCTTGAGAATATGTTTTGAAAAAGGCCTTATCATTAGAATAAATGTATAGTTTCTCAGGACCACTACAGTGAAGGAGAAAATGAATGGGTGCTATGACTTTTCTTACATTTTTTAAAAAATTAGTATTACTTTAATAAATCTAAGTTGCTGCGATTTGCCCCATGCAAAAAGTAATCACAGTACAATTCTACTGCACATTTGATTTAGTTTTAATGTAGTTCATTTTAGACTTTCACATAAAATAAAGAAAAAAAATACATGGAAATGACTTATATTCATGATGTAGTGAAACTTTTCTTCCTTAAGACATCCCCTACTACTGAATGCATTTGATTCAATATTTAACATACTTGCATTCATTAAGTACTTTAATAAGAACTACTTATTACAGAGGCTATTTCGTAACTTCTCACTTTTGATAAAAATGATTTATCATGGTTTATATAGGAGGAAAGAAAGAGGGAATATCTATTGAATTATTTTTACAATTTTCTTTTTTTAAAAATCTCTTTGTGTAAAAGCATATGTTATTAGAGAAGTAAAACTAAAATGAGCACTGCCTTCAAGAAGACTACAACTCAAAGGTAATATTCTTACAGTTAATAAAGACTTTAAATACTATTTTTAGAATAAACATCCATTCCTGAAAATATTACTATTTATTGTAGAATACATATTCTACAGCTTTATGGCCAATGATGAACATTTGATTAATAACACAGTTATAGATCTAATGAATAAAAATATGATACCATCAGATGATAATTGCTCAGTTATATTAGAAAACTTTGAAGATTTGATACCACTAAAGGAAAGTGGCTCTACATTGTTCTTATAACTCCTTTAGGGCTACTTTATCACACTTTCTAGTAAAACAAATATAAAGTAGCTAACAAATTTTATTAACTTAAAAAACATACCTCTTGTGGATCATTATAGTTTTTGTTTGAACTTCCATAATGACAAGAATTTATTTCTCTTATTATAGAAAATAAACAAAGATTCAGTTGCTGGCAATTCAAGGCACTAGTTTGAAGCAAATACTGAACATAGATTTTAGGAAAGAAAAGTTTTCAAGTTAGTGATTGGCAATCAGTTAAATCCATCCCCAGTTATTTAGGTGTTGAATTGTTAAATATTTCTTAACCTTTGATACTAACTCAAGGAGGAAAAAAGTCCAGGTGTAAAAATGAACTTTGTTTCTCTCACCTACCAGAATGTTGGAGATATTCTCAGACTCTACTTCAGGTATCTTGAACCCCACTGAAATTTTATGCAAAATTTTGTGGGTACATATTTGCATTTATGAGGGAAGGAATGCTTCTAGTTCTCAACATAAAGTCTGTGATTTCCAAAGCAAATAATTCTCACTATAAGAAAGTCTAAGAGACTAGAAAGAAATCATAAAAGCTATGATTATTACAGTGGAAAAATAAACATGAATGGCCAAGAATTTGGCCTATTCTCAGTGGGATAATCAATTGATAACTTGTAAAATGAATACCTCTACTCTCTTCCTGGGTCTTATAAACTCTCTTGATCAATGTCAGAGCATCTGCTCATATCCAGCACGTCCTACCTTTTTTCTACTCTGCTCCCTTCACACAAAAATTTCAGCTGCCTCTGATTTGGCATGGGCAAAGAGGGGAACCAAAGTGAAGTCACATCTCTGATGTGCATAAATTGATCACTCCCACGCAGCCAGCATACATTTTGCTGCTGTAGTGCAGTTTTCATGTGCCAACCAGCAGATTCGTGTTTGAGTTGAGTCAGCAAGACTGCGTGAGACGTGGCATGCACAGTCTCCACTGTATATGATAATGGCACATTCAGAATGACAGTGGTCTAAGCCTCAGGGCCATAAATGCTTCTTGAGATACATTCAATTGCTGTTTAACTGAGTTTAGCCTAAGGTATGGAGAAAAGTTGCTGATGTTTTCAAACATGTTTAAACATTTTAATATTGTCTTGGCATGTCAGCTCAAACTGGAGCACTGCTAGGTGTAATGCAGTGAAATCTTGTAATTAAAGGTTGAGAATTTCTAAAACTTGATGTGGTAGCCCTCTGCTTGAACTTCCTAAATGTGCCTATATCTCTGAAAATGTTTATTTGAAGAGTTGTGCTTACAGTAATATTGGTCAGTTTGTTACCCATGATAAGGAGATATAAAAAAAAAGAAGAATGTATTATTTTCAGATCTCACACTATTGTTTGGAGCACTTTGTTTATTGCAGATTATATAATGTATCTATGATTATTACTTCAGTGGTCTTTTGCTGAACAGTCCAAACAAACAAAAAACCAAAAAAACACAAACAAACATAACTGAGTGGCTTGAAACAATAAAGATTTATTACTTCTTACATTTCTGTGGGTTGGTTACATGGTTCTTCTGCTAGTTTTGCCTGTCTCACTTGTGAGAGTGCACGCCCTTGGAGAGTCAGCTGAGGGTAGACTTTGCAGAGACAGCTGGGACAGCTGCATCTCCCTCTGCAGTGGTCTTTCATCTTCAAAGAGGCTTGATCATGCTTTCTCTCCATGGCAATCCCAGAGTTCCAATGGTAAATAAAAAATTGCTAGGCCTCTTGGTAGCTAGGCTAGAAATATCACAGTATGGCTTCTGCCATATTCTAGTTGTCAAAGTTAGCTCAGCTTTAAGGGAGGCAAAATAGAATCTACATCTTGACCGTAGGAGCAGTGATGTCACATTCCAAAGGGTTGTGTATAGGGAGATTAGAGGAATTACGGGTCTTATTCTGCAGTTTAAAACAATCATGTACATACATCATGAAGTCTGCATAGCTCAGGATTAGTGACTTTTTCTTTTATCATTTTTGATGTATGAATGGTACATTGCATTTTGGGTATTTGCCTTGCTTTTGTTGTCTTGTCCTGATTTTCAACCTCTTCCTGTTAGATTTAATTTATTGCTAACTTGTAGCTAATTTTTGACTCATCTTTAAAATGGCTAGGTTCTTGTGCTACTCATGCAGGTAAACCAAGATAGTAAGCTGGCAACCCACTATCTTAGGGGCAAGTTTAAAGCAAAATGATTAATCATGAAGTTGATCTGTTGAGGTTGTAAAGATAATTCCAAATAATAGATAATTTTCCCTTGAATTATCATTATTATTATTATTTTTGAGACAGGGTATTTCTCTATTGCCCAGACTGGAGTGCAGAGGCACAGTATGGCTCACTGCAGCGTCGAACTCCTGGGCTCAAGCAATCCTCCTGCTTGAGGCTCCCAAGTAGCTAGGACTACAGGTTTGCACCACCATGCCTGGCTAATTTTTTATTTCTTATTTTTTGTAGAGGCAGGGTCTTGCTACGTTGCCCAGGCTGATCATGAACTCCTGGCTTCAACTGATGCCCCACCTTGGCCTCCCAAAGTGCTGAGATTATAGACATGAGCAATAGCACCCTGCCTGCCCTTGAAGTTTGAGCAACCATAATACACACTGAACAAATATTCTTTGGCAAACTCTTAATGATAAAGTATTAGGAGGATGCCTAATATAGAGAAACAGGATCTGGTGGCCAGCACATTTCCTAAGTAGATGGTAGCTCTGTTTATTATAGAACTCTGTAAGCAAAAATCCAGTAGCACTACTAGAAAAGTAACTCAAAATATATGCTCTTTGATTGATAATTGGTATTAATTCCACATTAAGTTATCTGAAACCCTTGGCGGCCAGATTTATGTCAAAATTCATATGTTAGAAAGATAATATCATGAATGTATCTTATATTATTTAAAATTTTAAGATGCTAAGACTATGTCTTTAATTAGTATACAATTTTTACAGTAAAACATAAATATTCACACCATGTGAGATATAATGATGAAAACAACCTTATATTTGTTCAGATCAGGCTTGTTGTAAATTTATGGAAAAAAATCTTTTAGTATTTTGAGCTTTTTTGACAACCGAATTTGGATAAGAGATTGCACCTAAAGTAGCTAATATTTATTGAGAGCTAACTGTGTGTCAAGAATTATTATAATTACTTTACATATATTAACACATTTAATCCTATGGTAATTCTGAGATGTTAATAACTTCTCCTGTTCCTTACATAATGTAAGCACACTGAAATCAAGTAACCTGTTCACAGTTACACAACTACAAAGTGACAAAGTTAGGTTGTGAACCTAGATCACCTGGCTCCTGAACCTATTCCCATAAACTATGCCCTTTTCACTCCCAGAAAATTGCAGAGAGAAAAATAAGTCTCTACCTCCTCAAACTTTTCCAGGGGCTGTGACCTACTAATTATTGAACACCTACACTGCATCGGGGACCATGCTATGAGCTGTGATTACATTAATTCATTGATCCCACAATAAACGAAGGACTGGGTATTATTATCTTACTGATGAGGAGCCTGAAGCTCAGAAAAATATCAGAAATTACACCGCTTATAAACGGTTGAGCCTAGAGCACCGTTGGGTTTCCAGACCTCCTGCTCTTTTCAAAAGCTCACCGCGCTTTGAGGGCAGTGCTTGGGAGTGGTACAGGTGACTCTGAAGAAAGCATTGAGTGATTAGAGTGTCCTCATATCCTCTCCTAGCTCAGTTGGATCAAGTGATTCTGTGACAAATTGGAACACTCTCTAGGAATCGTAACCTCCTTTTTGTAGCCTGAGTGACACTTGCATATAAACGTACACCTCTTCCAGGAGGTCTTCACGCCCTCAGGACATCACAAACTCCTCGTCTAAGTCAGTGATTCCCACCCCCACCGTAAACTCTTCTATGTTTGCTCATCTGTTCTTCCTAAATTCCCCAAACAGGCAAAAGACAGGGATCTTCCAGTTATGTACATGAAAAAGCCAAGTCCAGCTCGGTGTGAGTGGGCATATTTCGGATCCTGTCTTCTCACTCCTGAGCTTTCTTGACTACAATTATAGTTTCCCAAATAAAAAGTTTTAGCTAATAAGTATTTGTTTTTCTCCATCCTATGAGGAAAGGAAAAAAGAAATATTTTCCGATAGCTATGTTAAAATAAGGCACTTGGTTTAATCATTTGAATAAAAGAGCTATTTTCATTTGAACTAAGGAAAGTGAAGGTAATGTTAAAATACTTGTTGAAAAAGACTTACCAATTATATTTCATTTGGCTTGCTCATTCTTTCGTAAAACCTTTTTATTGTCCACTATTTCCAGTAGAATCTAAGTGTACTTCTAGGGAAAAAAGTCTTTGTATATCAGAAAGTCAAGAAGGATGAAAAGAAAACCAAATACTTTAAAAAGAAAAAAAAATAAGGAAATGGTACCTACTTTTTTTCTCTCTCACAAAGAAGAAAATACCACAATTTTTTATTTGCAGAATTTTGTCAAGTAATGCTAGTAACTTGCTTGCTAGTGCTTGATTTTAAAGAACAAATTGGAGGAATGGTGTGAACATCTGGGAAGTCTACACATTGACTAGTAATCCACTTAACTCACATGATCAGTGAATTCAATAATTTATAAATTTAACAAATGATACATACAGCTATATGTATCGGACCTTTACAAAAGAACAAAAATTCACTGGAAATATTTTAAAATTAAATGTGATATTTGCATGCCTTCTCTTAGTAAACAGAAAGATCCATGTATTGTCCCAAGCGAAGGACGTGGAGTAGAGTGAGTGTCCAGGATGCTGGCAAGATGCATAACTCAGCGTACTCAAAATCCTTTCTGGTGCAGAGCTGTCTTCAAGTCTTAACGAGTTCATTGTGCGCTCCTGTAATAATGATGCCTCTAATACGTTCTGAATTGTGTAGGACAGCTTTTGGAAACATTAGATGCCTCTATAAATCTGGACTTGCCTTGTTATTTCTAATGATTCTGCATAGTATCTGTCTGTCACTTCTTGTTGAGGTCATTGTAACAGCATCTAGCAGCATCTGCCCCTAACTCACCCATCTACCTTGCCCAGTAAAAACAAAAACGTTTTTTTTTTAGGGAGACACCCTAACTTCTTAAATTAGCATATAGTTTTTCCCACTTTAGGAAATTTGTAGTTTTAGGGAGATTGCACCATTCTTTTCACTAAGTAATGAAATTTGTGACTCTGTGGTATCTATTTCCTGTTCTGTTCAGATGTTATTTTCTCTTTTTTTGTGGACTATGGCTTTTTCTTATGGCTATGGGTAGCAGTAACTGACCTCTAAATAACTCTGCTGTTATATTATAAGAAGGAGCAATATGGCATCATGGGAAAACACTAAGTTGAAAGTTGCAATGCTTATTCTTTGAGCCTCAGCTCTCTCATATGTTGGACCCCCTCAATGTTTCTCTCCTCCTTGCTATATGATTAAGGTGATAAGTATAAGAGGTGAAGTATGGGTAAGTACTTCATATGCTATGAATTGTTCTAAGGTTGTTAGCTGTTATCATGGTTTACTGTGTACTTTTAAAAGGGAAATTAACTTTATGTCAAGGAAAGGACTTTAACTCTCTAAAATGATGCACTGATTCTACTAAATAGTATAACTAGATTAAAATGGAACTCTCTACAAGTGATGTTAAGCAACAAACAAGATCTTATGAATAAAATTTCCTTTTTTTTTCTTTTGGAGACAGGATTTTGTACTGTTGTCTGGGCTAGAGTGCAGTGGCTTCCTCATAGCTCACTGCAACCTCAAATTCTTGGGCTCAAGCAATCCTCCTATCTCAGCCTCCCAAGTAGCTATGACCACAGGTGTGTGCCACCATGCCTGGCTAATTTTTCCATTTTTTGTAGAGACAGACAGGGCAGAGGTGGGGGCAGGTGGTTTTGCTGTGTTACTCAGAATGCTGTTAAACTCCTGACCTCAGATTACAGTAGTGAGCCACCATGTCTGGCCCCATTTCTACTTTGACTTCTCAAGGTTTGATATGACAGAGTAGGGGGAAAATACAGAAACAAAAAAAAACCTCTCAGAATTAGCTTTATTGTACAAAGTGCTTGTAGAGAATACTATTAAATTTTCATATAGAATATTCTTCCTTTGTATTTATTTACTTTTTACCCATCATTGCATCTTTATTCAGGTCAAGAAATAGTAGGCAAGGCATGGTGGCTCATGCCTGTAATCCTAACACTTTGGGAGGACAAGATGGGAGGATTGCTTGAGCTCAGGAGTTCCACATCAGCCTGAGCAAGAGCAAGAACCTGTCTCAACTAAAAAAATAGAAAAATTAGCCAGGCATGCTGGCATGCACCTGTAGTACCAGCTACTGGGGAGGCTGAGGCAAGAGGATATCTTGAGCCCAGGAGTTTGAAGTTCCAGTGAGCTAATATGATGCCATGGCACTCTACCCAGGGCAACAGAACAAGACTTTGTCTCCAAAACAATAAATAAAAAAGAAAAGAAAATTTAAAAAATAGTAAACTAATGCATAAAATAATGTTGCTAAATGTTAGAAAACATCCTTCAGTGAAAGACTAAGAAGAGTTACTAATTGTGAAAGGTCTATCTCTGTAATCCCACAAAAATTAGGACATTTTAAAAGTATGTGTTTTATGGAAAGAAGAAAATATTGCATTTGATGATTCTTTAAGACCCTATATAACTTTTGTGTTTTAAAAACTGTATAATATATGCCTTCATAATTAAAATTAGAAAATACATAAACACAGAAAAATACTATTCCACTCATGCCTTCCCTTAATAAATTGCATCGTAATACAAATTGCATTTGTTAATTATTGACATTTCTTTTTAAGATTCACTTTAGTCATCCAAATTGGAAGTTTTAATAGCTCATGATGAATCTCTTATAGCCTTTCTTGATTATTTTTCTAAATTTGATGACAAACACTGCAACATGTCTCAGCCAATTAGGCTTGCCATCTTCCACTGTGGTCTCCAATCAAGTGTTTTACTTTGGAAATGACAGGGAATCCTTATTAAAAGTCATGCTGCTTGGATAAAGATGTGGCAGCTCGCATGTGGATGATGGCACAGAAGACGAGCTGTGTTTCATTAAAAAAGCAATAGAGGAAATCAATTTTAGTGGAAAATACTCCAGACTATGAAGTAAAGACTGAGGAAAAGAATTGAAGAGCATCTCACTTATAGTTAAGTGGAAATAGAGTCGATCTAAATGAATATAACCTCTTATGAGCTGTAGTTAGGTTAGATACACAAGTTAAGTGAAAGGTAGGAAGAATTATCAGAGCATCAAAATAGCTTCATGAACTGTTTTTAAGTGCATCTCAAACAAAAGCAAAACAAGTGCAATGAATTTCAAACTACAAACACACATTAATTCCTGAAAAGCTGCCACCTGCGTAAGTCACTGTGTAAGTAAATGGACACATTGTGTGAGACATAAGATGACTGGAGATGATAATTCTAGGTCATTCTGCAGGAAACGACAAGCAAATTCATAAAGATTTTACTTTCATTTCAGAAGCTAACTTCCTGATTATTTTCATGTGCCTTTGATAGACGCTATTATAAGAAAAAAGAAAAAGTTTGAATCCATTGGCAGTGGTAAAGAAAAAAAGACATATCTTTGGTAAAAAGTAGATGTGAACTTATACTTTGCATTTTTATAAGGTTTTTTCGTATTCAAAGTATTTACAACCAATTTCAAAAAGATAAAGTATTCCAAGATAGGAAATATTCTCAAAGAATTTGCAGTTTGTGTATTTAAAACAAATAGATTACAAAAATCATTCATAAAATTTGTCTATAGTTTGATTTTTAATGCATCTAAAATACACATTTGAGAAACATAGAGGGAATTTATCATAAAAATGGGAAAGTGCTTTTCTTTTGATGCTAAAAATTAGGAGGATCTGCCCACTTAGAAGTCAAATAGCAGCATATGAGAATACAATAAATAATTACCTTTGGATTTTACCTTTGGGAACGAGTAAGGCAATGCTAGATTTCCTGTAAAGAACACTGGCATTTCCTTGTGAACTCTCAGCACAGAGCATGAAAATCGCAGACCAGGATAGTTCAAAAATCGCTGGGCTGATAAATGTCAATATTTCAGTTATCCATCACTGAAGGGAAAAATGACAAGCATTATTGGAGAGCCTTAATTTAGGAGATTTAGCAGAGAAAATCTTTTATAATATCCTATACAAATTTGAAACTACAGGGGAAGCTGTGTAGAGGCACAAGCAGAGGTTATAAATATATTGGTAATAATTTAACCGCCTCTTTTATTTTAAACCGAATCTATCCAGCATTATGCATACACAAATCTCACAGACTCTACTGGCTGTGAATACATTTGCAGAGGTCAAAATTCGTCAGTCTTTAAGTCTCAAGTCTTATAATAAAATGATATCATATGATATGAATTGGAATGTATTTAATAGTTATAATATGTTCTTTTATTTGGCAATAAAATAAACAATAACATATATTAAATAAAACCTCTAGCTTATTCATTTAGAATCTAAGGTAGAACAGTTCTGTCTCTGTCTCTCTCTCTCTCTCCCCCATAAACAAAAATAAAATCTGTAAAAATATTTTTAATATTAAGATAATACATAACCATTCTCCAGATAGAGACACATATAATGATTTTAATTATGTATAAAGGTAATTATTAACTGCTGTCTTTACTCTTGATCCCCAAGAACTCTCTGGACATAATTTAGCTTTTTAGAAATAAAAGACATTTTTCCAATTCTTTGGCCAACATCATTAATTAGGAGCACATGCTATTTCATCAAAATTAGGAACTTGACTGTATTTATCCAATACGTTTCAGATATTTCAGATAATATTTCTATTCAGAAAACACACTGGCAAATAACACACTCAGGGAATTACCATACAGCACATATTAGGTCACTTGACATGGGGTGGAGGGGATGTGGGATAGGGTGGGCAGGTGGCGATGTTGCTAGTATGCTCATGCCTATAACCTACTTGTACCTTGCCTTTCTACTTTCTACGACATAATATGCTGTCAATTTAGGTTTTACTTTGAGTTGCCCTAATGTCTTAGAACGTATTTTAAATATAAAGTTTTGCATATTTGCATTCCATGAATAATGTATAAGCAGGAAGAAATCCAATTGGCAAAAGCATATCACTTCTGGGATAATTTATAGATCCAGAAATTTACCTATTTGTATTTAGTAATTTTTCTTATGGATGTGGAAAAAATTTACCCATACAAACATACGTATGAGTACTTAATACTTCTGCTTCAGAATATCTACATGGCCCTGTCCTGTAACAAATGCATATATATATATATATATATATATATATCTTCTACACACTTAAATTTATCATTTTGTCTATTTCTCTCTTCTATAATATTGGATTTTTTTGCAAAATCTTATCATTGATGCATATGAAATAAAATCTGTCCTATGGGATGATGAGCTGCAGGGTGTTGGGAAATAAGATGGTAAGGGAGGGATATATATATATTTTTTTCCATGTTCTCCTTCCAATTTCATATAGATCAAGAAAGCCTACAAAGGAATGTCCAACACTAACAGCTTCTTCTCCTTGGATTTCAGATTCAAGACCTCTTCCAGATGTAGCCCTGACTGGGAAGTGCACTCGTGAGTGTGATGAGTACGGCCACTCAGACTCCTGCTGGATGCCGGTCCGCACTTCTCCGGAGAGGAAGAAGAGCCAGCCCAAACTCTCCACTTTCATGCCTGTAGATGAACGAGGAAGCCAGGAAAAGCTGGCCAATGGCGAGGCTGCCATCATGGGTGACCGCAACAGAAACCTCCTCAACAAAAAGTTGACCTCGTCCTATGAGACCTTCAGTGCAGCTAGTTTCAGCAAAAATGAGGAAGCCAATCCTGAGGATATTCCCCTTACAAAAACAGGGGAATATAAGCCATCTCCTGTCAATACTCTCACTAGAAGAGAAGTTTACCTGTAGGCTGTCAAGGAGCAACAGCAAAGTTCTTTTCATGTATGAGAAGGAGAATAAGGGGCAAAAAAAAAAAAGAGTTACAGAGCAAAACCATTTAATCACAAAGAGGGGGGCTACCAAAGAGACAAAGCTTTGCCTGCCACTTCTGCCTCCAGATCAGGCCTTTAGCGATACTGTTAGCCTGGTTATAATGTACAATGTAGAAAACATCCTTGTTACTTGCATGTCTAACTCCCTCACTGATTCCCAACACTCACTCTCTCCCCAAACCCCTCTCCAAAAAAAAAAAAAAAAAAAGAAAAAAAAAGATGGTTGCAAGTTTTTTTCATGGTAACAAACCTGATTAGCAGAACACAACACACTCTCATCCCTAAGCTGAAACATGATTTTAGTCACTTTGATTTTGTTCGAGTGTCATCTGGCTGGTCAATAAAAGCAGGGTAGGGAAAATTATTTCAGATACACCATCAGAATATGGCATATCACCATCAAAGGCAATCCATTCAAATGATAGAGTCCCTCTAAAGGTACACCCATTAAACACCCTTTATAAAGGGGGATTCTATTAAGAAGCTTTTAAGGAAGATCACAGCTTTAATATTTCAACAAAGACTGAGAGCAAAACAATATTCAAGTCCCAAATTCACATGTGTTGCTCTTTTCAGGTCAAGAGCATCAACTTCGATTTCATACATTCACCGAATACTCTCAGTGTACACACAATCTTGATTATGTGTAATCAACTACACTAATTATGACTTGTAGAAATTATATATTTTTTTCAGAACACGACCACTATTCTCAACTGACTTGAACAATTGTGTCATTAAAAGGCCAAAGATCATATGGCAGATCAGGGAAATCATGAAGTTGATTTGGTCTTGATGTGGAAATCCATCAAACAACAAAAGCAACTGAACCCATGCACGCACAGAAACAATCAAACACTATTTTATGTTGTCTCTATACCCAGAAAACACTTCCTTTTTAAAACGAATTTTATTTGAAAGTTCAGAAAATAAAAAACTAATGTGACGTATTTTTGGTATTATGAATAGGCAATTGGTTGAGGTTCAAGTTTAGTTTCAGGTACTCTTATCAGGGATGATTTCACTTTTTAAAATTTTATTTATGGATAGTGAGGTAGGGAAAGAAAGATACATTGGCATACAGTCTTGTTAGTTAAGTTCACTATTATCACTTTCAAATACAGGCTATGCTTGCTGGCCTTATTGTTCACATTTCAAATTACAATTGCATATTTTACTTGTTTGGTGCAAACTTCCATACAATACAAGTGCATTAATTTTAAATTGTGTGCGATATAAAACTATTTCAGGATTCACAACATGGAAACAAGGCAACACCCTAATTGACTTTTTCATTAATATGATTTGAACATCAATATATGTCTTAAACAAATCCAGACTGAACATGAAAGAAATGAGTTCTGGGCAGTAACATTTTTCACAATATATACATCTCAAAAGTTGGAAAGCATGGCATTTTTTCAGTGCAATAAAAAGAAACAGAATATGCAGATTTTGAGCCATTTGCTCTATAGAGAATGATTTAATACTATTGAAAATTGAGCTGGGACATTCAGATGAAAGTGACAATCCATGGACAGAATAGGGAATAACAGGTAAAGAGAGCAAACGTTCTCATCACTGAATGTTTGTAACCTGGCATAGCCTTGATGGCTCTCTAGCAAACAGTAGAAACAATGTAGCTTTGGGTAGTTTCATGCTTTGCAGAATTTCTTAGACTATAAAGTGAAGCAGCCTGGAATATAGGTTGATAATTCACTATAGTTCCTCAAAATACTTATCTTTGAAAACCACTTCTCTGTATGGCGGGGTACTATTTTGGGGTCATTTCCTTATGCCCTTTCTTAAATGGAGTTTTCATTTTGATGCTAGTTTATGTATAATAGGTAGGATGAAAAGAGATATGTAATTGAAACAAAAACATTGGACTAAAATATCAATAATTGAACATGGTTATGTTTGATTATTATTTACACTATGGAAAGATGCAATTCTAGTACTTTGTTAGGAAACTGCATTAAAGCAGTTCTGCCTTGTATAATCTGTAAGTACCTATTAAGACAAAATACTTCTAAAGATACTTATGAAATGTATACATATTTTTTCTTGCACGTTACAAAGGAAATACTTGATTGCATAACACAGATATTCAGCAAACTTTTTTTAATGCAGTTTTTTCCTTTCTTTCATGAGACACGTGAAACCATTGATAGCTCATTTCACTCTATCTTAAACCCTTTTGTTATCTGTAAAGCTAATACAGGTCATAGCAGACCTTCAGATTAATTGGACCCACATTTCCCAATGACGTTTGCACAGCATTCAAGACAGCCATGCCATTATCATTTAACTCGTGAACCTCTCTTTAGAACTAAAATGGGTGTGAAAGAATAAAATTCAGTGTACTGTAAGTATTTGCAGTAATTCTAGTAGAATTAGCTATCATAACATGTTTATTATATAATGAGCTGGCATGACACAGAAATATATTTTGTGTTTGTATGACTTTTATTTTGAATAGGTTAAATCTGGTGCCACTCCAAATATAGAGTGATTTTGAAAAAAAATTAATAAAAAGAAACAAAAAAATAAATAAATGAGTGAATGCAAAATAAGCAACTGTGCCTTTTATACCTGTTGTTATGGTAAAAAAACGGTTGTTGGGTTTGGACAATGAGGGGAAATGGGCTATTCCCAACGTTTTTGATCCTATATATTTATCCATGTTTATTTTCTGAAAATAATAAATAATATATTAAAAATTTGCCTTCTGACAAACTCAGATAATGGACCAGTCTTAAATATTGTTCATTCATAAAACAAAATTAAAGGATTAATATGGGCTGCTTAAATCAGACTAGAAAGTGAAAGCATTTATTGTAAGACTAACACAGAGAGATATTATCATGGGTGAAATCAGTCCATTTTGCAAGGTAAAATATTGATTTAGAATTTTTTTCCTTTATTTCTTTTTGGTTGTTTTTCTTTTAGCTACCATTTGTGCTTTGGTCGTATAGTATATAAATCATACTTGTTTTCTGTACACAAGAATCTCAAGTGAACTTTGCATGCATTATACATTAGGACACATTTATAAATTAATGAGTAGCTACATAAATTTATATGTATTAAAACGACTGTAGCTTTGGTCTAAAATCTACTGCTGTTTCTGAATCTCCAGATATCATTTTTATATAGTTTCTGACTGGCCTGCTGCCTGAGTTTCAGAAAACAAGGGAGGCATTATTTTTATGGGAGGAGGAACTGAGATGGTACTGAGGATGTCTGACTGAAAGACGACCCTAGGAAGCTGTCTTGTAGGAAAATAAAATAAAACACACAGTCCAGAAGGAACTGCCAAGAATCAAGCAGCCATCCTAAAATAGTCATGAGAAATCTGAAGACCTAAGTCATTGTAGGTCTAGTATATAAGCGATAAATAAATAAATGTATCCTTAAGAAAAGGAGCAAAGATGGTCATAAATACAGTAAAGCTTGATAGTTGTGATCCAGGCAGAAGTGTGTGTATACACACACACACACACACACACACATTAACATCTAAAGGAAGGCATCATTTTTTCAGCTACCTAGGGTTTACTTTCAGACAACTTTTCCTGCATTTTACAGCACTTGCATTCAGTGTGGTACGATCTGTTTGTAATGTTAATCATTGACTATTGTTCTGCTACTTGGATGTTGATAGTGAAGCAGAGAACAATTTATCATCGTTTATTATGAGTCACTATGCACGCAACTATGCTTAACATGGCGAAATGTATTAAACACTCGTCCAACTATTTATGAAATACTTTACATAATTTAATTTGCTTTTGTACAGTTTTATGTAAATAAATTGCTTGTCATTTTTGTCTCTGCAAATTAAAATATAACATGGTCAAATGGTTTCTCACTTGTAAGTGTACTTCTCTGTTGACAGATAATTCACTTTTGATTGGATGAGGAGTGAATGGATGTATGTACCAGTTTGATTTAAGATGGTTTGATTTCTGCTAAATTAAGATAGAGCAAGGAAGATAATGAAACAGCAATTATTGATTGGGGGGTTGGTACCATGCATAGCTGTCACATTACTTTGCCTTATAATGGAATGGAATATGAATTCTTCAATTTCATTAAAATAATTCCTGAGGCAGTTACCTAGCCGCTTTAAAATCTTAAAGCATAAAGTAACAAAAGAACTCATCATTAATACGAAGATTTACTTTTTTAGGAATATCTATAGAAATTCCAAAGTTAGAATAAAATTAATTCAAAGCCAAAATGAATCTGTGTATAGGAAATGTTTGTTTTTAATGTAAATTAATGACAAGTAGAAAAAAATTATAAACTTAAAAACATTTCATCATATGAGATGTAGAGAAAATAACTTAAAGCACAAAATAGAATTTTTACCTTGATTAATTCATTTTTTCTTTAGTTGAGCTTTTTCTATTTCTTATGTTTTTTAATCACTTATTATTTTTCTATTTGCTATTTGTTATAAGAGTGTACCCTCAACTATTGTGGTTATCTTCTTTGGTTATGAAATTGGTATCTATACAAGCAAGTATTTTCTCTTCTCCAATTACTCAATCATGACCTTCCTTCCAACTCAGAAACCCAAAAGAGAAAGAAAATACTTTCTATACTAACATATTGCTTGGAATTTTTGTCCCATCTCACAACAATGATGTTAAAACCTATCTACCTGAAAAAATAGAGATCCTAAATAACTTTACCTTAAAATTGCTCTACTGTTTTTGTCCTTTCCAATGTACTTTATTTTTATAGGCTAATACACATTCCTGAATCAAAGATATCTTTGAAAATTGATTTTGACTAATAGCTTCCCTTTTGATTGCTATCTCATCCAGTAGAGGGGAAAATATTTATATGGGTAGAGCTTTATGTTCAAATATTTATTAATCTGAGAATCAGGAGAAAGCATGATGACAAAGTCTGCTTCAAGTCATAATAGGGTGAAGAAATGATGTGTCCATTCATTTTTGCTTTCTGGTTTTCTCATGGTGAGAATGAAACATCAGCACATAAAATATGTGTTCCTCCTTCAAATTCTTAATTTAGATTTTGAGAAACACGTATCTCTTTACCATGAAATTGCATTAGTAAGTAAAATATTTAAAAATAAGACAAGAAAAACTCTCAAACATGTAAATATACGGTGATACACTTTAGAAAATGGTAGATATGAAGCAGGCTAACAAAAGTTGCATAGAATTGCTTCCAAGGTTTAGGTTTGATTATTCTACCAACTCTGATTCATTGGAAGAATTCCATCTCCTAACTTAGGAACTTGATTAAGCCTAATGACCTGTTAACAACAATACCATACAGTTACAGCACATACTATGGTTTACAAAGTGTTTTTATTACAAGATTTATCTCAAAATTCTCATAATACCTGCAATAACACCCTAGAAACTATTAGATAAGCTGTGAAGGTGGGATTTTATTTTATTTTGTTAAATAATTCTCAGATCAATAAAAAATTGAACACAAAACTTGACAAATAATAACATTTTCCCATCTACTGACAGAAGTCCCAATCAAAACATTTTGCAGGATTTACCATAGTGACAGAAAAAGCAACTTTCTACATTTACCTGAATAAAATAGTCATTTGGTAAAGTGGAAATGGGGGGAGGGGGAGACTAATTATGCAGATTGGCTGGTAATTATCTTCATCTGACATTGCACTACATACCCTGGCAGTAATTTTAACTTTTATAGGATTTTGCACAGCAAATTATAAATCTTGAAAATACTGTAGCCTCATTTTTTCCTGCTGAATACCCCTGGCCTAGTCCATTAGGCAATGAGGTGTTGGTGGACTTTGGCTAGAAAAATAGTCAGTCTAGCTTTGGGGACTTGAATTACCACAACCCACAGCACTATCAAAATTGATCAGATAATTGTAGAATTTCCCAATTGACTTTAGTTTCAGTAGTCTGATTTCACAGAGAAATCGTCTATTGAGTTTTTGTCTTGTTTCTTTTCTCCTTGTACCCTTAACCTTTTCATGTCCCCATTCCACAGCCTTTTGCCACAAGTGGAGAATTTATTTGCTGTGTTTTTCCCCTTTCAAAAGCAAACCAGGTTTTCCCAGGAGGCAGAGTGATGTTAGGGAGCTAGCCAAGGACTAGAGGATTTGCAACCCAATCAGTTTTATTTTAATGGAAATTTACAGTATCAAATACTTGAGCTCTTAGGAAGCAGAGTGAATAGGGACTGAATTACATTTGTTTATTTTCTCTTATCTTTATCCTCTACTCTAATACTTGTTTATAAACTGCATGGAGGAAGGTGATTAACCAAGATAGTATAAATTTTCTAAGCTGCAGGGAGTGAGGAAAGGATATGAATGTAAAATGTGGAAAGCTAAAAATGTATGCTTTCTTTTAACCCTAACTTTATTTTTTCTTGTTGTGTTTCTATTAAATATAAATTTTATTCATTTGTTGAATTTAATATGTATGACCCACACAGAAATAATTTTGTTTATTTATTGAACCTCCAGTGAGAAGATGTAGAAGATGCTCAATAGGTTATAAATGTAAACTTTCCCCCTAAACTATCAGATGATTCTAAACAAAAATTATAGTTTATTCTTGATGTTTGTTCAGTTTTATTTTTTCCATTAGGTTATCATGATTCAAATGATCCAATACCAGAAAGGTTATAAGAAAGATTCATGAAATCAACAAAGTGATGCTAGATATAATCTTAGAGATTAGAATGGGATTTGAAAAATAAAAATGTTAATTAACATGCCTAATTTTAAAAAATAGTCCACTAAAGAAACACCTGAATAAGCAAATTGAAGAAAGAGATAAAAATAAGATGTTTTATTTTGGCAATTTAATTGAAAGTGCATTACAATATCCCAGACTTAGTAAAATTAGTAGTAACCTGAAAGGATCATGTCAGTTATTTTTGAGTATGCTTTATGTACATTTTTATTGCAATTTTATGGATTGTTATAAAAATTTGACCACATACTTAAACCATTTTATAATACATTTATGTAAAGGAAGTAAGGGCAAAAAAATACTAAAAGGAAATAAAATAAGTCATTGACTAGATCATTTACTTATAGTCTTAACACCTGCCTTTAAGAGGGAAGCAATTATTTGAATGCTTTTCCAGACTCTAAGCACAGCTGGAATATACTAGAATAGCATAACTGGAGTTTGAGGACCACTGAGAGAATGCAGACTTTTAGGGGTATGGGTATTCTAAAATAATTTTAAAAGTTTTGAGTTTTATTATTATGATGATCAAAGTAATCTTTCAGTATAGCTTTCAGTAATAATTCTCAGTTGAAACTGAATTTAATAGAGTAAAAGTCTGCTTTATAAGTCAATGTTTATCCTTATATTGTGTGAAAAATTATATTTGCTAGAGTCCAAAGGGACTTTTTTCCTTACAATAGTCCATAATTTACTCAGTTGTGAGTTGGATAAGTAGCAGAATATTAAACAATGTGAATGACTTGAGTAGAATATATTGGCATATACAGAGGTCAACAGAGTTTTTCTGTACAGGGCCAGATTGTAAGTATTTTAGACTTTGTAATTCAAGAAACGAAATGAAGAATATTGTGTAGGTATTTTTATGACAAGAGAAAACAAAGTGAGATGTTTTCAATCATTTAAATGTATTGATTCCATTCTTAGTTAAGGAAACATACAAAACCAGGCAGTGGGGGTGGATTTGGCCAAGTGATTTTTGTGTGGCTGACCCTGGCATATACAAAAAAAGACTTCAACTGATATTCATTTCAGAATCTATCATTAAAATTCTTCTTATGCCTTTCTTAGATATGTCCCTGTTAGCCTAAAACAGTGCTGGCATAGGACTTTGTACAGCAAATTATTATTATTCATACTTAAAAGTTAAATTATATGATACCAGTTATATATAAATTATAAATATATAAATTATATTATATATATTTATATAAATATAAATTATATTACCTCAGTTATCAGGTCATTGATTCCCATTGACTAGGTGGGTAAAAGTCCTATCTCTAGATCACAAAAGAATGACTGTAAGAAATGTAAGTTGATGTGCATAAAGTCCTCAGGTTACTAAAAAAGAGCTCAGATCTTAATGCAGGAATCATCATCATCCACTTACCAAAAAACAAAAGATTGTCTTATTCTGGAAATGCTCAGTTGGGATTAGAGGTGGGAGATTTTCTATTTTCTACTGGACCAAAAGCTTTAAATATACTTCCATTTAAATGCCATGGATAAGTACTCATTATATTGTGTTACATAAGAAACAGTACAAAGTTTCATATTTAGAGCATTATATGCACAAAACTAAAACAGAGAAACACTGTGGTGAATAAAGCAGGATTCTTGTAGTCAGGTGACATTTTTTAAATTCTCTTTTGTGTTTTCTAAATTGTGTATAATGAATATATTTTATAAACAGAATAAAAAAGTAAACATTTTGAAAATATTCTAAAATTATGGGTAGTTGAATGAATACACTTAAAAGTAGCAAAAGAAATAATTTTATTTGAAAAGATTCAATATTTTCCATCTGATAATGCTCCTATCAGGGTTGATTTTTTGAGAGGTGTTGTCATGGCTCTCTGGCTCCTTGTTAGGAAAAATTGCTACCCTTGGACTTAGCTTCTAATTTCTGTGCATGCTCCTGGCCGGGAAGGGTCCCTAATATCAATTTCCTGCTATTGCAGGTTTGGTTCTAAGTGTTCCCTGGCCTCCTCATTTTTGCCTCCCTTCTTTGTTCCTGTGGTTAATGCTGCCAACCTGCACCTGTCCCTAACAATCCCAAAGAAAATTGTTTTTAAAAAAGTTAGATTACAACTCTCTTATGACATTTACCAGTAGCTATTTTGTATCCCAGCAAACTGAATACGATATTATTAGAGGTTGTTAAACTAGTACAAAGGAAATACTCTTCATATGAAGGCTAAACGTGAATACTGTTTTTTAATTTCAGCATATTATGGGGGTACAAATGTTAAGGTTGCATACATTGCCCATGCCTCCCCTCCCCCCTCTAGTCGGAGCTTCCAGCGTGACCATCCCCCAGATGGTGCACATCTCACTCATTATGTTTGTATATACCCATCCCCTCCTCCCCCCTCCCAACCGCCCGAAGCCCGATAAATGTTATTCCTATATGTCCACTTAGGTGTTGATCAGTTAATACCAATTTACTGGTGAGTACAGTGGTGCTTGTTTTTCCATTATTGGGATACTTCACTTAGAATGGGCTTCAGCTCTATCCAGGAAAATACAGAGGTGCTATATCACCATCGTTTCTTAAAGCTGAATAGTACTCCATGGTATACATATACCTAAATGTCAATACTTTTAAGTTGGTAAATTAAATGTGAAGTTTTTATTTTAAAGAAAGTAGCATACAAACATACCAAGAGAAAAAAAAGATCACAAAACAATGAACCTATTATTTAGGATTTGATCAACACAGAAAAAATATGGATGGGCGCTTCAGCATATAAACTGCATTAGTCCCATTTGAATCCTCTGATATGACTATCTCTGCAGCCTCCATATAGAAATTATTGTAGATTTTGACTTTGTTGTAGTCAGGGCTAGTTGATTTTCTTAAACCTCCAGAAGTGTAGCTATTGAAAAATCTACTGGAAAAATCTATGCCTAGTCTAAGAAGCAATTAACATTCTCATTGACTAAAATAACTTGCTAACCTAACTGAAGAAATTTAACAATCAATTCTCAGTAGAATGAGATGGATACTATCAGTCCATACATGCTTAAGAAATAAAAAAGGGCAATTGAAAAATGTTACCATATTGGAAAACTTGCTTCTAGGTTACAGATGTTATTGGCAAAGATAGGGTGAATAAAACCAGCAATCTAGCTCTTACCTAAAGAAATTCAGTCTCCAGTGAACCATTTTTTGTAATAGTTGAACTGTGCTCCTGCTATGTCAATTACTGGGGTGCATAGAGAGATGTTTAGTATACTGCCTGCTGACATCTTTCCTTAAATTGCCTGGAATACACTAGACTCATTTTTTCTATTTTTCTCTATCTTTTATTACTCTATCTTTTATTAGATGAAAACAAATAGAGGAACAGGTGATTTGATTTTTCTCTCTGCTTAGGATTTATATGTGCTACACAGGCAGCATTTTGTTATTCTCAGGTTTAAAGGTTCCAAGTCATCAGAGAAACACTCCCACTTGACTGTAAATGTAAGGCAGACGATTATAATGATATCTTCACTCAATTGTAATCAAGCCCATCACTGACAAAGAATCATACATTTATTTGGTATTTCAATTGAGATGAAGTCGCCAATTTATACATCAACTCTTCAGGAAGGGCAAGAAGAAATGTAAACAGAAAAATATATTCAGTGTTAATTTCAACCTGCATTGCAAACATAAACTGATTATTTAGGATAGTAGATTGAAGTTGAATTACCAGAAGTTATCTTGGAAACAGCATCTGCATTGCTTGGTTTTATTAGACTCATTAAAAAAAAATACTTGATCTATGTGCTGCTTGTTTCCCCATAGCACCATAGGAAACAATTCCTGGAGAGGTCGCTCCTCTCACACAGATTTCAAATCTCTGGCATGGAGGAATCCAATGGAACATATTTATTTCATTCACTCCATGGTCAACTTCTATCTAGGAATGTGTAGAGGTTCCCATTAACTCCGGATTTATTGTTTTAGCTGTAATTTGATTCAGTTTTAACCAACATGTACACTTGCTTGTGATTCTGTGAGGCACAGCAAAATTTCTAAGCTAAAATCAGTCAGCATATTTCAACAAGCGACATCTTTGTGCAGATGTGATAGCAACTCTCAGTCTTCTCCAAATGTGCAAGGAAATAACCAATTGGAAAAGTCATCTGTTGAAATTGTTTCTGTCATTCTAGTTTTCAAAGGTATTTCTCCTTATTTTCAAATCCATACAGATAATGTAATTAGGAACACTAGTTCTGAAAATGTATCATATCCTTGCAGAAAAATTGCTCATATATCTTTTTTTTTCTCCTGAACTATTTAACTATGTCCATTTACTTCAGGAAATGTAGATGTAATTTATTAACTTAACAAATATGTGTGAATTATATCAAACACAATGGATGTTTGGGGTAAAGTAGTAAGCAAACTATGGCTGGTTCCTTCTATAGACTTTATCAAGGTGGGAGGAAGTCCAGAGGAAAAGAATTGAATTGAATTGAAACTTATAGGAACCACATAGCACTTGGTACTTAGTATGTTCAGTGATGAGAAAATAAAAGTTCTTTGGACTGATGCTTGGGGCATCTATCTTGAACTTTTGCAGCAGAAAAATATCCATCCAGTGAAAGAGACATCCAAAATTAGGAATGGGAGTGGACAGACAGAAGTAGAGAGATGAAGACATTTTCAGATAAAGATAGCTTTGTATATAGACTAGGGGGTCTGAGAGAGCATGAAGATTTGGAGATCTGAGAGAGGCTCCAGTTGCGGAAAGGAGAACGAGTGACTTTGCAGGAGTTTTGGGGAGTGAAGGGTGAGGTGGTAGGGAGTGAGTATAATGGGGAAAGTGATAAGAAGGAGATCAATCCCAAAAAGATTGCTCTCTGTCTCCCTTACTGATACAACTCTGAATATTTTCTGATTAAAGAATTGCAATATTTGGTGCCCTCTGTTTCAAGAAATGAGATATTCCCAGGTTGTCTCTCTCAGTAGTTGTGAGAAGTAAGAGAGTACAGTCTTCATCTCAGCAACTGAAGAGCCTTCCCTCAGGGAATTGAATGATTATTCATTATAACATCTACTTTAAACACTTTCATTCATCCTTAATGTATAGCAGTCTTTATGTATTCAGGCTGCTATAAAAAAGTATCATAAACTGAGTGGCTTATAAACAAGAAATTTATTTCTTATATCTGGAGGTTGGAAGTTCAAGACCAGGTGCCAACATGGCCAGATTCTGGTGAGGACCCTCTTCCGGGTTCCAGATGTTGGATTCCTCCTGGCATCCTCACATGACTGAAGGAAGATGAGAAAACTCTCTGGAGTTCCTTTTATAAGGTTACTAATCCCATTCATGAGGGCTCCACCCTCATGACTTAATCATGGCCCACAGATCCCATTCCTAATACCTTCACATTGGGGATTAGGATTTTAACATATGAGTTTTGGGGGGAAGCAAACATATAGTCCTTAACAATTCACTTATGTCGTGGACTCCTTGATCTTTTCTGGGCTAAGGCTGTGGCTTGGCTCATCTTTGCCTCTGCTTCCATGCCTCCTGTTGTGGATAATAGTTGTTCTTATTAGACATGCTTTGTCCAAAATGGTAGCCAATAGCCATGTTAGCTATTGTGTGCTTTCCCAAAACCTGTCGAAACCTTTCCTACTGTATAAGGCCTAGAGATCAACGTTAGATTCCTTAGCACCTACTCCAATTTCAGCTCAAAATGATCTTTCTATTCCTTGAAACTCTGACTTAGGAGAGAAATATAACATCTTCATTTATCATTTCCTATTGGAGAATTTTACGAAACATCCTTGGCCTCTTGCCTGATATTCCACTCTTCCTCACAGCAGAATAACTTAATTTATGGATGAGAAAAAGACACTAACCCATTTTATTTGTTAAATCTGGAGCTTTTTAAATCAAGAATACAGACCACAGAGGAATATTTTTCTCTTTCATCTTCCTTAGTGAAATATTTGCTTCTTACATAGACATCCCATCCTATAGATCTTGTTAAGTAGACAGAGATATGGATGAAGATGAAGATGGAGATAGGAAGAGAAATTTAGAGGTTTCTCAGTAGCTTTCTTAGAACTCTTATTACACAAATGCTAGTGAGAAAATAATGCCATCCAAGGCTCTGACTGATAAAATCCTTACCATAATATCTTCTGTTTGCTTTTGAGGTCTCTAGTTAATAAGAAGAACTATGTTCCAATGCTAAGGGATTTCAAGAGTGACATTACATGTAGTTATGGAATAATTCTTGGAAGTAATTGAGCACATTATCTGCTAATTCATTCAGTATATTTCAGCAGCCTCAACATTCACTAATGCACTAATGCTGAGTGACTGATTGCTGATTAATAGGTATTTTTATTCACTATTCATGAAAAGGTACTACGATTTATAGTAATGCAAAGAGCCAAAAAAGTGCATAATAATGCGATTCTTTGTGAATATCTTCACAATTTATGATATTCTCTAGCATAGCTTTGAGCACATGTTTTACAGTCTATAATATACAGGGTATTGCTTTGAGGATAATGTAAATTAATATATGCCAAAATGTTCTCTGTTTTAAACCTCTTTAGAACATTACTAATATGGTTTATGTTTAATATATAATAAGCAATTAATATGACACACATGTATAACCTGTGCCTGCTATTTTTACTATATTTATATAGCATCTCAGTTTCTATATATATTAGATGGCATTAATATTGTTAATGATACAACTGAAGATAAATAGCCACCTGCATGCTTAGATGTAATACTTTTCTAAACCTGGGACATGACTAAGGAATGCATAATAAAGAAGAATTTGTCTTGGTATAATAGTAAAATAGAAGTCTATAATTATGTGAAGAATTAGAAAAGAGCTTGGAGATCATGGCAGAACCAATGGTTGTGATGAAAAATAAATTTACTTAGATTTCTTTTTCACAAGTTATAATATCAGTGATGCAAATTTAACTTGTGAGGATGGGAGGGAAATTGGTGGAGAGTCTAGAAATTTATTAATTTTTAAAAAAAATTGATACAAAATACTTGTACCTATTTATGGGGTATATGTGATATGTTGATACATGCATAAAATATACAATGATCAAATCAGGGTAATTAGGATATCCATCACCTCAAACATTTATCATTTATTTGTACTGGGAACATTCCAAATCTTCTCTTCCAGATATTTTGAAATATACAATAAAGTATGATTGGTTACAGCCACCCTATTGTGCTATTAAACACTAGAACTTATTTCTTCAATCTAACTGTACTCTTGTATTCATTAATCATCCTCTTAAGGAAAGTTTAATTTTATGCTTTTGGTATGATGATGATAAAAAAAGTCATAAGACCTATAATTATTTATCAGTTACCCATGTTCCATTCTCTGAGTTTAATACCATTCCACAGTATGTTTAAACAAATGTATGAATTAACTTTTTGTTTTCTCCATTTTCAGATGGGGAAACTGAGTTTACTCAAGTCAAATAAATTGCTCAGCTACTGACTGAAAGATTGAGCATCCCAAACTAAGAGAGTAGCTTCAAGATCCATACCCCTGTGTGCTTCACCACCATCCCCATCATCTTCCAATGCAGATGTTCAAATCAGCGTCATTGTGTCTGGTACAGAGCATTCTCCTTAACTAACTTAGCACACTATATAAGTGCAGGACAAGAATCTCTTTCTACAGCAGAATTTCTCAACAGTAACACTATTATCATTGTAAGGTGTTCAGTAGCATCCCTGGCTTCTACCCATTAGATGCCTGTAGCACCTTGTCCCCAGTCATTACAATAAAAAAAGTCTCCAGACATTGCAAAATGTCCCTGGAGAGGAGGGAGTTGGGGAGATGAAGGGGCGGTGTTAGGAAGGAAAGAGGAAGAGTAAAATTGCTCTGGTTGTGAATTGATGTTCTAGAGGTACATTTCTTTGTCTTTAATTTGGTCAAGTTTTAGCCCATAGCATTGAGTGATGGGAAACATATATTTTGTTGTATCTTACACTGTATGCATTAATGTAGAATTTTTTGTGTATAAATACAGAGATTATTTTTCCTAATCCAGATTGCCACTTCAGAGCAGAAAGAAAGTGGAAGGTTATTCACGTTCTGAACCAGAATCAATTTTATGTACATATATTAAAGAAATATTAGGAAAAGAATCTCTCTCTCTCTCTCTTTCTCTCTCTGTTTCTTTGTTTGCTGGGCCTCCCCACCACCTTTCTTGAATCTTCTACACCCTTCTTTTATCCTTTTTTCCCTTCCTTTCTTTCTTTACCTTTTCTTCATTTCTCTCTCCTTCCTTCCCTTTCTTCCTTCTTCCCTACTTTGTTCCTCCCTCCTTCCATTCTTTCTTTCTTCCTTTCCTCTGTTATCACCTTGCCTTCCTCCCTATTATCCTTCCCTCAATATCTTCCTCTCATTTCTTTGCTTAGATAGATTGAAAATAAACATAATCACTTTTCAGCAGTACAGCTTTTACTTTGATCTTTTGAATTTCCCAGTTACTTTAGTAATTGAGAAAAAGCAAAATATTTGAGAGATTGTGAGTTTGCATGAAAGTTTAGACTTCCAAACTGTTCATGTTGTGTTTTCTACACATAATTTTAAAAACTTATTTTATTTTAACAGGAAATTACACATTTCCATTGAGATTAAAATGAATCAATTGCAACAAATGATGCTGGAATTTAAAAAATCTACATATACTGGGCTTAATTTTGTGTAGGTAACATTTCCTGATATTATTACCTTTTGTACCAACATAAAATACAATAGAAAGTGTTAGGCACAATAATTTAAATAGCACTTATTAAGGACAAAAAATCAAGGGCATTCAGAACCATTTACTATGGGTTTAAAAAGACATTTTCTTTTTTTATACACAAATCCTGCAAGTCAATGAAAGCTCTAAGATAAGTTATAATGAGAAGAAATGGTGCCTGGTTTCACATTTTATAGTGTTTTCTTTTTTGATGAAGACACTAAGAGTTTTTAAGTGATAAAAGGAGTCCATGTGGAGTAAATACAAGTAAATCAAAGGATAGCAGCCCAAACTAGACAATAAACATGATGACATTTAAAATGAGGAGGATATTTTGTTTACTTTTGACCCTCTTAGCTACTTACTAAGTTTGTAAAAAAATGTTTTATTACGAAAACAGTAGAGATGTGATGATCAAGTAATGAAATCCATAAATAGATTTTAATAAATTATGTTATTTTTTTGAACATAATTTGAAATTTTACACAAGTTGTCAAAGAAGAAAAAAGCTGATATTGCTCACAAGTAAAAAGATTACTGTCTTCACTGCTTTTGTGTTGTTATAACAGAATGCCTGAGACTGGGTAATACACACAGAAAAGAGGTTTATTTCACCCACAATTCTGGAGGCTGAGTAGTTCAAGATCAGGCAGCCACTCCTGGCAAAGGCCTCATGCGGTATCATGCCGTGGCGGATGGCATCGCTCAGCAGGAGCACACACAGAAGCATTGCGTGGATCTGTGCAAAAGAGAGGAAACATGAGGCATGGCTTCACTTTATAACACTCCATTCATGGGGTGGTTAATCTAGTCCTGCAAGAGGGAAAACCCGCTCTTACTAGCTCAAGACTACATTAATCCCTTCATGAGGGCAGATCCCTCACGACGCAAATGCCTTTTAAGGTCTTACTGCTTCTCCATACTCTTACATCAACACGAGCTTTGGTAAGAATAAACCATATTCAAGCCATAGCAACCATACAGCTCTGTCTCTTTTCAGTCTTCTCTTCTCATATCTTTTAGGGAATTCAGGTTAAGAAGTAATTTCACTTACATCTCTAAGCTGGAGGAAAGCAGAGGTGGCTTTTTCTTCTGCCAAAGAAAACAAAAATGACTGGTGGGCTCCCCCTTAAAATTTTGTGTGGATTTTGCTTAGCTGCTCCTGTGTTATAAGAGAGGTCAGTGAGGATATCACCTCTGAAAATACTGCCTCCATTTGGAGCTAAATAGGATAACTAAGAAATAGAATAACGCCTCTGGTCTGCATTGGCAAAAACAGAACTCTATTAATGCAACAGAAGCAATCATGGCCCTCGAGATACTCTTTCAGAGAAAGATACATGATGAGTACTATCTTTTTCTGCCAACACAGTAAATGATCTGCAAGAGAAAGCTTTAAATGATATTTGTACTGTAATTCTTTGCTGTTCTGGACTATTTGACTTTAACACTAGAATTTCTTCTTCAGATACTTTTTTCTTTGTGTTTTAATTCATTCAGCTTGTAGTTATGTCTACAACAAGAGAAAGGTGAAGTTTAGGCATGTGATTATTTGATTACTCCTAGATCTCTCTCTGCTCAATAAAATGACAGCTAGTTTTCAAATTAGCATAAATTAATTTGATGTGTGTATATACACACACAAATGTATATACATATATGTATATATAACTTTCTACCTGTCTGACACCATTCCATGAGCTTTATGAATATTAACTTATTTAACCTTCAAATAAAAAAAAACACCATGAGAAACTTATCATTATCACACTTTTCATGTGAAGAAACTAAGACACAGAAAGGTTCAGCAAGCTGCTCAAGTTCACTAATAGTGAATTACAAATCCAAACCCATTACTTGCCCTTCACCACTACACTGTGCTGCCTCACTTATGAGTGAAGTCACATTTGTTCTAGACCTTCAGACACAGAAGTCTAGTTGACTATATGTACAAAGCCTCTTGGAAGTTAAAGGTAGACTTTCCAAAGCTCTGAATGAACATCTCTTTCAAAAAATGTTTCCTATAAACCAGAAACATCTCACTGTCTTATGTATTCTAGTGGCACTTCAGAGGCCAGAGAGAAGCTGACTTTAGAGGTTGTCCCAGGTAAATAGAGTACACAGCTTTGTGGAACCACATCTTTGCAAGGAGCCTTAAATAATGCTGAATATTCTGTGAGCAGATTTTTTGGCCTACTTATGACTAGTGTATTCCTGTGAATTATAACTTCTATGTGTATTTATAATTATAACTTCTATATGTGTTTATAATTACATAGTCAAACTTCAAAGCTGAGAATGATAAAAATTTAAGATAATGGGGTTTGCAAAAACATAAACCCAAGTCAATCAATATGAGTATTCAAGTCTTATAAATGTGTTTCTTTTTTTCTTTTTTTTTTTTTTTTTTGAGACAGAGTCTCACTTTGTTGCCCAGGCTAGAGTGAGTGCCGTGGTGTCATCCTAGCTCACAGCAACCTCAAACTCCTGGGCTCAAGCAATCCTGCTGCCTCAGCCTCCCAAGTAGCTGGGACTACTTGGGAGGCATGCGCCACCATGCCCGGCTAATTTTTCTATACATATTAGTTGGCCAATTAATTTATTTCTATTTATAGTAGAGATGGACGAGGCCTCACTCTTGCTCAGGCTGGTTTCAAACTCCTGACCTCGAGCAATCCGCCCGCCTCAGCCTCCAAGAGTGCTAGGATTACAGGCATGAGCCACAGTGCCCGGCCTTATAAATGTGTTTCTTATGGTCACCTTTGGAATTATAAAGATCTCATTTAAATACAAGCAAATCTGAAGAAAGGTGACACTAATTAAATGGTTGTTATACGCTTTCAGAGCCTGTTATAGTTTTATGTTTTCTGAATCCTAAGAAAACCTTGGAGAGAGTACCTGGGACTAAGCTATTGGTGGATGACCAATCTTTGAGGTGAAGTAGAACAGATTTCATGATTAATAAATGAAGTTGAAGTTGACCGTGGATGACTTTAACTTACTAACTGAATGCTCACTAATTTTTACTTTTGTAGTCCCAAAGATGGAGTCAACTGGGCTTTAGAATTAAGGAAATTAGACTCCCCAGGTAGATTCTAAGGTTCAAGAGAACAGGTAGCCTGTCTACATTATTCAGCATTATATCACCATTAACTAGCCCTGTTCATGACACAGAGTTGATGCTCAATATGTATCATATGTAGGAAGGGAGGAAAGGAAGAAGGAAGACAGATTTTTAACTCGTTTACAGAAAACATTATTGGAAATGTTGTTCTTTACTGTCTGTTTCTAAAGCAATTTTCCTCCAAATGAATGGCCTTCAAATTTTTGCTGTAAATGTGCTCAGAAATTTTAGCCTATTTTAGAAATGTAGTATACCCCAAATTACTCTCCATTTTAAACTTTTTCCTATTATCTTGTAAAAATTAAAAGCACTTCTGAGACAAGCATCTATATATGTGAATCCTTTCCGCAGGGGGTCATACAAAATTTTTGCAGTTAAGCACGACACTTTTTCTCTTTCTTGGTTGACTCTGAAATCATAGCTCTTAACATTCAACCAAAGGGGTAAACATGAATCATATTTGAGGGTTTGTAAAGATAATGAATATAGCAGTTTATATCTTAATGGATTTTGATCTAAGCTCTAGGAAAATTCTTGTTAAGAGTCTTAAACTAAATTTGAGTACTTCCATGTTCCAGTCAAAATTTCATTATCTTATCCCATTCATTCAACTGTTTAGAAATGTTATAGCATGTTCAAGCTTCTCATTCGAGGTTTGTTTGGGGTTTTTACACAAATCATTTTTGTCTTCTAAGATAGAGGCTCTTTTCTGTGATTAAAGACATGTAAGCAACTAGAGACTAGGCAGGCTCTTTGGGTCCATTTTGCATTCATGAGACCCTTCATATCCTTTAAGAAAAAAACCTCCTCTTGTCCTAGCATGACTAATTCATTCTGGGTTGTGGTCACAACACTCGGGGCAAAAACAAAACAAAACAAACGCTAGCAAATTCTTAACTTTAGTTGTTTTGCCTTTGTGCTATGCCACCATTGGATATCTTTTCAAAAGCTGATCAGGACAGGGCTTGTTTTACACAAAGTTTTCCTGTGAAAATGCAGTGGCTGGAGGGTTTTGAAGGTTAATACATGAAGAGCATTCAGTTACTGTGCTTCTCCTTGTTTCTAGGCATTTCATCTGAGTTATTTATAAATGGATGCATTAGACATCCTGTTATTTTGAATAAGTGTCTATTTTTAATTAGGCAAGGTACATAAGCATATTAATTAAATATCCAAATATGTCATCTGAAATTTTTTCCCTTAGAAAATAAAAGTAATTTGATTTTCTCTTCATTAAATATAGGGGCAATAAAATCTTATGAATAGATTTTCAGATCAGGAGATTGGGATCTTTTGATATAATGTATGCACAGATTATTTCCTCTTAAATTTTTCTATGCTAATGAAGTGTATGAAAGTAATGAAGTTAAACCACAACTTGTTAAGTGTGGTGCAGTACTCCAACCTGACCAAAAAAAAAACTTCTAGGTTAACACTGGTGCTCTGAATTAGAGCCTACTTTGTTCTCTTGCTTTATGAATTCAATATAAAGAATGTTAGTGTGTGCATGTGCGTAAGTGTGTGTGTGAGCTTATATGAGATGAAATGAGGAATGGCATTCTGCCATACCGCTGGAATATATCTGACCCTCTCTTTGATGTCACAGTGTATATATTTAACTATAAAATTGGGACATAAAAGTAAGAGAAAAATCTTCAATCATCAAATTGGACACTAGAGACCATGCATTTTTCAGAATGTCTTTAGTTGGATGGAAACTCTATTTATTTCAACTATTTGGACATCCAAATCACAGGGTTTTCTATATATTTTTAATGAAAATCAAAAAATGAAAACTTACTGTGGTATTGTTCATGTAATTCTTAGCTTTTTTCACCTAGAAGTTAAACTCTGAATTATGGACGTAGTACGTATTGCCTTCTAAATGGGGGTAGTGATGGGTGCTGAAGAAACGTTGCTGTGGAGCCCAGCTCTTCAACACATTGGCTGTGGGGCCCGAGACAATTTATTTAACCTGTTGGAAACTCACTTTTCTTATCCATGAAATTGAGATTGTTTCCACTTTGTGAGTGTTTGAGGCTTGTTAAGAATGTGTAGAGAGAGGCAGGCCAGGCGCGGTGGCTCATGCCTATTATCCTAGCACTCTGGGAAGCGGAAACAGGAGGGTCACTTGAGGTCAGGAGTTTGAGGCAAGTCTGAGCAAGAGCGAGACTCTGTCCCTGCCAAACACAGAAAAAATTCATATTAAATATATAGATGCATACTTGATATACACACATTTAAATATATACTTATATATAGCTAAATACTTACATTGCATTTTAGGGGCTGTTTGAATACATGTGTTTGCCTTACTAGATTTAGTCACCAACAGGTAACAGATTGTATTTTCTTTTCCTGTTCTAGGAGGGTGCCGAGCCTAGAAACTCTATTTATTTCAATGACTTGATGCCATCATTGAGGTCGATGTCTTGTTATTCTTAAAAATGAACATGTAACCTGTCCTCAGAGGACAATTTTATAAGTGCCCATTGTAGATAATTCTGCCATAAGTAGGACTTCATCAAGAACTACATAGATTGGCATGAATTAGGGATTTAAGAATTATTTTACCAAAACGAAACTATAAGCTTATTGTATTAACATACCTTCATGTTCCCTAATCTTTTAGTTCCTTAGTCTAATATATTATGCATGTAAATAGAGGTATTTAACTCAAATTCCCAAATTTAATTAAGTTGTTTACATTTTCCTCTCAGTTGCAGAATGGGTATTTATAGATAACAGAGGGGAAATGTTCCCCAAATGTCCTTTGGTCACTTACCTGAGCTGCTTGCTCAGGTAAAACCACAGGTTGCTATATTTTTTTTTTTAGCAGACCCGTGAGTTGTAAATGAACTAAACATAATCTGATTTTATGGACTTTTTTTTAATGTTTTATGAGATTATACCTCAGACTGAATGAGGCCTTTTAAGTAACAGAGGGAATTAAATTTAATTGGAGAGGTCTTTGACCACATGGAATCAGGATAATAGCAAATTAAACCAAGTTGCTTTTGCATAGGGTTTCTTCTCTACCCTCTCTTGTTGCCTCTGAAGAGTTTGTTCCCCAAACCCTATTTTCTCATGGGACTGATGACATTCTGCAAAGTGAAATGTTTGATTTTTAATTGATGAAAAAGCTAAAATATGTTTATACAGTTAGCATGACTTAGTTATTTGGTAGTGACAGGTTTTTTTAGATTTGGCAAGGGTAAATCAATTCAACAAGCACTGGCTAAATTTCCATAAGATTCTATGACAAGGTCCCAGTGCTCTGTAGACCAACAGCAAATATTTCTGGTCAGAATTGCTTTTGTGCTCCATGTTAGGAAAGCATCCATTTGTGTTTACTTTTATTCCCCCACGTATACATATATATGGGTGTCCATGTCTCATGTAAAACACTAGAACTTTCTTATCTCTACCAGTTCAGCTAATTTTGTGAGAGATAGCAGCCACAAATAACATAAGGAGATATTTTTGAATTGAGATACAGAACTAAGCCAGATATTTCATGTGGAGCATACAGTATGTTCACACAGAGCTGAAAAATCACAGTTTTTGTGTTTTACGGAGTTCTTTAAAATGAAGGAAATTTAAAGTAGGCTGCAAGGTCAGTAGAGAACATGGCTTTTTAAATTTTTTGCTGTGTATACGTGGATTCCCAGTTTGCATAAATAATTATCATGCATGCCCTGTGATAGCTCTCTTATACTAAGCAACTTAAGGTCTGATTGCATATTATTCATACATATAGAGAGGCAATACCAAGGGAAAATTGCAAAGCACATTACTTTGGAGCAACCTGGGTGATAGGAAGGAAGATCTGAAGCTATGTTAAATAGCTAGAGGAAGAGATAAAGGAATCATCACTGATGGGGAAAATGATGCCTTTGCAGGTATAGAAAAGTTGATAACTCATTTTCCTGTTATTTCCTACAATTATTTGAAGATTTCTATTTCTATTCAAATGGTGTACTTTCTCATTCACTAATTCATATGAAAAGTGTATATAGTGTCCTACCATGTCCCAGACATAGTGTTAGATACAGAGGATACAAAGGTATAATTCCTACTCTTACAGAGTTTGCAGTCATTTAAGGTATGCGCGTGTTCGTGAGTGTGTATGTGAGTGTGTACTTGCAGTGGTGATAAGAGATACAAGGAGAAAGGCAAAAATGCAAGGTTTTTTAAAATAGTTAACAACAACAAAAAAAACAATACCTGGTCTGGAGGCAGAGAAGAAATCCTTGAGTAAAGGACAGTTAATCTGGGATTAGAAGACTGCTATGGTTGAGTGGGTCCCCCCAAAAGCATTGGAAATTTAATCCCTAATGCAACAGTGTCGGGAGGTGGGGCCTACTGGGAGGTGTTCAGGTCATAAGGGCTCCACCCTTATAAATGGATTAATGGCAGTTATATAAGGGCTTAAAGCTGTAGATTTGAATTTGCACTCTCTTGTCCTTCTGCTTTCTCCCATAGAATGACACAGCAAAAAGGCCTCCACCAGATGTAAGCACCTTAATAGTGGACTTCCCAGCACCCAGAACTGTGAAAAATAACTTTCTGTCCTTTATAAATTACGCAGTCTATAGTAAATTACTAGTTCATTTATAAAAACCTTTCCTGAAACTCCCAGGCATAATTTGTCATTTCAAATCCAGTGTTACCTTGTTAATTAGCACATATTTTCCTTCATTCATTCCTTGGTTCAACCAACCTGTCCAGATACCAATACATTCTAGACACTATACTTGCTATAGCTATAAAGGGATAGAAGGATAGATATAACAGTGTTCTTGCTTTCAGGAAGTTTACAGTATAAAGTGGGAACACTTATCTCATTGCTTTATAATTTTTTAAAATAAACTTTTTATTTTAGAATATTTCTAGGTTTACAGATAAATTATGAAGATAGTATAAATAGTTCCTATATACTCCATACCTGGAACCCCCTTTAGTAACTTCTTACATTAGTATGATGCATTTGTCATGATTAATGAAATAATATTGATACATTGCTAAATCTCCTACATAGAAATATTGCTAAATTTGTTTTTTCAGAACTTGGAGATCTGATGTCTAAGGGCAGGAGAAGAAGAGCACTCCATCTTCAGGATATACAGAGTGAATTCACACTTCCTCTGCCTTTTTGTTCTATTTGGGTCCTCAGCCAATTGGATGGTGCCCATCCATATTGAGGGTAGATCTTCCCCTTAGCCCACCAAGTCTCTTCTGGAAACATCCTCACAGACACAGCCAGAAATAAGGCTTTACCAATGATCTAAGTACCCTTTAATTCAGTCAAGTTGACACCTAAAATTAATCATCACAATTGATATTAACTAAAGTCTATACTTTAGTCAGATTTTCTCAATTTTTACTTAGTGTCCTTTTTTTGTTCCAGGATGCCATACCTCATTTAGTACTACTGTCTTCTTAGGCTCCTTTTGGGAATGAAGGTATCTCGAACATTCCTTGTTTTTGATGATCTTGAAACTTTTAGGCAGTCTGGTGAGACATTTTGTAGAATTTCCATCAGTTGAGATTTGCCTGATGTTTTTCTCATGATTAGACTGGAGTTATGCGTTTGGGAGGGAAATCACAGAGAGGAAGTGTCATTTTCATCACATCCTACCTGGGGTGCTGTTTGTCAGTTTTCTCTACTGTAAAGTTATTGTTTTTGCTCCTTTCTATACTGTACATTCTGAAAGGAAGTTACTGTGCACAGTTCACACTTAAATGGGCAATTGTGCTCTATGATTTTGAGGAAGGACCATCTACATAAATTATTTGGGATGCACCTGCATGGGAAATTGGTCTTTCCTTTCCTTTTTTTAAAATTTATGTATATATTTATTCAACTATTTATTTATATCAATATGGAGTCATGGATACTTATTTTATACTTTGGGTTATAATTCAATATTATTTTAATTATTTTGTTGTTCAAATTGTTATAGCTTTGTCCACTGGTAGCTCTTTTATTTGGTCCTCACTTTCTTTTGACTCACTCCCATACACTCATTTGAAATTCAATCTCCCTCCTCCATGATCACTCTGGTGAATTCACACGGTTTGTTCCCACCTTGATTATGTTACTGCCAGGATGAAGACACCTTTATGGCAATTGACTCCTTGTTTCTAACCAACAGCTGGAATCTCTGAGGCTTCCAGGTGATCCAGCACTCAATTCACTAGGCCTTTGACCTGATTAGAAATGATTTCCTTATAAATTTCCCCACTCTTTGGCCTTTTGAGAAACAATAAGTTCTTACATTTCTAATCAACCTCTAAATTAAAAACTCCTAAGATTTCCTCTGGATTTTTCAAGTGTTCTACTTTCAAGTGTGTGGCATTTCCTAAAAGATATTTACTTTCTCCTCTAGATTTAGCTACTTAGGTTAAGGACTCAAAAATCATTTTAACTTTGCCTCTTTGTTAGGCATTCCTCAAAATATCATAACACAGCGGTCAGTCTCTCTGATTATAAGAGACTAGATGTGCATGGGGTATGTCAGGAATGCATCATTTTTTTAGCTTCCTAATTGATGAAAAACCTAATTACAAATCTTTATTATTGTATATATTTCTCCTTATGAAAACTATTCAGCTTTTAATTTTGATCTGAAGTTTTTTGGTAGCTCACCCAGGATTGGAATTTAATAAAAGACATTCTTCCAACTCTGTTTATGGAGGAAGGGATTGTTTTGATTTTTATATTAGACATTCTCTAAAGGGCCAAAAAAGTTCAAGAAATATATATAAACAGACCTATAATCTTAAATCTCATAAAAATCACCCAGCATATCTACTGCCTTAAGAAGCTTCATGCCCTGATATTTGTAACCCAAGGTTGGATGGAGGATGCTCCTTGCTCCCCAGGGCTATTTTGGACTGGAATGTGTTTTTTGGAACTCAGAAAAGGCAGATACTGCAACTGGAAATTTAAACCCTTCCAGAATTTAAAAATAAACCTCTCTCTCTGCCCCCATCTCATCTTCTCTCCCTCCGCCTTTTTATCTCAATGCACCTTTCTCTTGTCTGTATTTCTTCCTGGGCATCTACTTCCTTTCCTCCCTGCAGAGCCCCTGCCCGTCAGTTCACGTGGAGCCATGTGGTGCATTGTTGGCTTTTACATGTCTCCAGTTCGAAAGAGTAACTCCAGCTGAGACTGGAATCTCTTATTTCTAATTCTAAATTACGAAGAAAGGAACCCTGAACTGATTTGAACTTACTGAGAGGAAATGTTTGAGACTATATTGTTTGAGACTATATGTTTGAGACTATTATTGACCATATGTGAATATACATATATGATATATGTTTGGGGTTTTTAAAATTTATTTTATGATCTCATTAAAGAAAACCAGCATAATTGCTAATTTGTAGCCTATCAGAGGACATCAGATAAAAATAATATATTAATATAAGAGATAAAGATAAAATAATTCAACTTAGTTCTTGGCAAATTTATTATGGCATTTGTAAAGAAATGTGAACTAGGTTCTGAAAACCTGGTTCCTATTCACTTACTTCAAATGTCATATATATTCAAATCTTTTATAATTTCTTGTTTTGTAATATCCTTTGAAGCTTGCCCAAATAATTGAAATTCAATTAATCTTGGCATACGGCCATTCTTAGCAAGTAGACTTGTTTTTCAGTAATATCCCAATTCATCTCATGTAAGTGTTAGGCACTTAAATTGACAAAAGTATTTTAAGACCAAATATGCTGTGTTTCTAAAGTAAGAAGACTCCTTCATTCCTATGGCTCATAAGCTAGCTCTGAGAGAAAGTCACAGGAATGAGTTCCGAAATGTTAATGGAAACTTCATTGGAATTAGTAAATAAATATGATGACAACTTTGAAGAAAGCAAAACATATTTGGAGATTTGGATGTGATAGTTTACATACATGTCTTAAATCTTTACTTTGTAGTAGCCAGGTCTCCTTTATTTCTAGAAAATAGCTTCTTGCAAAAGAAGAAGTGTGAAATGGCTTTCCACCATCACCTGTATACTTTTTCTAAGCTCATGAAAATAGGAAAAACAATTATCCTCCTTTCCATTTTCATCTTTTTTTTTTCCTATTTCAAAATATTAAAGGGGCACAAAATATTTGTTGCATGGATAACTCCAAAATGCATAAGTCAGGACTTTTGGTGTTCATTATATACAATAGGTAAATTTTTATCTCGTACTCATCCTCCCCCCTTCTTGGTTTCCAATGTTCTCTCCATTTCTTGTGCACGTGTATGCCCATTGTTTAGCTCCCACTTAGTGAGAACATGTGGTGTTTGTGTTTCCATTTTTGAGATACTTCACTTAGGATAATGGTCTCTAGTTCCATCCAAGTTGCTGCAAAATAAATTATTGCAATCATTTTTATGGCTAAGTATTACTCTATGGTGTGTGTATGTGTGTGTGTGTATCACATTTTCTTTAACCACTCATGAATTGATGGGCATTTAGGCTGATTTCATAACTTTGCAATTGTGAATTGTGCTATAATAAACATTTGAGTATAAATATCCTTTTGATAAAATGACTTATTTTCCTTTGGGTGGATAACTGGCACTGGAATTGCTGGACCGAATGGTCTACATTTATTTCTTTGAGGAATCTCCATACTGTTTTCCATAGAGGTTGCATTAATTTGCAGTCCCATCAACAGTATATAAACGTCCCTTTCTCTCTGCATCCATACCAGCATTTTTTCGTTGTTTTACTTTTTAGTAATGACCATTTTGATAAGGGTACGGTGGTACCTCATTGTAGTTTTAATTTGCATTTCCCTGATGATCAGTGATGTTGAGCATTTCTTTATATGTTTGTTGGCCATTTGTTTATTTTCTTTTGAAAAACTTCTGTTCATGTCTTTTGCCCACTTTTTGATAAGGTTGTTAATTTTTTCTTGTGGATTTGTTTAAGTTCTTTGTAGATTGGATATTAGCATTACCTGACTTTCAATTATACTACAAGTAGCCAAAATACTATAAAACCAGAGATCTAAACCAATGGAAAAGAATAGAGAACCCAGAAATAAAACCATATTGCTACTACCAACTGATCTTCAACAAAGCAGACAACACCACACACTGGGGAAAGGAAGCCATGTTCAATAAATGATGCTTGGAAAATTGAATAGCCACATGCAGAAGAATGAAACAGGACTCCTATCTCTTGCCATGTACAAAAATTAATTCAAGATGGATAAAAGACTTAAACGTAAGGGATAAAACCATAAAAATTCTAGAATAAACTGTAAGAAAAACTCTTCTAGACATCAGCCTAGGCAAAGAATTTATGACTAACACCCCAAAGGCAAATTCAGCAACTACAAAAATAAATAAATGGAACTTAATTAAATTAACAAGCTTCTGCACAGCAAAGGAAATAATCAACAGAGTTAATAGAAAACCTACAGAATAGGAGAAAATATTTACAAACTATACATCAAACAGAGGATTCCTATTTCATTTTCTAATAAAACCCTTAGTTCAGGTAATTGTTTGTAATGACATTCTTTTTTCTGCAACGCTTCAAAAGATATATCACAATGTATCCTATCCTCACAGGCCTTCACTATAGAGAATGTCCATTGTTCATTCCTGGATTGTACAATAAATCTTGGTATATAAAATTAGAGTAGATTCATTGAGAGTAGGGCTAGGATTAGGTTGGGATGTGTGCAGTACTTACTGCAGGTTCAAAGAGTAAGGGTCCAAAATATTCAGTAGTTAAGATTGATAATATTTTAAAACAATGTACTAAGCAAATCAAAATTTCAAAAAATCCATGACATACAAAATATCAAAATTTTAAATAAAGACAAGTTGTCTCTTTGTTTTGCCAACTTGTGTTACTGTGCAAGCAAACAGTCTTTTACAATCAAGTCTAAAGTTTCATGGGCGGGCTTAAAAGGGTTGCAAATGGTATGTGAACAGATTGGATAATGTGAGCTTTAATTATAGTCACATATTTTGATTGTAGAGATTTTATTAACTTCTTCCAATTAGTTCTAAACATAGGTGGATATTTTGATAAATATATGTAGGAGGGTATGATTTCTTCTGGGTTCAATTTTTCTCTCAGTTATCTTTTGCTACCAAACATTAGTAGACAGTCACCTTTTTAGCCCCTAAGAGTTATCTGTGTGGTGTTTATCATCATCCTGCATCACATTACATAATGAAAAATTAAACAGTATTGTTGGTAGAAATCAACTAGAATGTGACTGTTTAGACAAAACTGTTACATTTTTGGATTAATTCTTTCAGAACAATGTAGAGATACTTAGGACAGAAATAATGTGAAATCATAAATATCAAGAGATAAATACTATAGCATACCCTGGTGTGGTGGCTCATATCTGTAATCCCAGCACTTTGGGAGACTAAGGCAGGAGGATTGCTTGAGGCCAGGAGTTAGAGACCAGCCGGGGCAAGACCTATCTCTACAAAAAGAAGCAAATAAATCAATTAGCAGAGCATGGTGGTATATGCCTGTAGTCCTAGCTACTCAGTAGGTTGAGGCAGGAGCATCCCTTAAGCCCAGGAGTTTGAGGTTGCAGTGAGCTATGATGACACCACTGCATCCAGCCTGGGCAACAGAATGAAACCCTGTCTCAAAACAAAACAAAATAAAACAAAAAGAAACAAAATAAAACAAAACTTTAGTGTATCATTATAAATAGAAAATTCTGTCTGTTCTTAGATATTTAAATAAGTTTGCTGTTTATTCAACATATGACCTGATTCGCATTATTTACAATTGAAGTATTTGTGTCTATGCTGGATCTTGTTTTGGCTGTTCAGTCTAAAATGATTCTCCTTATTATTTCTTGTATAGTGTATACAACTTAGATTAGCATAATCACTGTGATAAACATTAATTTGAGGAGCAGAAATGAAAATGGTTGCTGAAAACAGTTTGGTTAATATGTACAATGATAAAATTTTGTATTACATGAATACTCAAATCATAACGTTTGACTTTAGCTTTAAAATCTCTGAGGTATTTGTGGGGGAATAGAATTTTGCGTGTAGATGAATATACAAATGCATGCTATACAAAAATGCAGACGTGAGCTACATAGGAATATATACTGCACTAATGTATTTAGTGGAAGACACTATAATATGGTTGTGGGAAGTATAGGCTTTAAAATTATGCTAAGATGTGAGTCAATCCTGGCTTCAACTTTTACCTGTATAACTGTAACTTGCTGAATCTCTCCGGGAGTCAGTTTTCTTTTCCCTTGGAAAATGGAGATAATAATATAATCCAGTTGGTAGCCTTGTTGAAAGACTTACACAAAACCCTATATGAAAGGTTTTTGACATAGTGTTAGACAAATGGTAAATCTTTCTAAATATTATCTACAGGCTATTACTTCTCTGAATTTTTCTGTTTCATTGTTTAATGTCACATTCTTATTCACAGTTCTGAATTTTATTATATATTCTTTTTACAAATAGCTTTTACTATTTGTCATGTTACTGGCATTTATAAATTTACTTTCATTTTGATTTTTAAAGAGAGGTTCTGAAATTCTCTATAGGTTTTTCTTTTCTTATTTCTCTACATATTATCCCATTTCTAATCCAAAATTACTACAATAAGTGCCAGGTTTTCCTTTTGAAGTATTAAATTATGGTGTGTGTTAAATGAAAAATGTCCTCTCATTGTATATTTCAAATTTAATTAAATAAGCCTACCTTAAAAATACAAAGATATCTGCATCCATAATATCAGTTTTAGAAAGATAGCCATAGTATTAGCTGATGAAAATAATAAAAATTATATCTTATTCAGAAGATTAAAAATGATAATAGGAAAGTAAAAATACTTGCTGGTATGATTTTCCTGATAAATCTTTTGTGACAGGTATCAATAAAGGCAAAGAAAGAAAGTTGTCAGACTAGTTATCATACAGGAAAAGGGAATGAACTTTAGCATTGTGAAAATAGAAGAGGTAATCCTTTCTTCTGTAACCAATTACTAGGGAAAATTGGCCAGGCTTACAAACATTCCCAACCCTTGTCTTCTAAGACTATGTCATTAGAAGCACTTTCAATTGCAAATAGTATTTTGAAAGAAAACATAAAGTACCAAGAAAAATATTTTTTTCTTTATAAAGAACCCAGGCTTTTTCCATCTTTCTACTCTACAATCCTAGGAATTGTAGAGGCCAATTGTAGAATTGGCCTTTTCATCTCAGGTTTGTCGTCTCATGGTTACAAGAATGCTGCTGCAGCTCCGGAAATGAAGACCTCATCCTAAGTCTGAGAGATAAGCCATGGCAGTGAGAGAACTCCTCATGCAGCTTTCCCTTTGTGAAATTATCTTTCCACATAAACCTTTAGCAGAATTCTACTTTTCATCTTTCATGAGAAAACGATGACCACTCCCTACACAAGATGTCTTAGGCCTACCTTAGGTGACATCAAAGGATTGCTGCTGGATGCCTTTAAAAAATCAAGATTATGTTAGCAGAGAAGTGGTGTATCAACAACTATTATAACTACCACATAGGTCTACACACACACACACACACACACACACACACATATTTTCCTTTGCATGAGGAATCAGGAGGCTCACAAAGAAATAGTCATCTTTCTTCATATTGGCTTATTTGTTTATTTGCCTCTAAAAATGTTAGAACACTAATAAATCACAGTTAATGCTTTGTTGATTGATTTTAAAGATGTATATGATTTTTTGAGGGAATTGTTATATCCTTCCACATCTTATAAATAAATAAGGAAAATGAAGAGCAAAGAGAAAATGGATGTAGGGGAATAAACGGAGAATACATAAAGTGCAAGTCAATATGCTAATCTCTTTTTCTTTGAAAGGATGATCATGATGTTGGCTTTAAGTTGCTTGGCAATCTCCAGGAAGAGGAAAATAGATCAAGTCGAGACAAACATAATATCCATAAGACAAAAATGAACTTCTAACTCACAGGAAACACAACTACTCTGGAAAAGTCCAGAAGCATTTTCTCTGAGGATACTGATGTAACAAATAATATATAACCCAGGGAATCATAGTTTCACTAATGCATTGCCCCATTTCTCAGTAGTAATTTCTTGTGAAGTCCTTTAATCTGGACAATAGCATACCACCTAAGTATAATTCAGCAGACACAATTTGTGGTCAGGGGCCATAGACCTGGCAAATTCAGAAACAGGAAGTATGATGGAACAACTTGTAATAAATTGATCTTCCCCTCTCTGAAAACATAACTTCATAAATGAGAATAACAGACACAGGAAATGTACAGCAAATCTATCTGGCCTCCCAGTTGACAACACATTCGGTCAGTTTTGGTTGGTTTATTGCTTCTGAAGTTCTCAAGATCTCAACCAGCTAATATTTTTTCTTAGTTCTATGCTGGTGGGATTTCAGAATCTAATAAAGAACACTTTCTAAAAAGAATTTTGAGACAGAACAGAGGACATAGATACAAGTAGTCTCAGAACAAATTAAGGCTGTCATTTAACTTAATATATTTAAATTTTACTTTCTCATAAATATTTCCTAAAAATCAAAGATTTTAGTCAAGAAATGCCCTGCTGAGCAAGAGTGTGTCAAAAGATTATCTTCAGTCTTGACCACTGACTTTTATATCTATAAGTAATTAAATATTTAGGGAGTTAATTCATTTCCAACCATTAATTTTCATCTCAGGTTAAGTGGTCTGTCTGTTTGACTTCATTTCAAATTACCAGGATGTGAACTCAGACATCACTTGACAAAAGATAAAAATCTCAAGGGTCCGGGAGCCCCAATTATTCTTCTCTCTTATGGAGGTGACCATTCAGGCTGCATAAAGAAGATCTCTTAAATACAACCTTTGACCCTTCCACGAGTCATCTAAAGACAAAAATGGACATAATTTATAAGATTCGGGAGGCACGTTATTCTTCATTGAAATAGCATTCCTATTGTTAAGGTAAGTGTGTCTAACACTTCTAAATGATCCTTAAATCTTATTTTTATTTATTTGTAAAGATTGTTCTTTTGAAAAAATGTCATCTTTTATTTATTTTATGATTCAAAGGAAGTCAACTTTTTGATTAAATCATTGTCTGCTCATCTATTATTTGCCTCCAAATACACCTTAAAAACACTAAAAACATCTTTTAACAGTTTAGATAATATCTACCATTTGGTTAGCTTAGCAAGTTAGATATGTGAATAGAGGCATGCATGTTGATTTCAAAAGGTCACCAAAATTGCAGGTGCAAAAATGCAGGTGCAACTAATTAACCTCTTGAGCAAGCAATTGGTTGATTGCAGGTGCAATCAGAACACAGAAAAAGGAAGGGATGGTGGAGCCTTGTTGAAAAATGTAATTTCAAATTGTATGAGTTTTTAAACTACATTGCAATCAAGTTAAAAGTGTCAACAATTAAACTTGCTAAATTTTGGCTTTCATAGCATCTATGTATTTTTTTTTTAGTGGTAAGGAAAAAAATACTATTTAAAAATACCATACCATTTTTTTTATTTACTGTCTTTCTTTCAAATAAGCTTTTAATTCATCAAGGACAATGTCTGTCTATGCCTGATCAAAAGAAAGTGGAAAAAGATATAAAGTTTCATATCTGGATCATTGCTTATTGCCATTTTGAGAGATTCAGACCGGACAGGCAAAATTCATTTCTCACTCCTCTCAATCCTCCATAGTTAACTATTTATTTTTCCAATGAAAATACCAATATAGAGGCTTCCAAAAAGAGCATAGCTGTATACATTGTCATTGAAGAATTAAAAGGGAAAAAATTATTTTAAGCAAAACTAGAAGAAAGTTATAATTCACAGACTTCAAAATAAGAGTGAACTCTACTAAAAACAGCTGAGTAGGGCAAAAAATTGAACAAGAGGAAATAAAAGTGAATTAAAAACATGAATAGTGGAGAGAAGTTCAATGGTGGCAGATCTCAGAATATACCAGAAAAACCTACTTCCTGAAGGTGAGAGCCTGATCATGAAGTGAAAATACTAAATCTCTCGTGGACAATAATCTTGGTGGAAATTGAGGAGCAGAGGGTGAGCAGGAAGAGCCTTCCTGGGTACAATATAATAGGAAAAGAGGAGTCAGTGCTACACAAAGAACAACGAAGTTACACTTGCAAGCTGTTTCCTTTACAAACCCAAAGAAGCTTTGTTTTGTGAAGCCTGGAAGGTGACCCTGGTATTCTATTTAATACTTGTCATATACTGCATGGCTGCAGTCCCCAAACCCAGCAACAGACTGGGACCAGCACCAGTCTGTGGCCTGTTAGGCACTGGGCCGCACAGCAGGAGGTGAGCAGTGGGTGAGTGGGAGAAGCTTCTTCTATATTTACAGTCAATCCCCATCACTCACATCACCACCTAAGCTCCGTCTCCTGTCAGATCAGTAGTGGCATTAGATTCTCACAGGGTCCTGAACCCTACTGGAAACTGTGCATGTGAGGGATCTAGGATCTTGGTTGCACACTCATTATGAGAATCTAATGCCTGATGATCTGAGGTGAAGCTGAGGCAGTGACGCTAGCGCTGGGGAGCGGCTGAGAGCACAGATTCTCATTAGCAGAGACTTTTGACTGCAGGATTAATGCGATGCGCTTGAATCATCCCCAAACCATCACCTGCTAAGTCCGTGGAAAAATTGTCTTCCATGAAACTGGTCCCTGGTGCCAAAACGATGGGGACTGCTCCTCAAGGAAAAGACAACTCGTTCAATGAAGAGTATTGGGAAAAGTAGTAAGTGCAGCATCATTACAAAGATATAAGAAGTTACAAACAAGATGTAGAGCTTTTACAAAGACAAAACCATCTCTCCCCAAAATTTATTTTTTTATGAAAGCAAGTGAAAATTATAAACTAATATTTCACCAAGAATTTATAAAAAGGAATTAAACAATTACCTCTCTGAGGGAAAACCAAGCAGCAAGGATACAAAACTGCAAGAAAGTGATGCTAGGTAACAGAATGAGATGAAATAGAAGTGTCAAAATCGGAAAGAGTGATAAGAAACAAGCAACATCATTATAAAAACAAAAATGGAGAAGGATTTAGGAGCATAAAGGAGAATTGTAATATAGGTAAAGGTAATGGAAACGAGAAAGTCAGAGACAAAGAGAAAAGAGAAAACCTATAATGACAGAGATGAATAAAGGAGATTCACCATAAGCCCACTGTGGCACCAGAAAAGAAAACCAGAAAAAATATTATTTAATTTAATAATTATATTATTTAACTACGAGTATGTTTAACGTGCAAAAGTATATGTGAAGATAAAACTGATGATTGGAAAACAAAATAAAACTTTACAAATGTATTGTTAGAATCGACCATGTGTGAGAAATAATTGACCTAGAATGGGCAACATCAAGAAATACCCTATTAAAGAAAGGAGCTTAAAGACAGAAGAACTTAAAGGGGGGACATTAAAGCTAGTCTATTTCCCTACAGCAAAATTCAACCAATAAGACAGTGAAACAAAATCCATATAATAGTTAAGTAGAAGGAGTGTGAATCAAAGACTTTATATCCAGCCAAACTCTCAATCCAGAACAGAGACTACTGGCAATGGTCTTGACCTTGCAAGAATCCAACGAAGATTTTATCTTTGATCAGTACTTCAGTAAAATAACAAAGAAATAAATGTTAGTCAGCCAGGAAAGAGCTGGAAAACTATTGTAAGAATCCTCTGGCAGTGGTTATTATATATCTAACAGAATATCTAGAACTAAAACAAATGCAATGCAACACAATGTAAATGGCGTATCCCCATGAATGGGCATTAATGAACACCTCTTCCTAAGACAATATTCTCATCCATGGGCTTTACCTCTTATGTCCTAGTCCTGGCTGATGGTGTATTCAGCAGTATCCTTACTGAAAATCACCTTTATCTATGTCAACAAGGTGTTCTGACAATCTAGCACATACTGATATGAAAATAGGGTAGGCCTAGAAGCACACATGAGGTTACACATACAGTATTCACCCTTATAGTTTAGTATTTTTTTAAGGAGATTGCTAAAGAGGAAGATTTCAGGCCAATGGAAAAAGAATATAATAAACAGCATAGATGTAATATTGAAGTGAACATCAAATCAGACCTTTTATGTGGTTATGCGACTAATTTTTTTTTTAGCACAGAGTTGGCCTCATTCAGTCTAACTAACCCTCAATGCAATGGCAATATTTTGGTAAGTCTCAGGATACTGGGATCCTCATAACTTTATAAGGCAGCTGATTACCTGCTCAATGACTCATAGAAAGCCCTCAAAATAAAATGTAATCCATTTTCCTGTGAATTTCATCTATTACTCCTACTTCTATTCTTTGGCCCTTCAAAACAAAAGACCTGACCAGGTATGATGGGTGGCTCACTCCTGTTATCCTGGCACTTTGGGAGGCAGGAGGATCACTTGAGCCCAGGAGTTTGAGGTTCCAGTGAGCTATAGTGAGGCCACTGCACTCTAGCTCAGGCAACAGAGCAAGATACTATTTCAAAAAGAAAAAAAAAAAAAAAAAAAAGATCCTCAATAGAAGAACTCTTCAAATATTCCCAAGGAAGTTCTCATGTTTTTCTTTTCCTAAGTGGTATCCCGTGCCTTTTCTTTCTTTGATTCCCTTTTATTTTGAATTTCAGAAAAAGAAGTTTCACTAATTTTGCAAATTTGTAAACACATCGTTAAATTTAATTAATAGAATTTGATTGATTCTATTTTTGCTAATTTGGCTTCAGAGAAATTTTATATCACAATTTCATAGAGCCATGAAAAATTGGTTTATAAGAAAAAGTGCTAATGCATTTATGCCTGCCTTTCTAATAAGACTAATTTCCATTTCTATGCTTTAAATATATGTCAAAAACCAGGTCAATAGAAATGTTATCACTCTGTAGCTTACTCTTTTCTTAGATGTTTGAAATTTGCAGCCAATTAACAAAATAGGAAACAAAATAATCCTATAGCTCTAAATTTGCTTTAAAATATAAACTCAAGAAACAGAGAGATACTGATGTTGCCAATTTATAGCTAGTAGACACAAACATTAATGAAGTACTTTATTACAACCAGATCTTGGAAATGCTCTTAAAATTGAATTTGTAAAAGACAGGAAGTATGTTATTAGATTTAGAAATTTTACAATAAAATCATCTGTTATGTATTTTAATGTATCCTTAGTTCTCCCACTAGATTACATGGTATGCGTTTTCAAAAATCATTTCTGTAGTTTGAAATCCCTACATATAATGTCTTAAGATTGTCAACAGTTTTAAAATAATAGATGCAGTTCTTCTAAAGTAAATTGTATTTATGGGAAGCAGAAAAGTTATTGTTCTGCATGAAATGCCTGGGCAGGGACAGCTAAACCCTTCAAAGAGAAGAATTCTACTTTCCTCAGGGTGGAGTGCCAGCTACTCAGCTGGTAAGAGACCTGGCTGCAGGCCAGAGCTTTTCAAAGAGAAGGAAAAACAAAGAGATAGTAATAGACTTTATAGTCAGGCCAACAGTATAGTATATCCCACTGTCTCCAGCGGTCCTTTTTTAACTCCCACCCAAAAACTAAGAAAGAAAATGAGAAGCTCTTAAAAGAACTTCCACAGTGTATCATTGGGAAATCGTTGGGATATGTTTTTATAAGCTAGGGAGACAGATGACAGGAACTGAAGCAAAAGAAAGGAAAGGGAAAGAGATGGTTTGGGGAGACTGGAAAAATACAGCAAATGTATCACTGATAGCCCTGGCTACAGAAATAGCAAAAGTCTTAGGATATTTTATTATGTGCTAGAAGGACATTTGTATCACTTACTCTCAAGTGTTCTGATATGAAAATTAAGGACGTTTAAATAGCTGGACAAAAATCACAAGGCCAAGTTTTGTTTTTGTTTTGTTTTGTTTGTGTAGAGTCATATGCATTCTGATTACCAAACTCTTAAAGCAAAGTTAGAGAGGACACAAAATTATTTTTAATGGTCTAAACGACAAAGGCAATCAGTAACCATCTCATAGGTAATTTATTATATAAATTTAATTCAACAAGGAGTTTTAAAATATTTCGTCTTGTACAGATTAGCTATGACATGATGTGCTGCTTGGGGAAATGTTGGTTTACTCATTCACTCATTTATTTTTTTATTCATCCATTTATTCAAAAATTTATTTGAGCAATTAAATTGTTTCCAATATTGTTCAATAAAAGATATGATGTTCTTTTTAATACCATTTTGTGATATGTGTTAATTTTGAAATAAATATAGAAATTGTTTTACTTGGGTTCAAATGTCATAATACTGTAATTTGATACAGTAAAGAGTTAATATTTATGTCAATAAACCTGCATCCATATTTAATTTTCTTAGATGAGAACATTGGACTCTTGAATATTGACTATGGCTTTAAAGAATTGTATACATTAAATTTTTCACTTTTTCTCACATAAGCAGAATTATAGTATGAAGAGATCACAAAAGGTATGAGGTAAGGTCATCTAAGGTAACCACAAAGATGATATTCTGATAGGAAAATTTCATAATACCATAATAGTTTTTACAATGAATAACTTAATCAAATTGTAAGGCTTTTGTGCCATAAAAACTGTTGACTTTGTAATCAAGACATTGGAATAGACTGTTAAATGTCCAACAATATCTATTGTTTTCTTCATCCTTCTAATAGCAGAGACATAACCCCCAATTGTGAGTTGGGCAAAATTTTTAACCTGCTACAGAATATATTCCTCAGACTCTTTTGCACAGAGGACATACTCTATGTGACTAAATTCTGGCTAAGGAAATGTGTGAATGACAAGAAACAATCATTGTAGACTCTCCAATCATTTATTTTCCCATCCCACTGGCTGGGAGTTGGTGACAATTGAAGAGTCTATCTTGGACTCAGAAATGAATGCTGCATGTTAAAGATGGCAGAACGTCTTAGACAACCCTGGACCATATATGTGTATTATTATGTAAAAGAGAATGTATTTAAGTCACTCTATTTTGATCTCTGTTATAGCAGCTTAGCCCATGCTTCGACTAATGTAAATCTGAATTCTGTCATTACCTGTCTTTGGAATATTGTAAAAAGTTTTTTAGCTTCTTCCAGTTCCAGTGAGCTCAAGGTACTGTAAGGATTTTTCTTGCTCTGAATGTCTTGAGCATAAAACTGACGGGTGATTATGCTACTATAGAAAACCATTGGTATTTCTTACCACAACCAACTCATCCTTACATTACCTAGAGGATCAAATTTATTTAGTGAGATAGTTGTATTAATATTAATAATTTTTGGTAAGTAAAAGCTCCACTTCAAAGTCTACCTCTCTATTCAGCACTCAGTGAATGCTTTGTATTGCCTAAGCCCCATTCTTTGTGTGTCATGAGCATACTCCAGGTTATGAGCACCAGTTACCCCTTCGTCTACATAAAATGTGTGGTTAGAATGGGAAAAGATCCAGAGAAATATGGGCATTTCAAAGGAAGTTGAAAAAGAAGAAACATTAGTGGAGAAAAAGGTAGGCAGCAAGACCTTCTTTCACCAGAAATGAGAGAGAACAAAAGAGCAAATTAATATTTATCATTGAGAATCTTTGGTCTAAAATACTTAAGAAAGAGCATATTCACAATGAATGGCTAAACATATTGTCGGTTTTCAATAGAGCTGCTAGTGAATATTGAAATCAACTGATTACAGTATATTACTAATGAGGCCAAAGTTAAGTCCCCAGTTGGGGCCAGTTAACTGTGCCCTGTTCCCCGACCATACAGCATGCTCATAACTTTGGCCAACTGTCTCCAAAAGGGATGCTCATTGTCACAATAGGGACCAGGTGTATATGGATCAGTGGAAATCTATCCACAACACTAGGAAAAATTCTGAAGGCAGATGGTAGGTCAGTAATGTCACTTTAGTGTATGAAGGACAGCATGTGTTCTCATATTGAAAAGCAAAGGGGAGATTTGTCAGTTATCCAATTGTACTGTAATTGAATATTAGGGCCAGAAATCCAACTGGGTTTTAGTTTAGACAGTCAACATGAGAGTTTATGTCATTTACTGAAAGCACTACAACTTTAGGGTCTCAAACTTAAATGACTTTGGTGATCAAAGATCCAGTGTGTGTCACACACACAGGACTGTGTGTGACAATTGGGAGTGATAGAAATGATGATGAATTGGACAGTTCATGCTCTACTTAATGTGATAGAAAAATACAGTCACAAAAGCTCATTTACCAAAATCCTGACTTATATGAGCATATTATCCAGTGGAATTAAAAAACACATTGCATATGGCTCTTAAGAGCTCGATGATAGAACAAAATATATCAATTTTATGAAAAATTCCTATAATATTTTGTACTCTTTATTGTAATTATTTGTTTAAACAAGTATTCTTTCATTAGACATTGAATTCCACAGAGAAAGCACAATATCTTGTCCATCCTTTCAAAACCAGGGTGTAATGGTAGCCCATGCACAAATGGTAAAAGTTTTTCTAATGCACGACTATAGTGTTAACACTAAATTATATAACAATCTCAATTTTTCATAATATTAATTTCACTTGCATAGACATGTTTAAATTCTGATGTGTTAGAAGTTTATTAGTATAAATAAATATAATTAGATATGCAAAAGCATATTCCCCATAGTAAAGAACACAAAACTAAAGTTCATTTAATCTATATAAATTACAACAATACAAAAATAAATCTTTAGTCTCACTTTAACTAGACTTTGTTATGGAGGTTAAATGGACTTCACTTCGGTGAAAATCTCAACAGAACCATTAAGAAAAGTATGTGCTTAGTTGCTGAATTTTATGCAAACTAAAGCAGATGAGGATAAAACAGAAATAAACAGTAATTAAATTACACAGAAATTTCTGGATGAAATAAAAAAATTCTTTACAGTTTCTAGGTAATGGCAAAAAGTGTTTCTGGCAAGCAAAGCATAATTAACAGCAGTGTTAAAGCTTTGCTTTACATTCTTGTGGCAATTGAGTCTACTAAGTTGAAAGCTGTTAAATAGAGTATTTGAGTTTCATATTAATTTGCATTTCACTTGACTGCCTTTTACTGTTTTGTAAGCATGAAACAGAGAGGTCTGGTTTCAACACAACAAATTACTGTTCAAAATAAAAAATTGCTACCCAAGAAACTTTGTGTTTTTACTGGGTTTGTCGTGCTGTGAGTGGAAAAAAAAAAAGAAAAGGAAAGAAAAGAAAAAGAAGTGTTGATTCTTTAGAAGCATTTCAGCACCAGATCTGTGCTATCAAAAATAGTCCTCGAATATAGTTAGAGTTATCTAGAAATTCAGCAGTTTGCAAACAAGTGCACTAGGGAGTAGCTTTTTCACACTAAAATATTTTTGCTACACATCAGCAAGTCCTTGAGGAGAGCCTGCTGGCTCTAAAGGCCTGCAGTTTACTGTTGAAATAGCAGAGCAATAATATTTAGCCAGTGCTAACAGGGAAGTGGTGATGTGACAGCTCTTTACAGTGACTACTACATTTGATCAAGAATAGTTCAACCACTAGGATTCAAAAGTATAACTTCATTTTAATACTCATTTCTGAATCTTTGATACCTTATTATTTTTTTTGGAAGTGTTAACTATACACGTCACTTATTCATTTCATAGGCAGTGATCACAAAATATGGAACAAAAGGCCACTGATTTCCAAAACCAACAAATGCAATTGTGTGAGTTTGTGTGTGTATTGTGTGTGTATATGTGTGTGTATGCAGGTGTGTGTATTTACCAACAATTCTGTTTTGGTTAACAGTTGCAATCGTAACATTAGGAGCAAAGAGAATCTTACTATAGATAAAGGCGTTACTGCCTGAGCTTATTAATTATCTGCACTATTAGAAACTGTGTTATTTCAAGTAATTTTACCAAGACAAAAAACATATTATTTCAAAATAATGTTTTTACGTTATTAGAATATTTCAACTTGCTTTTTCCTATGTCAACTTCCTCCTATATATGAACATGGACTTCAATAATTTTATATTAATCTAATTAGTTCATATGCCTATGATGCAAGCTAAAATATTTTAAGATTGGTTGACTTCTAACCCTCTTATTTTAATATATTTTCACCAAAAACTTGCACGAAGACAGATATGTGAAAAACACAGTTTTAATATGTAAGAGGATAGCAACTCTTTATTGAAGAAGCTTTCCTATTGGCAGCCATCTAGATGGTAAATAAAGTTGTTTAAATATTTGCTTATTAGTGAAATGAAATATCAGTTTAATTCATTCCCATTTCATGTTTTCTGTGTTTCAAAGCAACTTTTTAATACACACTCTAAAGGTTTCTGTGGCGCTCTTGCATTATAATTCATTTTCTTTTTCTCTCTATCTAGATATAAATTATTTATAATGAAGTTACATTGCATGAGGTGTCGGGCTCTCCCTAAAATCTTCCTAGTCATTTGTTTAATAGTTTTGCTGTAAATTTTAGTGACACAATGTGTGCCACTAGCAGGACTCAAGGGCTGAGATGTGTTAATGAAAGATACTGAAGATTTCAGGTACCTGATGTGTTCCAGGACTATTGAGGGAGACTCAGAGCCTGTCACACTGGGGGAAGCTGCTGTGTAACACTAGGTTTATCTTGAAACAGTCAGACAGGGAGATAAAATGCATATTAACCCCTAAGGATAAACAGTCTTTCCTGTTGTATTGGATAAACATTTGTTTTGTCAGAGTTAGCCTAAATGTGGGCAAATGAAGAGAAATTAGTTTTGAATTAATGGGGAGGAGAGAAGAGAGGGCCAGACTAGAAGAATGGTAGATGGTGTCCACCCCACTTTGGTTATTCATCCAAGTTGGCACTCGAATCCATCTTTACTGAGGCATCTGCATTTGGGTGACCATTAATAAAGTTGACATTTTCATTCTCTTGTGACTCTTTTCTTCCCAGGATTGTCATAGGAAACATAGAGACCAAGAGGGTGAATAACCTTCACAGTGAGTTCTTTCAGGTTAAGGACTTTATATTATTGCCTCCATTTCCTCCATAGTCTCCAGCTGCACATTAGGAAAAGTAAATACTGCATATATATCTGTTGAATGAATATCCCAGAGACTATGAGGTTTGTACCTCCTGACTTTTGCCAACAGTTATCCTTTATTATTTTTATATTTTGTCTGAAAATTTCTAAGATTAGATCATAAGGCCTTAGAAGAAGCAAGCAAAGCAAAAGAGTTTTTGTTTAATCAACAATATTCAGGGCCCAAATCCCATGCATCACCTGCTTTTACTTAATATTTCCAAAAAATCTAAATAAATACACTTGTTACAATACAGGTACAACATTAACCTGAGGGTATCACCACAGGTCATTTTTGCTTCCAGCAAATAGCCAAGATTTAAAACAGAAATCCAAAGAATTATCCATTCATTTTGAATAGTACCCTAACAATCTGCTTAGAGAAGAGGTTAGATGACCTCTTACTTTTCCTTTCAATTATGATTGCACAATGATAAATGTAGAGCCAATAGGTGTTTTGAAAGACTGGTTAAATTCCCAAGCAAATGGGCCGGGCGCGGTGGCTCATGCCTGTAATCCTAGCACTCTGGGAGGAGGAGGCGGGCGGATTGCTCCAGGTCAGGAGTTTGAAACCAGCCTGAGCGAGACCCCGTATCTACTATAAATAGAAAGAAATTAATTGGCCAACTAATACATATAGAAAAAAATTAGCCAGTCATGGTGGCGCATGCCTGTAGTCCCAGCCACTCGGGAGGCTGAGGCAAGAGGATCGCTTGAGCCCAGGAGTTTGAGGTTGCTGTGAGCTAGGCTGATGCCACGGCACTCACTCTAGCCTGGGCAACAAAGTGAGACTCTGTCTCAAAAAAAAAAAAAAAAAATTCCCAAGCAAATAATGCATTTTTTTAAAGAATGTGGTTAAGGGACTCTTTAGAAGCTGTGCCCACTTTTGTAAGATTAATTTTGTAAACACACAATTGATAAATGCTATATCAGGGTCTTAGGTACTAGATACGGAGCATCCATTTTCAATGGATTAGCTCTATATTACATTACCGTAATGTTTTACATACCATAATATTCTACTTTTCATGAAGTCTTCTGCCTACTTATTCCTAGTCTTCTTCCTCAGAGCAAACGGCTGTGTGATCAATAGAATGTGAGCAAAACTTAAGAAATTGTGACTTTTGCCTTCCTCTCCTGGCTTGCTCATGCAGGGAGAAGCTAGCTCTCATGCTAAGCATGACAAACATGTTCAGCATGCTCCTCTTTTTTGAGAGACACACATATGAGAAACCAAGGTCTGCTTCAAATAGGCAGAACCAACTTGCTGGTCATGTGAGTAAGCCGTCATGGAGGTAGATCCAGGTTTATAATCGTTATCATATGTTTGTCCCATTACTGCAGTTTGAGAGCAGATGATTCACTTCTTTTTATTTATTTATTTATTTATTTATTTATTCCCAAATTCTGTGGGTACAAATATTGCTGGGGTTACATATCTTGCCCCTGCCCCCCTCCCCACCCTGCTCTGCCAGAGCAGATGTGCTCACTTCTTGATTTTCACAAGTTCACAGATGGAGAGAAATTGTGCCCCTGAATGAATTCTTCCCAGAGATTCACTCAGACCTAACTTAGATGATGTAGATAAGATTTGGAAATTTTGAACTAATGATATTGTGGGCTTTGAGTTGATGCTGTAATGGGCTCAGACTTTTGGGAATCTTGGGATGAGGTAAATGTATTTTGCATGTGGGACACACATGAATCATTGAGGGCCAGAGGGTGGATTTTGATAGATGATCCCTCTAGAGGAGTCTATTTCCTAATCCCTGAAATTTGTGAATATGTTACTTTACATGACAAAGGGCACTTTTCATATGTCATAGTTGAAGGAGCTTGAGATGGGTAGATTATCTGGATAGGCCTACTGTAATTACAATATTCCTTATAGGTGAGAGAAGCAGGAGATTAAAGGCCAGAGAGAAATGTAAAGATCTCATGCTGCTGCCTTTGAGGATGGAGAAAGGGGCATTAGCTAAGCAGTCCAGGCAGCCTTTAGAAGCTGGAAAAGGCAAGGAAACAGATTCTCTCCAAGAGCTTACAGAAAGAATGCAAGCCTGTAACACTTTGATTTTAGCACAGAAACCCATGATGGACTTCTGACCTCCATAACTCCATAACTTTAATACAATAAATTTACTTTGCTTTGAGATACTATGCTTGTGGTAATTTGTTACAGTAATGATCAGAAAGTAATACAACCATGTTCTGAGATAATATAATAAACATTAAAGAGGTCACAACATCAATAGTATTATTTTTATTTTACTTTGTCTCCTCCTACCAAATCTTACCTAATATTAAAATGCCAAGCTCAAATATATCCCTTCCAAAAAGTCTTTTGATCCCTCAATTTCAAAGCATTCTCATCCTCTATTCTCAGGATACAGAGAAAACTTTGAATTACAATTAATCATAGCATGCATTGTGCCATTACTTAGGTTGCTATTTTAAATTATTATTTAACTTGTAATGTTAAATAATGTTTTCTATTTCTTTTAGTTAAAGTATCAGTTGCTTGAGAAAACATCATGAATCTTGTGTTGCTAGCATTAATTTCACCTCCATCACCATTAGACCCAGCTGAAGTTCATTCAATAAATATTTGATTGAATTAGTTGTAAATTTCATTTTTTTCTTTCTGTTTTTTTACATAAGATAAAAGGTGTATTTTACATAAGATAAAAAGTATAAGTTTTAATTTGTCTTTGATATTTTTCATTGAGGTATCATTTACAGAAAATAAACTGCACAAGTTTTAAATGTTCATTTTGATGAATTTATTTAATTTTAATAGCCACCATGCAAAACAATATACAAAATATTTCTATAATCCCCAGAATTTCCCTTGTCAAGTCCCATTCTTACAGTCAATACTCATTCTCCAAGAAGCACTTACCTTCTGACTTCTTTTGCTTAACAAAACATTTATTCCTGGTGGTATCTCATAATAAGATTATAACTCAAGTTGTTTTATCTATCTCTCATGCTTTTAAACATTTATTTAACAGTATCAGGAATTGATTACATAGTCAGAAACAGTGCTACAAAGTATATGTGGCATTTACATACCCTGCTAGCAATGTATGTGAGTTTCAGTATGATCTATATCTTTGCCAGTATTTGGTATTGTCTGACTTTTTAATTTTAGTTATTCTAATGAGAAAAAAATGATATTGCATTACTGTTTTAATCTTCATTTTACTGATTGCTATAGGTTGGATGTTTATCTTCTCCAAATGTCATTCAGAAATTTGATTGGGAAGTATTTGGATCTTGGGGGTGGATCCATCATGAATAAATTAATGCCCTTCCCCAGGGGCTGTGAGTGAATGAGTTCTCTTTCTGTTAGTTCCTGCAATAACCAAAGAATCAGTTGGTAAAAATAGCCTTGAACCTCCCTTCATCTCTCCCTTACTGCCTCTGTCACAGTTCTCACCATGTGATATCTATATACACCAGCTCCCCCTCTCCTTTTGCTATGAAATAGCCTGAGGCCCTCACCAGAAGGAGATGCTGGTGTCCTGCTTCTTGTATGGTCTGCAAAACCATAAGCCAAATGAACCTCTCTTCTTTATAAATTACTCAGCCATAGGTATTCCTTTATAGCAACAACAAATGGACTAAGACACTGATGGTTAATAATGTTGAAGATCTTTTCAATATATCTGTATATCTTCTACTTCAAATGTCTGTTCAAGTCTTTTGCCAATTTGTATTGTTTCGTTTAAAATGTTATTGTTCATGTGTTAGAGCTATTTTTAAATGTAGGATACAACTCATTTGTATTGTATTTTCTATCATTTTGTGGCTTAGTTTTATTAATATTGACTTTTGATGAGCAGAAATTTTAAATTTTGATAAAGTTCAATTTATCATTTCTTTCTTTTTTTATTTACTACTATTTTTGTCTTGACTAAGACATATTTAACTATCTGAAGGTTCAAAGATATTCTCCTATACTTTTCCCTAGCAATTTATGATGTTAGCTTTTATATTTAAGTTTCTGACTCATCTCAAATTAGTTTTGGATAGGAGATGAGGTATGAAACAATGATCTTTTTAAAACTTTACATAGATGTCCACTTGGTCCAGAATCATTTAAGTAAAAAAATAAAATGTTTGTTTTTTTCAATGAATTACCTAAATGCCTTTGTTGAAAATCAATTGGAAATATGTTTATACACTTATATCTGAGCTTTCTATACTCTTATATTGACTTATAGGTTTATGCTTAAGTTAATACTATCCTGCTTTGGTTTATAGTAGCTTTATATCTAGTCTTGAGATCAGGTTGCATAAATATTTGTAATTTGTTTTTTGTTTCCAAGATTGTTTTTACCCTTCTGAGTACTTTAAATTTCTAAATAAATTTTAGAATCAGCTTATCATTTCTGTTTTTAAAAATTCCTATGGAGATACTGATTGTGATTGGACTGACCTACTGATCGCTTTGGAATAATAGGACAGAAATGAGGATTCCAGTCCAAGAACATGACACAATTTTATTAATGCCTTTTCTTAGGTTTATGCTCATTATTTAATAATGGTTTATACTTTTCAGGATAGAGCTTCTTTTCTACCATTATATTTTTATCTGTAAATATTTCACAATATTTATGCAATTATAAATATTTTATAAATTTTACTAATGTTTCATAGAAATATAAAATTAATTTTTTGTGTATTGATCATGTTCCCTGCAATATGGTAAATTCCCTTATTGTTCTAGTGGTTTTATTTTGTTGTTGTCATTCTTTCCTTATGGTTTCTTAGGAACCCAAATGTGTCATCTATACAGAAGTGTAATTTTCCTTCTTCCTTTCCATCCTGAATACCTTTTTAAATGCTTTTTCTTGTCTTCATGCACTAATTAGAATTTACAGTATAATGATGAATAGAATTGTTAAATCTGCATATCGTTGTCATATTCTCACTCATAGGGAAAAAGTTTTATCTTTTCCTTTCAAGATTGCAGTTTGCTGTGCAATAGAACACTAAAATATATCCCTCCAGTCTAACTGAAATTTGGTACCATTTGATGATGAAGATCACTTTCTCCATTTCACCCAACCCCCTCTATTCCCCAGCCTCTGGTAACTACTTGTCTACTCTCAGTTATCATGAGATAAACTTTTTCAGATTCTATTAATACTTATAAGTAAGATCATGCAGTATTTGTCATCCCATGACTGGCTTATCCACTTAGCATAATATATTCAAGATCCATTCATGTTGTTGCAAATGATAGAATATTGTTTTTCTATTTTTTATTTCTGAATAAAAGGGGTAAAAATATTTTGGTTACATGGATTGCTTTTGTACTTGTTAAGTCATAAGTGTGCCCATCACCAAGATAGTGTACATTGTACCTATTAGGTATGATTTCACCCATCCCTGTCTCCCCCCGCCACCAGCTTGATTTATGCATAGTTTTACTACCATCTGTGCACGTGAGTGTTAGTTTCAATTTAATAATGAGTACATGTGATGTTTGTTTTTCCATTCTTGCAATACTTTACTTAGGAGAATGGTCTCTAGTTCCATCTAGATTGCTCCAAAAGGTATTTTTTAATGGCTGAGTAGTACTCCATGGTATACATATACCACATTTTATTAATTTACTCATGAATTGATGGACACTTGGGCTGGTCCCACATCCTTACAATGGTGAATTGTGCACAATAAACATTCGACTGCATGTATCTTTTTGATAAAATGTTTTTCTGTTAGGTAAATACCAAGTCGTGGGATTGTTGGATCACATGGTAGGTCTAATTTAAGGTCTTTGAGGAATATCCACACTATTATCCATGGAGGTTGTACTAGCATTTGGCAAAATTCAGCACTCCTTTATAATAAAAACTCTTAACAAAATAGGCATAGATGGAACATATCTCAAAATTATAAAAGCCATATATGAGTCGTGTTTCAGTCTTCTACATGTGGCTATCCAGTTTTCCCAGCACCATTTATTGAATAAGGATTCTTTTCCCCACTGTATGTTTTTGTCTGATTTGTCAAAGATTAGTTTGCTATATGAGGTTGGTTTTATATCTGGGTTCTCTGTTCTGTTCCACTGGCCAATGTCCCTGTTCTTGTTCCAATAAAAAGCTGTTTTAATGACTATAGCCTTGTAGTGTAGTTTGAAGTATGGTAAATTGATACCTCCTATTTTGTTTTCATTGCCTAGGATTGATTTTGCTATACGGGGTCTTCTCTGGTTCCATACGAAGCATAAAATTATTTTTGCTATATCTGTGAAAAATGATGATGGTATTTTGATAGGGATTGCATTGACTCTATAGGTCACTTTGGGTAGTATAGACATTTTAACAATGTTGATTCTGCCAACCCATGAGCATGGTATATTCTTCCATCTGTTTACATCCTCTGCTATTTCCTTCCTCAGTGTTTCATAGTTTTCCCTGTAGAGGTCTTTTACCTCCTTAGTTAAATATATTCCTAGGTACTTTATTTTCTTTGTTGCTATTTTGAAGGGAATTGAGTCTTTGATTTGGTTCTCACTTTTACTATTGTTGCTGTATATGAATGCCTTCGATTTCTGTGTATTGATTTTGTATTCTGAGACTTTACCAAATTCATTTATCAATTTGAGGAGTCTCTTGGTTGAATCATTGGGGTTTTCTAGGTATAATATCGTGTCATCAGCAAAAGGTGAGAGTTTGATCTCTTCTGCTCCCATCTGGATGCCCTTAATTCCACTCTCTTGTCTGATTGCTGTAGCAAGGACTTCCAGCACTATGTTGAACAGAAGTGGAGATAGTGGGCAACCTTGTTTTTTTCCAGTTCTAAGTGGGAATGCTTTCAATTTTTCCCCATTCAGTATGATATTTGCTGTGGGTTTTTCATATATGGCTTGTATTATTTTTAGGTAAGCCCCATCTATGCCTATTTTGTTGAGCATTCTTATCATAAAAGGGTTTTGAATTTTATCAAATGCTTTTTCTGCATCTATTGAGAGGATCATATGGTCTTTGTTTTTGCTTCTGTTTATATGGTGAATTACATTTATAGATTTGCTTATGTTGAACCATCCCTGCATCCCAGGGATGAAGCCCACTTGGTTGTGATGGATTATTTTCTTGACAAGCACCTGGATTCAATTGGCTAGGATTTTGTTGAGAATTTTTGCATATATATTCATAAGAGATATTGGTCTATAGTTTTCTTTTTTTGTTGCATCCTTTCCTGGTTTTGGTATCAGGGTTATGTTCGCTTCATAAAATGTGTTGGGGAGGTTTCCAACCTTCTCGATGTTGTGGAATAATTTCTGCAGGATAGGCACCAGCTCTTCTTTGTAGGTGTGGTAAAATTCGGGTGTGAAACCGTCTGGTCCAGGACTTTTATTTTTAGGAAAGTTTTTTTATTGCTGTTTCAATTTCAGTACTTGATACTGGTCTGTTCAGGAATTCTATATCTTCCTAGTTGAGCCTAGGAAGGCTGTGTGTTTCTAAGAAATTCTCCATTTCCTCCACATTTTCCAGTTTCCTTTCACATCTCACAAAAATCAACTCACACTGGGTAACAGACTTGAACCTTAGGTGTGAAACTATTAGAATTCTAGAGGAAAATGTTGGAAATATCCTTCTAGACATTGGCCTAGGCAAAGAATTGATGAAGAAGACCCCAAAGGCAATCACAACAGCAACAAAATTAAACAAATGGGACCTGATCAAATTAAAAACTTCTGCACAGCCAAAGAAACTGTCAAGAGAGCAAACAGACAACCCACAGAATGGGAGAAAATTTTTGCAAGCTACACATCTGATAAAGGGCTGATAACTAGAATCTATTTAGAACTCAGGAAAATCAGCAAGAAAAATTCAACAACCCTATCAAAAATGGGCAAAGGACATGAACAGAAACTTCTCAAAAGAAGACAGAATAACGGCCAACAAACATGAAAAAATGCTCAACATCTCTAATCATCAGGGAAATGCAAATCAAAACCACAATGAGATATCACTTAACTCCAGTGAGAATGGCCTTTATCAAAAAGTTCCCAAACAACAAATGCTGGCATGGATGCGGAGAGAGAGGAACACTCCTACACTGCTGGTGGGACTGCAAACTAGTTCAACCTCTGTGGAAAGCAGTACGGAGATACCTCAAAGCAATACAAGTAGATATACCATTTGATCTAGCAATTCCACTACTGGGCATCTACCCAAAAGATCAAAAGTCACTTTATGAAAAAGACATCTTCACTCGAATGTTTATAGCAGCACGATTCACAATTGCAAACCTGTGGAAACAACCCAAGTGCCCATCAATTCATGAGTGGATTAATAAAATGTGGTATATGTATACCATGGAATACTACTCAGCTTTAAGAAACAACAGTGATATAGCACCTCTTGTATTTTCCTGGATAGAGCTGGAACCCATTCTACTAAGTGAAGTATTCCAAGAATGGAAAAACCAGCACCACATGTACTCACCAGCAAATTGGTATTAACGGATCAACACCTCAGTGGACATATAGAAGTAACATATATTGGGTGTCTGGTAAGTGGGAGGGGGAGGAGGGGATGGGTATATACAACCACAATGAGTAAGATGTGCAATGTTTGGGGGATGGACACGCTTGAAGCTCTTACTCGAGGGGGGAGGGGGGACATGGGCAATCTATGTAACCTTAATACTTGTATCCCCATAATACGCTTAAAAAATAGCCATATATGACAAACCCAGAGCAGACATCACACTGAATGGGGAAAAATTGGAATTGGCATTTCTTTCTCGACTTTTCCTTCTCCGAGTTTCTTTCTTTTAAACTGCAGTATTCATATTTTAAAATGTTTTAAACCACTTTAAAACAATAAAATAACAGTTACACTTTTTAATAGTTGTGTTATTTTAAGATGACTCTTTAAGATTAAGTTTTAGAGAAACTATATAATGGATAGGGTCAATTTAAATTTTCAAATTTTCTGAAGATCAGCTTTGGTTTTAGAACTGATTTTTTTCATTGCTGGAAAACCCATCAGGTTTAATTAAATGCTTTAAAAATGATTATAACATATTGTAATCTTTAAATAAACAGGTATTTTGATTCTTCACTTCCTACAGGAATTCAAATTTATTCCATTGTAGTCTCATTTTAAAATTCTGTGTTTCTGATAAACTCTTTCCTTCTAATGTTGCCTTCTAAGCAAATTGAAAGCTGCCTTATACTGAATGAGGAAGAAAACAAATATGTGGCCAAATGATGTATTGCAAAGAATTGCATGCACTTTTAGGAAAGACTTATTATTATTATATGTCATACAATTTTGTTTCATTTTTTTGGAAGAATATTTACACGGGCAGTTTTTTTCATGCACATTAAAAATGTTTTACCATTGCCCTCTGACCTTAACTGTTTCTCTTAAGAATTCTACCTCCATTTTCATTATTTTTCTCCTGTATGTTCTGTGTGTTTTTGTATTTGCCTGCTGCTATGGTTTGGATGTCTCCTCTGAAACTCATGTTGAAATTTAAACCCCCATGGGGCAGTATCATGAGGACTTTGCCCTCATGAATGGATTTATCCATCCATGGATTAATAGATCCATGGATCTAAATTTTCCTGCCAGGAAAATTTATACTTATATTGGTCATTTTGGAGTTTTAGAGGTGCTTTGTGAAATCAAGAGAGGTAGTTATGAGAATAAAGTTGTACCTTTAGTAACAAATGTAAATCCAACAAAAGAGAAGAATGTACAAAAACAACAACAACAAATAATTAATTGGGATTGCTCTGTGATCTTGATGATTTATTATTTTCATGTCTGGCACCCTTAAGAATGATCAGGGCACAGAAGTGATTATTGGGCATAGGTCTAAGCATAAATATATATTCAAAAGTTGTAAAGTATGGAATCTTATTTGTAAATTCTTTGTAGTGCATTATGCTCACACATTTTTGGTAAACTTTTGCCTTTGCTGTTTGTTATTGAGGCATCTTTAATTTATATTAATCAAAATGTATCAAAATAAAAGAATATATGAATTACACAAATTTTGAACTGCTTATCTGGGACACTTAGTGTATTTAAATAATCCTTCTCTCAGCCAAGCACAAAATACTTTGCTAGCCACTAGAAGAATATCTCTAAATAGAATGACAAAAATCCTTAAATGACATTTTGCTGTTACTTGTTCTCATTAAATTAACCCACATATGGCTTTTAAACAACAACTAAAATATATCACATGGGATACTCAAAATCAGGCCCTCATCTCACTAGATAGAGTTCTGTCAATTTTAGTAAGGCTAAGGTATAGAATCGTGGAATGAACTAAAATTTCTTAACTAGCAACATATATTAAATAATTATATGCATATTAGTTGACTAAGGGTAGATATTAACAACTGTGTTATAAATTCTATTTTTACATTATACACTATATTGAAGATGTAATGACAGAACAGGTTTCAAGAACCTATATGCCCATTTAAAATAGAAAGAATGGTATGTACTGTATTCAGTCATTCAATGAATCACACTGATTTGTCTATTCTGACAATACACAAAATCCCCTACTCTAAAACTGCTCCTCTGTCCTTAGCATATGGCTACAAAAAGAGCAACATTTTATTTAAAAAAAAAAAAAAATTTTACAATGACTGTACCGCTCTACTCTTCCTTTTCTGTTCTTTTCTTATTTGGGCCAGAATTTAACTGAATCAAAGGTGGATAAAATACCCAATTTGATTGCAGGTTTGTTCATAAGGAACTTGGAGCTGAGACTGAGATATCTAGCATGTAAGTTTGTGATCTGGCATTTGCTGTGTTTCCCATCATGTTGACGCTTAGGTATGGGAGCCTGACAGAGGATGAAATAGAGAAAAGTGAGGGAGACACAAAGAATGGGCAAAGTTGAAGACATTCTGATGACGTCTGAGTTTCAAATTTCTTCCCATGGTTCAACAGTATCCTGAGACTATCTGTGAAATGTGCTTGTATTTTTAAGATACTTTCCACTTATTTCAGTTAGCATGAATGTGTTTCTATTCCTTGCAACCAAGAGTCCTACACAATGTCATCACCTACAGTGAGTGGGACTGATTATGTTTCCTCTTGTAATTGACTTCTCCATAACATACATCTATCAGTTTTCCCCTGCCATAACTCTCCAGAGCTCTCTATATAGAAAGTATGGCTCTCTTCATATCATCTACTTCATGATGTTTCATTTATTTTCTTTTTTCATTGTTAAATATATATAAAAATACAGAAAAACACACAAAAAATGACAATATTTATGTCTATTTTTATTTAAAACATCCCTCCCTATATGTTCAGAGACAAATACCATCAGGAGGTTAATAGGTATACTTATAGTATAGTTTTAATCCTTTTAAGTACATGTATTTTTATTTATAACAACTTTAGTTTGAAAAGTGGTATTTTTAAAACATGGATTGTAATAAGACTTGATTTTTTCACTTTTTATTTTGTTCTTAAAAGCTTTATGTGTGTACACATGTGTGTGTCTATCTCACTGTATACACTATTTTTGATAATTTTTCTGTTAATATTACATATTCTAATTATCTGTTTCTCGAACGATGGGCATTTACTTATTTCCAACTCATAGTTACTCCAAACAAAGCTATGATTGATCACGCTTCCTATGTCCAGCCATCGACTGTGATTTCTGCCATCAGACAATCATCATCACGGTCCTGGATCCCACTCTTTAATTGCCCCAAGGTACATGCTCTCAGCACTCAATTTCTGAAGAAGAGACTTTGAGAGATTATCTAATTCAGTATCCCGAAACCGAAGCTTTCTCATATCTTTTTCAGATCAAGGAGCGTGTACAAGATGACGAATTAAATAAAATCATTATCACTTCCTATGATTTCTCGTTTTTTTTTTTCCTGCTCAACCAGTGGTGATCAAGTAAAATTTGCAGCTGATTTGCTTTATTTTAAAATGACTTGGCTATTAATTGCTGCTCTTAGCAATATTTTTCATCTATCCAGTTTAGAAATAAAAGATACTGTTGTCATTTTCCCTAAGTTTGTTTTTGATATTGTAAGTGAATCCAGTTCAAGAGGAAGAAGGCAGTCAGGCATTATTTGAACAACAATAGCTTCTTTAGTTCCATAATGAAATATTTGTGCATTTTTTAATGATTATCTGTGGATAATTCAATCTGGAAAAAAAAGCAATGGGGACCAAAATCACCAGGATTTGACTTATAATTGTGGTGGTATTATTATAGTCTTATTTTATTTCACCATTGGAGTTTATGCCTGTGGATTCTCAGTTGGACCCCCACCCAAACATGGTTTAAGACTGCATATATAAAAAGCACATGCCCAGGCCCTGAAACATTTAAATGTGATAAAAATCAATTTTACCTATGTTATTCCCAGCTGAATGCCACTTCTGTTGTACATCAGCTTCAAAAGAAATTAAAAGATAAGTAACATGATTACAATCAGATTAGCATGTCTGGGCAGACAAACAAGATTGCAAAGCTGTCTGAGTGAAGACACTTCCTAGTGAGACCAGTTTACACCACATTAAACAGAAATGAGTTTCCAATATTTATACTATATAACAAAGTAGGTAAAAGGAAAACTCCACCCTTGTGACTGAATGTGATTCAGGAAAACTCTGTTACTTTGTGAGTATTTGAGAATTACTTCCTGTAAGAACATTTTATCTAAGAAAAAATGAAATCATTCCCTGAGATGATTTGTTGCTCAAACTATTAATTAAAAAAATATTGTTTTTTATTAATGGAACTCATAAAAGTCAAGAAGTGAACTCAGAGTGGGGAAAATTCTTGGCTCCCAAATTGTTCTCCATTGTAGAATAGGATACTGAAAGACACTTAGAGAGAATCTCATGGCAAGGGTCACCTCTAGCCAGAAAAGAGGGATAGATATTGATGAGTACTAAATAGATAATAAACAAGAAATGTAGGCTCCATTTCAATTAATATGATATCTATATTGGGGGAAGAAAGTTGCTGCCTTTATTTTTCTTACTTATAAAATACTTTTTATTTTCTAGCCCAGAGGGGGGAAAAAAAAGAGAAAAGAAGAACAAGTAAAGTTGTACAGGGCAAGTAGAAAATAATGTGGCAATGTTTATTCAAGCAAGTGTGATAATATATTCTGTTTAGTTTGCAATTTTTTTGAGTATTTAAAAAATAAACAGGAAATTAAAATAATCTAGGTGCCTTGATCATTGGAGTAAGAATGCTCTAGCAGCCAGTTTAAAAAATAAGAATAAATAAAATGAAAGCAAAGCACATGACAAAGCTATTGCAATTAAAAGTAAAGGATAAAACAGGAGAGAACAGAATTATGTGAAAGTGAGCTCTAAACATGAGAATTGTTTTTATACAACAAAGAAATAACCAATTCTCCAAATATTTCAAACATAAATACCCATTTTCTCTGTTACAAGATTTTTATTGTTTTGTTTTTTAATGTCTTGTGGTTGCAAATTTCTTTAAATTGTAGGAAGACACAGAGAAACGTATCTCTGAATGAACAGTATTTTTAGAATAATTTGATGACAAAATATCACCAAACATCCATTTAGAATCCATGATATTTATTTATATTTGAATTATGCACAAAAATGAAGAAAATATATGTAGGTGAAGTATATGTCATTGGCTTATTTTGACCTTTTTAAAGGAAAAACAACTATATACTTTCTTCACAAAAAGTATAAAAGAGAAAGGAAAGTCAGGGAAATTGTTATCAAGTATGAATCTTGTGAAACATTACAAGTAGGCTTTTTTCCTTATAAATATAAAATAGTACCTTACTGCCTTAATTTCAGAAAAGTCTAATTGTAAACATAACATAAATATCAAATAGCAACATGCAAAAATTTTAAAAAAGATTTTAGATCTCTGGTTTAGATCCTTCTTTCTTTAAATTGAGCTTGAGTATTAACCGAGGTAAGTAAAGAGTTCAGTTAAGTGCTCATCGTGAAAAGGTGGCATGGTGTTTAGACTAAACACAGTAATCCTCATGAATATGTATTGACAAATATTGATATCAATCATTGGTTATTCGTTTTGTGATCTAGATATTTAATTTCAAGTAGTTATTTGAAGAAATCAATACTTGGCTCACTTTTCAGTAAATGCCCTTAAATGAGAGTCTTTCTAGAAATAAATTCAATTTCTATTTACAGATATATTTTATGAGCAGTTTCGAAGTGAGGCAAGGTTCTTATAATGTATCAGCTATGAAACATTAAAAAAATTGCTTCAACTCTCTTGGATCTTTGAAGATTTTTTCTGGCTCTCTAGCTTTCTCTCTCTTCCTTGTCCTCTGTCCTTTTTTTTTTTTTCCTCTTGCTACAATGTTTCCATCTAAAAAATGGGATAAATGTCACCTCCTCATATGGTTGTGATGATTAAATGAATAAATCTGTGTACAATTCATAGTGTATTGCCTAGTAAAAGTTCAAATAATGTCCACTGCTATGATTTTTTAAATTTTTATTTCTTTTTTTTAGTTTCAGAATATTATGGGGGCACAAACACTTTGGTTACATATATTGCCTTTGCACTCCACCCAACTCAGAGCTACAAGTGTGCCCAACCCCCATACATCCTGCACATAGGTGTGAATTTACCCGTCTCCTCCTCCCCTTCCCACCTGCCTGACATCCTATGAATGTTACTTTCATATCTGCACATAAGTGTTGATATTATATTTAGTACAAATATAATGGTAAATACATGTGGTGCCTGTTTTTCCATTATTGTGATACTTCACTTACAAGGATTGTCTCCAGTTCCCTCCAGGATAGTACAAAGGGTATCAGTTCATCATTTTTTATGGCTGAGTAATACTCCATGGCATACATACACCACATTTTATTAATCCATTAACGTATTGATGGACACTTGGGTGGTTTCCACATCCTTGTACTTGTGGGTTGTGCTGCTATAAACATTTGAGTACAGGTGTCTTTATTACAGAATATCTTCTTTTCCTCTGGGTAGATGTTCAGTAGTGGGATTGCTGGATCAAATGGTAGTTCTACTTTTAGTTTTTTGAGATATCTCCATATTATTTTCCTTAAAGCTTATACTAGTTTGCAGTCCCACCAGCAGCAGTGTGTGAGTGTTCTTATCTCTTCACATCCACATCAACATTTATTGTTTTGGGACTTTTTGATAAAAGCCATTCTCACGGGAGTTAAGTAATATCTCGTTGTAGTTTTGATTTGCATTTCCTTGATGATTAGAGATGTTGAGCATATTTTTTATATGTTTGTTGACCATAGTTTGTCTTCTTTTGAAGTTTCTGCTCATGTCCTTTGCCCACTTTTTAATGGGGTTGTTTGATTTTTTTCTTCTGGTTTTCCTGAGTTCTATATATTATAGATTCTAGTTATCAGCCCTTTATTGGATGTATAGCATGGAGAATTTTTCTCCCATTCTATAGGTTGTCTGTTTGCTCTCATTATAGTTTCCTTAGCTGTGCAGAATCTTTTTCATTTGATCAGGTCCTATTTATTTATATTTGTTGTTGTTGTGATTGCCTTTGGAGTCTTCTTTATAAATTCTTTCCCCAGGCTGATGTTTATAAGAGTTTATTCCAACTTCTATTCAACACACTGCTGGAAGTCCTAGCCAGAGGAAAGAGACAGAGAAGGAAAGAAAGGGTATCCATTTGGGGACAAAAGATGTAAAATTATCACTCTTTGCTGGCGATATGATCTTATAGTTAGAAAGCCCCAACGATTCTGCCATGAGACTACTGGAATTGATAAACAAATTCAGCAAAGTCTCAGGGTACAAAATCAATATACACAAATCGGTAGCATTCCTATACACCAACAACAGTCAAACTGAGAACCAAATCAACTCAATACCCTTTACAATAGCAACAAAGAAAATACAATACCTAGGAATACATTTACCTAAGGAGGTGAAAGACCTCTACAAGGAGAACTATGAAACACTGAGGAAGGAAATAGCAGAGGATGTAAACAGGTAGAAAACTATACCATGCTCATGGATCGGCAGAATCAACATTGTTAAAATGTCTATACTACCCAAAGTGATCTACAAATTCAATGCAATCCCTATTAAAATACCAACATCATTTTTCACAGATCTAGAAAAAAAGAAGTCTATGTTTCATATGGAACCAGAGAAGATCCTGTATGGCAACAGCAGCCTGAAGGAAAAAGAACAAATTGGGAGGCATCAGTTTGCCAGACTTTGAGCTGCACTTCAAGGCTATAGTAACCAAAACAGCCTATAAAGGACACAAGAACAGAGACATAGACCAATGGAACAGAAATGAAAACCCAGATATAAAACCATCCTCATATAGCCATCTGGTCTTTGATAAAGCAGACAAAAACATACACTGGGGAAAAGAATCCTTATTCCATAAGTGATGCTGGGAAAATTGGATAGCCACACGTAGAAGACTGAAACAGGATCCGCACATCTCACCTCTCACAAAATCAACTCACGTTGGGTAACAGACTTAAACCTAAGGCATAAAACTATAAGAATTCTAGAAGAAAATGTTGGAAAAACTCTTTTTTTTAAAGTAGCACAACCTAGGAGTGTTAGCCATAATATAATATCAATGATATTATACTATATCAGATATGTGTGTTGGGGCACTCTCACAGGAATGCCTGAGATAGCTAATGGTTATTTTTTTAACTGATTTCTTTTGTTCATCAAATAGCGTTGCTCATTTAGCACAACTTATACATGGAGGACAACGTATTTGAGATACCCTTGTGATTCAAAGTCTTCTCGAATTTTAGATTATTTATCCACCATACTTTGGGAACAAAAGTGATACTATTTGGTCTATAATTTCTCTATGGTTTTGCTTTTATTCCCCAAATACTTTTTCACTACTATTTAACACTGTATTTAATTCTCTATATTTCATTTCATTTTATTTGATCAGCTGAAGGATCCTATATTACTAAAATGCGATCTTGAGCCATAAATTTCGTTAGGAATGAGCAATTCATGGTTAAGATCACTCTGCTACATTTTGACCTATCTAAATCCCACCTGTGTTTTAGGCTTCTATTCTATTTTCTTAGGATAGAACTTTTGTCAATCTGGTTTCATCTGTCTTTGTAAATGCCTACATTAGTGGATGCTTTGCCTTATCAATCGGTTCCTTCTTTATTTAGTGTTATGTGCATGGTGCTCCCTGGCTCAGAACCATGATTGCAGCAGGAGATAGAAATGATATCAGATTTCTCTCTGACTCATTATTTTATGTTGTAAAAATTATCCTGCAAAACAGATTCATTGCTATTTCTTGATACCCTGCCAGTGATGCATCTTGGACAATATTAAGCTTAGTTTTTCTCCTTGGATATGTGCCTTCTGCATTTATACTTAAGACCAACAATGTTTGCATACCTGAATGCTTGAGTTTCTAGTTAATTCCCATGTACTGAGTTACTTAAGTGAAGAGAAGGCTCTTCCGTAAAAGACAACTTAATATTTCTTTGTGACTCACTGATCGTCAGAAAACATGACTGTATGGTTGCTATGCTTTTCACATTGCATTGACTTCATTTGTATTTCAAATTATCACCTTCACCTTTGCATATGCTATCACAAATATCAAAAATTCTTTTTGGTAAAAACAACAACAACCAACAACAAAAAACTCAGGTTAGGTTATATCACTCATTTTCAATTTCTAAGAAAAAACTTGGTTTAACAGTTGATGTGCCTTGAATGTATAAAGTAATGTAAAATTCTTGTGCTGGCTGGGTGCGGTGGCTCACACCTGTAATCCTAGCACTCTGGGAGGCCGAGACAGGCAGATTACTCAAGGTCAGGTGTTCGAAACCAGCCTGAGCAAGAGTGAGACCCCATCTCTACTAAAAATGGAAAGAAATTAATTGGACAACGAAAAATACAGAGAAAAAATTAGCCAGGCATGGTGGTGCATGCCTGTAGTCCCAGCTACTTGGGAGGATGAGACAGAAGGATTGCTTGAGCTCAGGAGTTTGAGGTTGCTGTGAGCTAGGCTGACGCCATGGCACTCTAGTCTGGGCAACAGAGTGAGACTCTCTCTCAAAAAAATAAAATAAAATAAATTTCCTGTGCTTTAAAAAATTTTTGGATTAAGCATCAACTTGTTTCCCTTTGTTTACCAGATTATTAAATCCCTAAGACATAAGTAGGGAGAGTAAGTGTCCAAGTGGTAAAAAACCAAAATACTCTTAATGCTTAGCTCACTAATAAGGGAGATTTTTCAGAGAGTTTCAAGGACAAGTCTGAGTCTTACTGAGGGAAAAGATCCTTGAAACATCCCAGATTTCTTCTTTAGTAGAATGACTAATATGCTCATCATAAATATTCTCATTCCCTACTGTGGAATATTGTGCAACATTTAAAATTCTGTAAAAGCTACTATACTTTTAAATTTCTTCTCCCATCCTCATATCTCCCAAGAAATACTGGTAAACCTTTGGTTTGAAATGGACACTAGAATAAAATTGCAAGATTCTAGAAGCTGGGGATCCATACAAACCACAAGTTTCATATAAGCAATCAATTTGATTTAAATCATATTTTTATCTTCAATACCATCCATTTTTATCAATAATTGTTGTATAATTTACCACACATATGCATATTCATATATGTATATGTATATATATTTATGGTTGTGTATAAAATAAAGAGGTTGGAAATATAAACAGCCCATAAACATTTATCATATTTTGTTTTATTTTGTTTATGGATGCTAAAATACATTCATTTAAACATAACTGATAATAAAAAAGAGCATATTCTAACTGCAAAATGAGAATTCAACACAAGCTTTAGCGGTGTTCTGACCTATATGAGACTGATACAAAGGAGTCAGGGAGTGATTGGCAGAGTGGTACTGGGAATGAGAGCTCAAACATCAAAAGAACTTTCATAGACAGAGAGAATGAAAAGGTATTCCAGGTAGATGATACAAAAGGAATAGAGGATTTGTGGGAGGATTCTACATCTTGTGTTCAGAGAATGATAAATAGACATTCTGATATGTCCCATGTATTTGAACTCAAATAATTTTAAAGTCTCGGATCAATAAACTATTGAATGGCCATCGATAATATTTTTAATCTAAGAATAATGATTTTGCTATTCCTTAGGAGAAAAATAATTTTTATGTTCCAGTGCCTTAAAAGCTTCAGTAAATATGTATCTCTGGTTTGTAGATATATATATATATCTTGGTTTCTTCCTTGCCAAAACTTGAAGTTTTCAACAGATGGTCACTTTGCTGCTTCTTGGCATGCCCTTTGAAATTCAGGTTTTGCTCCAGGTTTTGTTTCTCGATTCTTGAGTCTTAGATTGAATTTTTCCCTGAAATACACGTATTTCAGAGGATGATCAAGGTCCCTTTCCTCTAATAGTAATGCAAAATATAAAATAATGGAAATGGGGAAAAATGGCACAGGAATCAGGAGATTTGTAATCAAGTTCTAGCTTGTCCTCTGAGAAGCTATGAGAATTGAGCCAAAGCCTTTTAAAAATCTTTGGACTTTAATTTTCTCCCTTTTAATGTTGAGATAATAATTCTCAATGCTATAACAAGTGTGTAGTGAGAATCAACACAAGACTATATTCTAATGTTTGGTAAAAATGTCCTTAAATATAAAGCATTATCAATAAATTCAAACATTAGTGATTTAAAAAAAAATAACCTAGGTATGCTGTCTTCTTATTATCACCTGACAATGATAAGCAAGATTCTATTTCTTGCCTTTTGCTTGACTGTACCAGCTCTGCCCAGAACACCCTTTGACAGGATTATCTATCCACAGGGCTCATTCTCTCAGTCCCTTCAGATCTCTACTGAAATGTCACCTTATCAGGGAGGCCTCCTTCCCCTGACATCCTATATCAATTACCAACACTCACCCAGGTACCTTTCTCTACCTTACATTCCTTATTTTATAACAACAACTGAAACATCAAGTTATTCACATGTCTAGTTTTTCTATCTAATACTCCCCTCCCCCAACACCTATGAGTGTAAAATCCATTAGAATAGGGATTTTTGGCTTGTTTTACTGTGTATCTCTTACCCTTACAAAAGTGCTTGACATGTGTTAGGCACGTAGTAAATATTTGTTGAAAATTGAAGGAGCTTTGAATTTAAAAGTACAAACAAAAGAAAATTTTGTGATTCTTTTATCTTACAACAGCTCATTTAATAAGCCGTTACATTAACAGAGGACATACAGAAAGTTCATGCAATGCGTACATCATGTCAAAGTGTCAAAGTCCCTTTGAGTTTTACAAAACTCATATATGACTTATTTTTAGAAAATTGTGTAACCATGTCTATTGCAGGGAAATGGATTGGTGCTTGCATCATGCCAAAACACAAAATAAATACACCAAATGTATGAAACTCTAAATGTGTGTGAAAATCAAGGGGTCCTGCACTGCATAAAGTCAATTACCTGAAAGTAGATAAACCCTAATTATTTGAGCAATTAGTTTAGAACCTACGCAAAATAATAAACAAGTCATATTATAACATTTATTTTATCAACTTACCTTCAATGCCATGCATACCATTGAGATGCATGTTTGCAAATGTCAAAACCATGTAAGTCAACATTGATTTTTATATCTTTGACCTGCATATTCTTCAAAAGACTGGAAAGATTGATAAGGTGAGAGGCTTTATGTGGAGGATGTGAAGCAAGCCACAGAGGCAACATGTCAACAAGATAACAACAAGATAGCAGCTCTAATAAATTAAAATTTGACTACAAATACCAGTTTCTCTAATACTTTTAGAAGACAGCAGGTAAGATTGCCTCATCTTTGATTAGTTAGCATTCTTAAGAATAATGTTTCTGGGAAAGTCACATAATCTTAAACTATTATTTGTTGTATTAATAAACAAATGTTTTGACAAATTTTAGCAATACCACCAGGAGTTGATTATCTCCTCAATAAAAATAGTTTTGTCATTTCCACATGAATCTTGCCTCTTTATATTAATAAAATTCTGACTTTTCCTGAAATAAAATACTTAATGGAAAATGCAAAGGAATAAGCTGATATAAAGTGAATATGGTTGTTTTATTTATTTAAAAATGCAGCAGATACAATTCTTCCAATCTACCTATGGAAAATTTAATAGTAAATGAAGGACAGAGTGAGCCTTTATCTTAACATGACCCTTTATGAACTTTTGAAGGCATGAACACACTACAAATACTTATAATCTAGGCAAAGTCATAAACTACATAAAGAATATGAAGGTGTCCTTCTGGAAGTTAATGATAGTTTAATGAGGCCATCAAGTTAACTGATAAAAGTTAAGCTTCAAATTCAAGGAGTTTTAGAGAAAGCAGAAAGACTTGAGTAGTAATTGGAAGAGTTGAATTATATTTCTCACATGAAATCTGAAGAAAGATTGGATTTTGTAATATCATCAGTGAGCTTCCTATAATATCATTGTTATGATTTGAATATTCCCTCCAAAACTGAAGTTAAAATTTATGCTGATGTAATGGTATTGGCAAGCAAGCCCTTTAATAAGTGATCGGGTCACAACGGCTCTGCCTTTGTGATTGTATTAGTGTCATTATCACAAGAGTGGGTTAGTTATTGTGGGAGTGGGATCCTGATAAAGAAGGGAGTTTGGCCTTCTTTGTAGCCCTGTGATCTTGGACACAAGATCTTGGACACAAGAGCCCTGCCTCCAGAAGCATAAGCCAAATAAATATTTTTTATTTATAAATATTACAGTTTGTGGTATTCTGTTATAGCAACAGATAATGAATTAAGACAATAATTGACTTTATCTGATAATTAATTTTGCTCTGCAGATGCTATCCACATGGTGAGAATATGGAAGGGAGGAGGGGTTAGGAAAAGGAAGTAAATATTTTTTATTCATGGTCATCTTTTGATGTTTCCAGAGGGAGAGTTTTTAAACCTATTGCTTCTCTCTATCTCTCTCTCTCCATATCTATATCTATATCTATCTATATAGATATAGATAGATAGGCACATATACGGGCTGTATTAAGTGAGTTATCAAGACAAATTTCGAAAGTAAAGAAGTTAGAGAAAGTGATCTGTTATTTTCAGAAATGATCTACTTCCTTCCATAATCATGTTTAGTAGCAATATTCCTCTTCCCCCAATTTATGGCGCTGGTGTAAATAAAGCTTCCTAACGAACCTCAGAGTAGACTTCTGGTTGTTCATAGAACAGATGAGGCTAGAAGTTTGTCTTCAGATGCTTCATAAAAACAATATGGCTGTGTTGCAAACATACCTTGGAATAATTTGTCTCCAACTTCTCAAGTAGCTTAGACTTAGTAAGTGAACTCAAGGCTTGGAGTCTGGGAACATAATACAAATGCATGTTGTGCAAGCTGAGTGGTTCTACTTGAAATCTTTCATGAAAAACATGATGTTTGTTTTAACATGCAGTGCAATGTTTTGAGTTATCAACAAATGGAATGTTTCTACTTATCTTGATAGTAAATGGAAGATTGGCTGTTATATTTAATGTGTCAACTGAGAAAAAAATGGGCCGTGATTATAACAGGTGATATCATTTTAGCAAGTTCTTTTCATTGCTATGTTTTCATAATATTTGGAAAACTTAGCCTTACATTAATATATAACTGCAAGTAACAACGTTTTCCCCCGTTCAATATGATCAGGTCATTCCTAAGGTGTGTTGCATAAGAAACTGACCAGAAAATGGAACAATGAAATATTAGTGGAAGTTTTACTTTGAGGGGATGGGGTAGGAAAGGGAAAAAGCAAAACTATTTGCAATACAGTGGACTAAGAGGGTCTTTGATCCATGGATCAGTCTTTTTGAGTGCCTCAAGGCAATAATCATCCAAATGTTTTTCATTAAAGAAAAATAATTAGTGATGCTATTCTTTACCTTCCCGTTGAAGCTGTAACTTAAACCACAAGTAAATGATTTAAAAGTCACAATCAAATCACAGTTCCTGTAACCATTTCTCTTCATCCAGGATTTACGCTTTGTTGGTTCCCTGCAAAACTCAAGTTAAAATTTATGTCGATGTAATGGTATTGACAAGCAAGCCCTCTAATAAGTGATCGGGTCACAACGGCTCTGCCTTTGTGATTGTATTAGTGTCGTTATCACAAGAGTGGGTTAGTTATTGTGGGATTGGGATCCTGATAAAGAAGGGAGTTTTATAGTTTTATTGTCATATGTCATATAAAATATGTAGTTTTGCCTTAAGTTGCTCTTTAGTAGTGTTAAACCCTGGAAACACATCCACAATGCTTTCCAGCTTGCAAAGCATTGCTCACTGAGGCAAATTAATTGAACTTTAAAGTCACTTCAGTCTCCTTATTTTTTCTCTATTTATAAGGAAAAAATAAAATCAGTGATCAGAATTTAGCTCTGGATTCCAAAAAAATATGACAAATCACCTTTGCTCTACTTTATTATAAGTTTGTTTCAAACATGGGTATTGAAACCACTAGGGTTTTCTTTAACAAAATTTTGAATTTTATCATTCCACCAACCATCCTGAGATTAATAAGAAACAATATTTTTGAGACTTCCTTGGTAATTAACACAGGTAATAATCTAGGTTTACCATGAATTTGTTTTGAAATGCTACTCACATTCTTTGCTTCCCCATAGATTTGGCTCCATCTGGGCAAGGTTCCAGCATTTTTATTATTTTTTTAACAGGTAGTTTTGCTTGCTAAAAATTTCACACACCTTAATTAAAATATCCTCAACGTTTATTTTTCCATAAAGCAATTTTCAAATTAACTGTTCTTTGGAGACTATCATTACAAATATAAACAAAAATATAAAGACAAATAGCAAGTATGAGGTTAGGAACTATCTTTCAATCAATAGCTCAAGAATATCTTTTGAAGTTGTTTAAATGCATTATCCGATTTTTAAAAAATAAGTTCTTTTTTTCAAGCTGTGCTGCTTTTTTTAATGCAAAACTGATTAGTTTATAAAAACAAAAACATTAACCAAATTTTCTTCTATTAAGCTTTTCTTAGGAGATTATGAAACTGACAAATAAGAAAATGTGAGCATTTACAAAATTTGCATGTTGAGTTGAACTTGTAAATGTATTTGTTTCTAAGCAAGGCATCTATTATTTTAATTGAATAAAATTCTTATATTCATTCAACTCTCCATTTTTAACATGAATGACTTAGAAATGTTATCACAAGAGCAATGATTTTATACATGGGGTAAACTGTTTTGAAATATGTCTGCAATAATACTTCCTACTCCATATGTCTACCCCTTTTCAAAATGACTGTGCTACTTACACCTCCCATCAGGAGGTGGAGATAGTTTTCTATAGCCACCGTAAAAAAATACTATAAATTTGGAGGCTTATAACAACAAAAAATTTATTCTCTCACCGTTTTGGAGGACAGACGTCTGAAATCAAGCTGCTAGCAGGGCTGTACTCCCCCTGAAGGCTCTTGAAGAGAATCTTCCTTGCCTCTTCCAGCTTCTGGTGACTTGTCAGTATTCCTTGTGGCTGCATGACTGTAATTTCTTCCTCTGTCTTCAAATGGGGTTCTCCTCCTCTCTGAGTCTCCTCTTCTGTCTATTATAAGGACACTTGTCGATAGATTTAGGGTATGCCAGGCTTATCCAGGCATTGTCTTACCACAATATTTAATTGCATCTGCAAAAACATTTTTTTCAACTATGGTAGTCTTCACGCTGTCTGGGTATTAGGACATGGACATATATTTTGAGAAGCATTTATTTAAACTACTATATCACCCTTTAAATCTGGACTGGTCTTATGCTGAGCTTTTATTAGTAGATTAAGGCAGAATGAACCAGCTTAAGTTGCATCCAACTTTTGCTTTTATTCTTCTTGAATGCAGCCCTGAGAGTGTTATATCAAAAAGTCTAGTGTAGCCTATTGGAACATTAAAAGCCTCTGACTTTTCCATAAAAGCCCCCAGTTGACACTGCCAGTTGTGTGGCTGAAGCCATTATAACCCATTCAGCCCCAGTCGAGTGTCAGATGATGGCCACTGCATGTGAGAACACAGGCAAGACCAGCAGAAGAACTGTCCAGCTGAGTCCAGCCAAAATCACTGACAGAATAGTAAGAAAATTAGTTTGTCTTAATTCATTAAGTTTGGAATGGTTTATTAAGCATCAATAGATAATTGATAGATAAATTAATACTTAGACATAGGATAGTGTCATAAGGAAAACTCCAAACAAGCAGTGTTGTCTTCGAAGCAGAATGGTGGAATAGGCTGGAAAAATTGCAAGGCTGGGGACACAGCAAACAAATTGTTGGTGGGTACTTGAAAAATAGTGAGAAAAACGCTAAAAGAAGCTGGGAAACTGGTGATCTACATTACGTAGTTATGAAAAAAAAATGGCGAAACTATTATCTGTAGTAAATTTGAAGATAGACAATTCTTTTGATGAACATGCATATCTGAATGAAGAGATTTCCAAGCTGAATGTTAAAGATGTCAGTAGGTTTATTTTACTGTGTTCTCATAAGATTTGTCATGTCTCCTAAGAAGACTTCAGGATGTGAATGCACACTAGATAATGAACATACTGCATCAGTAATATAATGCTGTGTAACGAAACAACTCCAAAACATAGAAACTTAAAACCGTAACCATTTCTTTTTTTTTTTTTTTTTCTAGTTCTTGGGTCTCCTGACCCTTCTTAGAGACCAAGTTTGTTCTACTAGAGCAAACCAAAGATCTGGTCCCAGGTTAGTGTTCTTGCCACCCATTAGAGAGTTTCTTTCTTTTTTTTTTTTTTTTTTTTTCCCTGTTACCATTTCTGATCAGAATTCAGAGGGTCAGCTTGGGTTTGGTTCAGCAAGGTAATGCCTTTGCTGGTTGGTGCCTAGGGTCATTTGTTCAACTGTGGACTTAATGGCTTTACAGGGGCTCAGTAATCTAAGATGGCCTCACTCATGTGTCTTGAAGCTGCCACTTGCTGTCATGTGGTCGCTCTGAAGGGTCTTAGCTGGGTCAACTTGCTTCTGCTTCATGTGCCTTCTTATTCTTCATTAAGCAAGTTAGGGCTTCTATATATGGTGAACTCAGGGCAAATTTCCCAGAGGGGTAGAATAAAAGCTGCAGGAACACTTGACAACTAGGCTCAGAAGTTGTAAACTATCACTTCTGTTGTTTTAAACTGATTGATGTCTCCTGGATAATAAAATATATATGATCTGTAAATGTCTAACTTATGCTCTTTAGATTGACTATTGCTTCTGCTAATTTACTAACTATAGGTGGGAATAGAGCTTAGAGATTCATTGGAAAGTTCATTTCTTCCATTTGAGACACAGCATGCCTATTATTACCCTCAGCAACTTAATATGGCTTTGAATTTCCCTCATTCATTTGAATAAATTGATTTTACACTCCATTTTCTTAAACTTTCTCTTCTTAATTTTCACCTATGATCTGTTTTAAATATAATTTTAAGAATACTATATTATTAAAAGTACAAAGAAAATACATTATACAACACATTTTCAATATTTATGAGAAATATTGAATATTCAATTATGTGTTAATAGGGAGTTTGATAGAGCTCAATTATCAAAAAATTTTAAATGGATTTGTGGACAATGTGTGTACATGTTTGTGGGCACGCATGTTTGAGGTCACGAATAAAAATAATAACACTGGTTCATAAAGTGATAAACTAAAAAATCTGGTGGCTTTAGTCTTCTGTTCTTAAGATCATTTCTTTGGGGTTAGAAACTAGAATTAACTATGGCAACCAGTGAAATAGAATAATATAATTCGTTCTGGCTGAATCAACACTACACTATTAGTATCACTGATGTCATGTAATTCTTGGAGAACATAAAAATCCTCCATCATTCAGTAGCTGATTACGTGTAAATATGAGTATATCTGTGAAAAAAAGAGGGATAAGATTAGCTAAACCAAGAAAGTAGATTTCTGCAGTTTTGGTCACCCAACTGTAATGTCAAAATTTTAAAAAACAAATAAAATAAAAATGTTTTCCCTGATATTTTCTTGCAGAAAATCTGATATTTTCTAAAGTTATTTATGTAGATGATATGGTTTTGCTTATCCCTGGGGTAGCCACTGTTTTTAGCGTACTCCAGCTTGAGGACCACAGCTTTAGAAGATGAGCTGGGCTGTGACCTTCATGTAATACATAGTCAAAGGGAAATTACAACATGGAGATTGGTTTTAGAGGGTAACATGCAATTGGGTAAAATGAAAATATGAGTGTTTAAAGTCAAGAAGTGTACTAACTGTAACAATAACAATAGTCTTGACAGTAGAAGCAGAATCTTCTTTTGCAGCTAAATCTAGATGTTAAAGTTATGTTAAGGGTGACCAATCTTTTAAGATTTATAGGCCGGGCACGGGCGCAGTGGCTCACGCCTGTAATGCAAGCACTCTGGGAGGCTGAGGCGGGAGGATTGCTCGAGGTCAGGAGTTCAAAACCAGCCTGAGCAAGAGCGAGACCCTGTTTCTACTATAAATAGAAAGAAATTAATTGGCCAACTAATATATAGAGAAAAAATTATCTGGGCATGGTGACGCATGCCTTGTAGTCCCAGCTACTCAGGAAGCTGAAGCAGCAGGATTGCTTGAGCCCAGGAGTTTGAGGTTGCTGTGAGCTAGGCTGACGCCATGGCACTCACTCTAGCCTAGGCAATAAAGCGAGACTCTGTCTCAAAAAAAAAAAAAAAAAAAAAAGATTTATATGACATTGGTTCAATTACCCCACTTCTATTCTCTGGACAATCTCATGCTCTTCCTGGATTTCTGTGCATTCTTAGGCCCTTGCATTCTTGTGGGACGAGTCGCAAACCCAATTGCATGAAGGCTTCTGCATTAGTTTCCTATTGCTGCTGTAATAAATCACCACATAGTGACTTAAGGCAACATAAATTTATTATTTTACCTTTTTGGGAGCCAAATGTCTCACAGGGGTAAAATCAAGGTGTAGAAAGGCTGCATTCTTTCTGGGAGCCTCTAGAGGAAGGATAGTTTCCTTGCACTTTGCAGCTTCTCTAGGCAGCCCACATTCTTGGCTCCTGGCTTCCTTCTTTCCACTTCAAAGCAGCGAACATGGATTGACATGGATTGAGATCTTTTCACATTACTTCACTTCAATGTTCTTTTCGACCTCCCTCTTCCACTTTAAAGGGCCATTGTGATTACATGGAGCTTGCTCAAATAATCCGTTTATCAACTGAGTTATCAACCTTCATTCCATACACTACCTTAATCTCTCCTTGACACGGAAGGTAACATATTTCCAGGTTCCGCATATTAGGATGTGGATGTCAAAACTTTGAAGGGCCATTATTTTGCCTACCACATATTCCATGGCTCTTTTGTTTTTCCTATGCTAGGCATTGCCATATCTGGGCCTCAGCCTCCTGTCTGCATTTTCCTCAAGGCATTTATAAGTATAAAGGGCTCTTATGAATGTTGGAGGTGACAGACTACATTAATAAAACCAAACTATATAAACCATTAAATGTTTTTGTTTTAGAAACGAACCTCATTCCAATAGGAAAAATATTTATTTTTTACTAAGATATGGTAGCAAGGACATGCCTTATATCTTTAATAATTTGGAAATGAGGAAATTATAGAGAAATCATGAGAAAAAAATATGATGCCACATAATTACTCTTTTGAACAAATATTCCTGGCAGCTGGGGAATATGAATCAGTCCTGTAAGGGGGAAGATCTGGACCAGAGCCACTATAGGTTGTCAGTCCCCTAGTTAGACTGGTAGGAGCAGAAACTAGCATGTTTGGAGCATTCTCCTGGAACTTTGATTATGCAATAATGTGAAACCCTCCCTTGCTTTTAACCCTCGCCTAAGCCTGAGCCTAAGTCAAGTTTGTTGTAGTGCTGATATTATTCTGTTGGCAGCCATCCTGACAGTGAATGAGATTTGATAATGCCATATGATATGACATTACACTTCAAATAATGATGTAGGCTGATCCTTGATTTTGTTCTCTATCAACAGAATATCATTTTTGGCAGTGGCCAAGGCTGGAGTATAGGTAATTATTAGTCAAACAATCATGGTAATTTCATTCCCCATTGCCAATAATTGCCTTATTATAGGTGTGGATGTGACACGATTTATGGCCACTATATAAAGAAAAACTTTAGAAAAATTAAATTCCACACAGTTTATTTGAGCAAAGAATTGGGCTGTACTCAGAACCAGAAAATTTTCAGAGAGCTCCACCCAGCAGTATGAGCAGCTAATTTTTATGAGCTGAATATGGAAGCAAAATAAGAAGATCATCTGATTGGCTACAACTAGGTGTCTGCTTGATTTAGACTTGGCGTGATGGGGTATTTGCCTTATTTGGACCTGATCTGATCAGTTGGCTGCCTGTGATGGGCCGAAACTCTGTTATTTGTGATTGGTTAAAACCTATTTGTTACTAAAAATATACTCCTAAATTAGGTTTACATAATAAATTAGGTTGTGGTTGTTATTCAGGAACTCAAAAGTACAGAGACGCCCTCAGGGTAATGTCCTCCTGTTTATTTAATTTAACACTACAAAAGACAATTTTTCCTTCTACCTGTATTCTTCCTGTTTTGGGTGATATCTAATAAGGACTTGGTCATAGAAACTGCAATGGCCATCTTTTAACCATAAGGTTAAACAATCTTCTTAGGGAAGCAGACAGGGAAAGATGGGAGGAGACTGGGTCCTCGATAGTATCACTGAGTCATTGGATGCAGATTGGAACAACCTTCTGCTAAACTGAGCACTGACTCCTTATTGACTGAGAAAACACATGCCTTTATTGTTCAATCTACTTTTATTTGGTATTCTGAGACTGTTGCCAAAGCATAAGAAATGCTGCAAAGTTCTACTTAAAACAACCCAAAAGCATTATAAAAATTAAAAATGTAGAAAATTTGAAAGTCTAGAAGAAGCTTAATTTGCTCAGGCTGCTAGAACAAACTACCATAGCCTGGATGGCTTTAATCAACAGAAATTTATTTCTCACAGTTCTAGAGGCTGGGAAGTCCAAGATCAAGGTGCTGGCCTGTTTGTTTCCTGGTGAGCGTTCTCTTCCCAGCTTACAGAAGGCTGCCACACTGCTGTGTGCTCACATGGCCTCTCCTTGATGTGTACCCTCAGAAAGAGAGTGAGCTCTCTGGTGTCTCTTCTAATAAGGACACTGATTCTATCTGATCAGGGCCCTAACCTTTTAACATAATTTAACTTTATTTCTGTTAAAGTGCCATTTCCAAATAGAGTCACAGTGGGGGTTAGTGCTTCAGCATATGAATTTTGGGGGACAAATTAATATTCAGTCCATAACAGAAGTTAAATATAATAAATGCTACATAATATAATCAAATATAATAAATTCTGCATAATATATAATGCATTATATATTATTTATTTTCAAGGTAATATACCCTATCTCTTCTATGATATATAATATGATAGAGGTAAAAGATAAGAGATTATATGGAATAGGTTGTAGATTATAGACTATTATCTGTTATAGAAATACATTATGTATATTAAAATATATAATCATATTCATATATTTACCTCCTTTTAAATTTATGAATGTATTAAAAATTTTCCACTATAATAAACATTTATTTTAGTCATGAGGTTTATATATTTTTGCTATTAACAATAATGCTATAATGAAAATTATTGTACAAACACCTTGTTCATATCTATTACTTTACTATTATTAGTAAAGTAATAGATATGAACTATTACTATTTTTTCCTTACTATTATTTCCTTATGGTGAATTCCCAGAGATAAATGATATTTTTAAACATTTTGAACCATTAACAAATTTCTTTCAGGAAGAAAATTCAATTTACACAAGCATTAATGATGTTGGAAATCAGCAATTTCCTGCCCCTATGTAGATACTAATATTTTCATTATCTTTGATCTTTCGTTTTGATAGCAATAAAATAGCAACTCACATTTTTGTTGGCATTCCTTTAGTAACTGTAACATTGAATTCAATCACTTCATACAGGGTGCTCTGGGGGATGGACACACTTCAAGCTCTGACTTGGGTGAGGCAAAAGCAATACATGTGACCTAAACATTTTTTGTAATATCCTGTCATATGCTGAAATTAAAAAATTAAAAAAATGATTTTTTCTTCTTATTTAGATGAGGATGTTAAATGGCAGCAGGCTTTTTGAGATGTTTAAAGGCTGGGCTGTGGCCTTACTGTTGCTGGGGACCTTGCCTCAGGGACCCGCAGAGCCTGATATTTGTAAAGATTCACTTGAACAAAAGCACAGGATACTATTTGTATAAGTTCAACTGGCAAATGATGTAAACCAAAGTATAAAAGTGCAGTATATAACAATTGGCTGGTTTTTTTACTCCGGCAGAAACGACCATCAATCCCCGCAGCACCCTCTCCCAAACAGCACCTTGAGTGAACTTGAAAAAGCAGCCTCTTTGTCAGGGCACCTAACAGCCTGCAATTTGCCAGCAAATTGTCATATTTGCAAATATACAATATATAAATGTGCAAGCATTGTAAAAGTAAATTTTGTCCCTGGAAATTGTGTCATATACAATTTACACATATAAGGGCTAATTAAAGCTGTCAACACTTTGGCCAAACGTAGGTTTCAAATTATTCTTTGGAACTTTTTTCTTTCAATTTGTTTTCATTTATACACACACACACATAATATATCAGTGTGTGTGTATATATTCATGCATGTGTGTGTATGTATATATACACACATGCATATTTTTTCAGGTACTCTATCTATTAGTGTTTCCTGGGAGTTTTCTTTTTTTATATTATACAAAGAAAAACTTTCCTCAGCTCATGAATAAATGCATGCAATTTACTTCTAGGCCCTTTATGATTTCTTAGTGAAAATTGAACTTATTTTAAAAGGAAGTAAAGCTAAAATGTAAAGAATATACCTTTTTTCTTTTTATTTGCAGTTGCTGTTTGAAAAGAATTAGTCATACAAAAATCTATCCTTTATCACACGAACATGAAAGTCGTAACATCTTTCTCTTTCTCCTTTCTCTCTAGCTATATATATGTACACACACATTATTATATTATTTAATAATAATTTTAATAATTATAAATATTCTCTATCCTCCCTGTTGTCCTCATGGTTGGTATACACTTCCCTGCCTCACTGAAGTCAGGTTTGAATGCTGATGCTTTAGCCAATAAATTGTGAATGGAAGTGAAATTTGCTACTTCTGAGTAAATGCTGTAAGAGGATCATGTGATTCACTATCTCTTTTCTCCCTCTGTGATAGGACCCACTATGACCAGATAAAGCTTCTGTGGGTGACAACACTAATTAGCAATAGAAATATAAGGTTAATGAAAAATAAATCTCTGTTGTAAGTGGCAAAAATTTAGGAATCATTTGAAGTTGCAACATTTGAAGCTGCAACATTGGTTAAGGTGATTAGTACAATAGATCTCTGGAAATTCATGCACACAGAGATCATTTTATAATCCAGAGAGAATGTAAATGCCAATAAAAACACTCTTTCCTGTTCTTGGAGTATTATATTCCATTTATTTAAATCCTCTTTAATTAATCTTTTTAATAGTTGTATATATATTAAATATACATACTATATTTAACATATATTGAAATATATTATGCATTTCATATAATATATAATATATATTAAAGTAGAACATTGTATAACTCTCTTAATAATTCTAATTCCTTTATGGTTGTATCGCTTTTATCTATGTTCACAAATCATTATAAAAATTATGGAAGAATTGTTCCTTTTTTGCTAATATTTTTAGTTGTTATTCCATGGGTCTAATTTGAAACATAGTTAGTGAGTAAGTTCTATTAATTACCCTTCAGATCTCCTATAATCTCATTCACTTTTCTCTTACTTGATATTTGTAGGATGGAAACAGGTGCATTTCAGTTGTCTATTACATTTTTGTCCCTATCAATTTGTCTTTTGTTTTTACCATTTTTTAAAAAAAATGTATTGTTACATGTTTGTCAAATAAAAACAAATCTGGACTTCTGAAGGACAGACTTTATTTGAAAAGATGACTGTAACAAGGGGTATTACAATAGAACTCTCCATATATAAGATCTGCAAGCATCTCAATGGTTAGGCAGAAAGGACTCATCTTTTACAGAGAGGACTAAATATGACAAGAAAGAAAGGAACGGGGTGATGTGGGATGAGTAGGGTGTATTCAGGAATGTTTTCCCATGAGGTAAGCTGATTCTTGGGAGGGATCCTTGAGAAGGGGTTGTTCTGCTCTCCAATGATTGCTCAAAATACTGTCAAGGTCCCCAGCTGGGGGAAAGGGGGATGCCTAGGAAATGGTAGGTAAGCCAAGTTAGTGGGGGTGTTCTGTTCAGATTCATCAGTGAGTTTGAATGCTCAGTTAATCGCTTGTGAGGCAAAGAATGGGAATTTAGAAATTTGGTGCCTGGCCTTGTCATAGGTAAATTATCAGGTCATCTAAGTCCCTAAGTCAAATGGGGAAGAGTGGTTCTTTGCAGTAAGCAGTTTCCCCAAACTCAAAAGGGTGTGGAGGAATTATTTTCTCCCTTGCTTTCTGTTTGTATTTATCACCATCTGGTTTTTCTCTTTACTTTGAACTATTTTAGCCATTTGCTTTAAATTTCTCTTGTAAACAACATTAAGATTTTTCAGGAGGAAACATTATGTCCTTTATACATAATGTGATAAATAATTTATTTCATTTTGTCAGCATTGCACATTCCCAACTCTTTCCATTGTTTCCCATTTCATTTTTTATACATGAACATTATTTTATTTCAATAACCTTTTCCTAATTATTTGCTAGCATACATTAAATTTTAGATTCTATTTTCAGTGGAAACATAGTTAAAGCTCCATTTCTCTAATTATCATTTGGTCCAATTTTTCTTCCCATGTAAGCATCATTTTAAAAAATGATTAAAGGATTTAAATCATCAGAAACTGTGTAGGTGGTGGTTATTAGTATAGCTCTTCTTTTGACTTGTTATGAGTTCCTTCAAACAGTTAATTTTACCCTTCTGATAAATAATTGTAAACGTAAATATTACTTCACTTAAGGTTGTTTAAAAAAGTTTAAAAATGTTATTTCTGATCCATTTGTTCATAAAACAAGAATATACTCATGCATCACTTTACAACAGGTATATATTCTGAGAAATGTGTCATTAGGTAATTTGATCTTTGTGGAACGATCACAGCATGTATTTACACAAACCTAGATGGTATGTCCTACTACACAACTAGGCTGTGTGCTATAGCCTATTGCGGTTAAGCTACAAACGTGTGCACCATGTTCTGTATTGAATACTGTAAGTAACTGTAACAAAATGGTATTTGTGTATCTAAACATAGAAAAGGTATAGTACAAATACAGTATAAAAGATTTTTTAAAAGGTACACCTCTATAAAGTACTTACCATGAATGGAGCTTGCAGGACTATAAGTTGCTCTTGGTGAGTCAGTGAATGAGTATGGTGAGTTAACATAAAAGCCTAGGACATTACTGTACACTACTGCAGATTTTATAAACACTGAACACTTTTGCTATCCCAAATTCATAAAACATAATAATCTTTTTAATAATAAATTGACCTTAGGTTACCATAACTTTTTTACATTATAAACTTCTTAATTTTTCAAAAAACTTTTTAGCTCTTCTGTAATAACACTTAGCTTAAAGCACAAGTACATTTTACAGGTGTACAAAAATATTTTCTCTGTATCTTTGTTATATGAGCCATTTTAGTTTTTTAACATTTTTTGTTTTTAATTTTTTTTAATATTTTAAACTTTTATATGACTGGCAGCACAATAGGGCTTGTTTACATCAGCATCACTATGAGCACATGAGTGTGTGTGGGGATGGCTAGGAGTCGCTAGGGGACAGGAACATTTCGGCTCCATTGTAATCTTACTGGAACCACTAACATACGCTATCCAATATTGACCAAAATGTCACTATGCAACACATACTTCTAATTACAACTATAGTTTCATATATCTGTTGTTAGTCTATAGTTCTATAGTTTTAACTCTTTGATTATTTAAAATTTGTTATGTTTTTGCTGTTTTATATTATGGAAGTACTACATACTATTTTTGTAATAAATCTGATTCAATTCTTTGGCAGTGTAATTATGATTATAAACTTGTTTCCTTTTTTGGGAGAAGATGTTTCTGAATCATAAGGTAAAATTTTTTTATCCCAATCATAATAAAATGGAAATTCTATGATCCCTATACTAAGAAACCAGTTTCTCAGCCTTTTTACTTCCTCTTAAATGCAATGGCAAATCAATAATTCAAGCGGTTTGTAATGTCTTTACTCAATGACATACTATGAGCAAGATATTTTATATCATAGATGACTACACTCAAATATGCATATTTGGACAGTTGTACATTGAGGTAGATGAGAAAAATTATGAATTATGCTTAAAAACCACAGAGTGGTCTCATATTTTTGTTTTAATCTATTTAATTTTTTAAAAACGCTACCACGATTCACTAAATTTACTTCAAGATCCAGTAGTTAGAGGTATTCTAGAATTTAAACTATACCGAATAAGACTACTTGTACTGTCTGCGGCACTCTAATTTCACTCTTTAAAGTATCTGGAGACTTGAGCTGACATTGCTCTCTCTTGACAGGACAGTCGGAGGAGAGTGACCTTCAGCTGAATCACAGTAGGGATTGTGGTCCGACACTTCGTCTAGTTATCTCAATTCATTGCGTTCCCTGGAGCATAGTAAGCATATAGATTGAGCTGATGAGGAATTTATTTGCAGCCTCCTTCATCTTTAATAACATTTCCTACATAAATTCCTATTAAGCATTGCCCAGGGGAATCTTCTTAAAGCTTAAAGAAAAGGATGAGCTTTTTAGTAAATAGATTAGGTGCACAGGGAAGGATCACCTGGAAACTTGAACCAACAAAACAAAACAAAAAACAAAAAACAAAACACTTAAAGCAAAGAATCAGCATTCATTCTTTTTTGGTGCAAATTCATAGACATATTTATCAGTGTGTTTCAGACTATTAGTTTTAGTGTATTTCAAACCCATTATTTGGTCAGAAAATCAAATTATTGTGTCTCAATCAGCTTTATTTTAAGTGAATTAGAAGAGAAGAGAAAAATACCAAAGAGCATTATACATAGTATTGTTTCAGAAGAATTTTTGTGTTTGTGTGTGTTTATGTGCATGTATACTAGTTCATGATGTAAAATGATGATTTCCTTGTAGGTCATGGTCATCAAAGTTTGAAAGCCCCTGCCCTATAGGATGTGGTACAGAAATTTAAGCCCAGGTTGCTACAGAAAAATATTTATGATATTATTTTTCTATCTCCCACTGGGCAAAATCCTTACATAGCTAGAACTAGAGGATTTTATATCTACATTTTTAGCATTTTCTCCAAATCCTACTTCATATACCGTTTACACTTTTACTAAAGCATTCTTTGTTTCCTTAACTTTCTTCCCAAAATCTGACAGCTAACTTTTCATTTTTGTCTATATATTGTCAGCCAATCTTTTATCTCCAGCTTCATAAAGTGCATGTTTTGTTTAACTTCATGGGAATCTCTAAGGACATGCTACAGAAAATTTCTATCTCTCAAGTGCTATTTTTTCCCCTTCTTTTATATTATTTCAGCTTTTTCTATATTGATTTCTTTTCTTATTTTCTTTTTTTGACCTGGTAACTTATCTGTGAACATAATGAAGTCTATCCTACTACTATATTAGCTACCAAATACTATAAGTGAATGTACCTTGATTCCTTTAAATATTTACCTGGATACTGTTAGATCTTTCATATCAGACCAAAAACAAGAGAGTTAATGGATGTAGGTGAGTGTTAGCATCTCAGAGATCTGCAGCCTGAGAAGGTAGAAATAGAACTGTGGAAAGGTCATTACTTAGAAAGAGGTGTATATAGATGTTCAGTCTTTGTGAGGCTGTTTCTCATCTGTATTTTATTAAGAAGAAATTTACAAGGGCTTTCAAAAATGGATGTAATATTCTTCCTAATAATTTATTTCTCATGGTGGTTTTTGTTTGTTTCATGATTTCAAATTTTAATATCTGTTTTTGCCATTTCTTGGAGAGGGAGATTACATAATGTTAAAACTTTACTATTTTTCTAGAAATAATTATCATCTTACCTTCAGTGCATGTGTACTTATGCTTGGGTAAAACTTATCATAATGCTCAAAGTGTCCTGTTTACAAGCAATTTGGTTATCTATGGTTTAATTAAAATAATTTTCCATTTACTTCTTAGAATTTTAAACCCATTAGGGCTTTGAGAGATAGCAACAGCAGCTAAATCGAATGCAATTTGGGCCAGACACTCTGCTAAGCATTTTATGTACATGTAGCAAAAGTTGCCAGCTAGCCCCAGCATCCTTTTTCCACTCTTTGGACACACAGATTATATTCCCAGAATTTCCTGCAGGTGAGTAGAATCATGTGACTAGGGTCTCTTCACAGAATGTAACTAGAAGTGATTCCCCACGGTGTGGGCCCAGACTAGAAAATTTTGCCAGGTATACTTACTTCTCCTCTCTCTCTCTCTCCCCCCAACCCCGTCTCTTCCCCATCTCCCTCTCTTCCTCTCTCCCTCTCTCCCCTTTCTCTCTCTCCATCTTACTGATTCAGCTTTGGTCAGCCTAGTTCCCAGATGACCACATGATGAAGAGCCACTCACCTGACCTTGAATTCCCATATACGAATTTTACATGTCTAGTATATAAAGTTTTACATAAATAGTATATAACATTCTAGCCACTGAAATGTGGGTCTTATTGTTTAAGCACATAGCCTCTCCTAACTAATATATATACCTATCTCATTTAGTTCTCATGACAATATTGAGAAATAGGTATGATTATCCTCATTTTGCCAATGAGGAATCTGAATTATCCAAGGCAAAAGTGCAAGAAAGTAGAAATACCTAACTGGATTTGAAACCCAGTTTTTTGACTCCAGAGTCTGTCTCCTAAACTGCCCCATTTTAAAAGGGAGACAGCTATTTGGAACCAGTTTATTGAGGAATACCTGCTTATTAGTATAAACATGAAATGGCTTCATTTTTTCTCAGTAAACACCAATACTGCATCTGCTGAATCTTCATTTCCTCACAGGTAGAAGGAAGGCATAACAATTCTCATCCCAATTCTACATCTTTTCAAATATTGACAATTACTAAAACAAATACTTTTTGTTTATAAGCATTTATTCTATTCATTTAAGAAATTCAATCATAACTCGAAATGTTTCTGCTATGTTTCCTCCATTGCCATCTACCGTGTTTCCCCGAAAATAAGACCTCCCCATAAAATAAGCCCTAGCAGGATTTCTAAGCATTTGTGCAATATAAGCCCTACTCTGAAAATAAGACCTAGTGATGGGGATGGCTACGCAGCATATCTGCACAACCCATGCGTTTCATGGAGGAGCAGTAAAGAAGACAAGTAGCCCTTCTCATCTGCCCCATGGGGACAGCTGCTATCCCAGAGGTGACCGGAAAGGTGCGGCAGCCCCACCAACAAGGTCGGCTCCCCCTGTCTGGTCCCGGCTATCCTGTGCATGCTGCGAGCTGAGGCTTTGAGGGGAAAGTCTACTCAATGAAGTGAGGAGCGGGAAGTACTGCTTTAGGTATTGTGTGTCCCCATGGGGAAGAAGGAAAGCTGTGGCTGCCATTTTACTATGATGATGATTCAGAAGAAGATGACTTAATTATATTTGAATAAATGTAGATTGTTGTACCATACTTAAAAAAAAAAATAACACATCCCCTGAAAATAAGTCCTAGGGTGTCTTCTTGATGAAAAATAAATATAAGACCCTGTCTTATTTTGGGGGAAACATGGTAGTTTGTGGCTGGTTTAAAATGGAGAGTGTCACTGGCTTTGTCTGGCATGGTTTGACCATATCTCATGAAAGAGACTGCCTGGGGTAGACTCCTCCTCTGCCACTTACTAGCACTGTGACCATGGACAAATTATGTCACTTCTCTGTGCCTCAGTTATTTTAAACCTGTAAAATATTGATGATGATTCTCCTGTTTCAATAGTTTTTTGGGGAGAAGGGGTGAAGATTAAATGAATTAACTAATTGCAAATCTAGCATATAATAAAACATCAATAAATGTTAGGATTTTAAAAATTCATTATTTTCGTCCTGGCTAGTGGCATCATGCCACATTCCTCTGGTTCACCATTATGTCGTTCCTCTGTTCTGGTCATCCAAGGTCAGGTGTAGCCTCCAATCATGTTATTCTCTAGTGTCAATCATCAGACCTGTGGAAGGTGCACAGGAACTGCTAAGTGATTTATAGTGGAGCATTGTGGTTCTATTCCACTACCTCTGTCCCTGAAATACTTTCCAGGATATTTTCCTCCACTGATCATCAATATTAGATGAGATAAGATCACGTCCTCCTCACTGAGAGAGGGGAAATGTGCAGCCAATTCTACAAACTTCATTATTTTCTTGAGTCCTTGATCCTTGACTTTCTGTGGAGAAAGAACCACATCTTTTCTACGGGGAAATAAGGGAAGAAAATGACCTCTCTGTACAAAATAAGTCTGCTCTTCCACAAAATATGAGCTTGTGTCTTCAGACACTCCTCTTAATTACCTGAAGAGGGGATGGCATGGTTTTGGGGAATGTATAAATTCCAATAATAATTATTCTGTTTGCAGTTGGTATGTGAGGAACTGAATATCTTTTATCTTTAACTGTGGAGCTCAACTGTCAATTTCAGGGAAATGTAACCTGAGTCAGTACTAATACCACCTGGTTACATTTTTAATGAATTGACTTGGTCAAGTCAGAGCCCCCAAATTAGCCTGTGATATAGCTCGCCTTCAAAACCAATCTTCAGGCTCTCAGTACAGTATTATTTCTAAAATGTTTTGAGTATCTATATCAAGTTTTTGGATATAAACAAATAAAAAAGCAAATGTCAATCTAATGAATGCACACACATCTTTTATATATTTTTGTGTGTATATATATATATTTATATATATAATTATATATATATATTTTTTTCTTCTAAGTAACAAAAAATATCTCTACCTTCGGGCCACTTTATGAGAGGAAGAAAAGATTCTTCCCTGTAGGTTATGACCACGAAGAAGCATGGCTCCTTAGAGAATGTTGAAAAAAGGTGAGAGAAAAAGAGAAGGTAAATGTTGCTGTGGCTAAAATGCTTTTTATTAGCTGTGGAACTCATTTTTAATCTGATAAATTTTATGATCAGGTCATCTTTTTATAATAGAGTTTAATATGAGTTTCGGCATCAAAATATTCACACATTTAACCTTTATTTATGAGGACAATTTCAGAATATGGTCTTTCTCAGCCTCTCAGCAGTCTCTGTGAAATGTCAATTTTGTTTTAGAGCTGCCATCATGGAGGAGCCCTGGAGAAGCCCAGTTTCTTTTCTCTAGACATCGTAATGCTGCAGCTTTCACTGCTGCTCACGAATGTAGCTCCCGCATATCTGAAATTTAGATCCACAAAGGGCAATCTAAACTTAGCCTTGGAGAAACATGTTTTCAATTCACACTCCTTTTTGACACAGCTATAAGTAAAACAAAGAGCTGGAGACTTAGTGGACGATTTGGATTTATTCCTCTTACATTTGAGAATTTGAAATCAAAGGCAGTATCTTATCTTTTAAAATTTGTGTGAATATCTCAAAAATAAAAAATAAGGTAATAAAATATGTTTCCTCAATCAGAAGCATTACTGTATATGCACAAGCTTTTCTTTTTATTCTAATCCTAAAACCATAGTATCTGAAAGATAGTGCATCAATCTGTGTTGAAGAAAATTAAGAAGTTAGGCTATATAACCATGTACCTTAATGTCTTTACCTCTATGATTATAAGTTGTTTAAACATTATTTCATAAAACATTTCTTTATATAGAGTTTTGATATTATTCAACCTTCCAGTAGTTCTACTTCGCCTGCCTTTTTTCTCAAACTACCTTACAGAGATAAGCATACTTGGGAGGCTTTGATTTTGCTATTACACTATTCCAGTTTCAGTGAATTTTCCATTTCCCATTAATTCTGATAAAACTCGTATTTGTTCAGGTTAGTCGTGAAGAAGTTATATGAGAGTTGAAAAAATTCAAACTTATTTTGTAGAGAATTTTAGGGAAATCATTTTTAAGAAAAACAGAAAAAAGCACATGTGAATAGGCAATGAAGCAAAGTTGTTTTCTTTGGGTGTGCACTTTGGTATTTAGAAATCACCTTGAGTAGGAAAAAACAACAGGGAAACGATAAGGAAGACAGTTTCAATATATCACTGAGCGATAATAATCAGTGGGCCAATGAGTGTAAGGAAACAAAACAAATACAGTATTCTCAATTGAACGCCATTTACTTAACTACAAATTGTTTTATTAGTATTCATGGAAGATATAAAATAATCTCTTTAAATTATCTCTTCATGTATTTTATGCATGCATGAAGTCTTGTGGATTTTTATATGTTAAAAGAACATATAAATATATGACCGATGATAGTTACCATAAGCCAATATCTGTACAATGAGTTACTGTACAGAAAAGATATTAGGTGCATTTCATATTTTGTAACTGTTTCCACAAATTTGTGTGTTTAAAGACTTTCAATGACTTCTCATTGCTCTACGAATAAAAATCCCAAATTTTGCGCACGTACCAAAGTTCCTGAACATCCTAGTCCCTGTCTCCCACAGTCATATCTTCCATTGTTATTCTCCTCACTCTTGTCACTGTTACCATCACAGCCAGTTTTTCGGCTTCTCCAATGCACTGGTTTCTACCTCAGGGCCTTTGCATATATTTCACAGACATTCGTTTCTCACCCAGTGAGACCTTTCCCTTCTCCACTTCTCCATCCCCCACCCCCATGCTTGCAGCAGTTTGGAAAACAGGGCACCACTTTTGAGCCGCATGAAGTCAGGGGCCGAATTTATCTATCCTCAATCAGTAAACAATGACTGGCCTACACTAAATGTGATGAATAAATTAATAACTGTATATTTAGCACTTAAAAACACGATATGGTAATTAATGCCTGAATGCTGAATGGATGCGTAGGCAGGTCCTCTCAGACTTTGAAGGAGGCCTGGGATTTCTCTGTGTTTTGATTTTGCTGGGATACTACAAAGAAACAAATGTGTAACAAAGTCCTAACATTTTAGTTTATCAAAATGTTTACATTAAATAGTGAGTACTTAACATTAAATTTAAAATTAAATATTAATAAAAGGATGCAATTGATATGATAAATAGAGAATTTGTAAGAACTTTTGTTCCACATATAGACAATATGACCCATTACTGAAACACAACATGAGTTTAAAATTGTTTGATGGATATCTTCTCTTAAAATCTTGACAGTGTATCTCTGTGCCTATGTAACATTTTTGGCAAAAAAAAATCCCAGTTCAAGTGTGAGATCTTTCAAGAATGTGAGGCATCCTTCTCCCTTGCACGGTTGTTCCTTCCCTGGCATAATTTGATGTTTTTACTTGTAACTTTGGGAAGAAACTCTTCTGATAGAGGAATAGCTCTCAAAATGTCTCTGTTAAATTGCTAACATGTAAAAAGAAAAAAAGCTGAAAGTAGTATTCTATTAAACAGTGAAGAGTAACACAAGCAACTTGAGCTAATTAAGGCAAATGTTTAGAAAAATGATACAAACTGTCTTTTTTCCGGAAAGACACTCCTGGTGAGGTCACAGTGACCTACCTGGTACCAGGACGGAGTCAGGCGCCACAAAGGACCTGGAGAGGTCACTGCCCTTTGGGAAAATTTAAGAATCTTTAACCTAAATATTTCTCTTATTCTTTCCTGCTATAGAAATTTATTTACTTTTTACATTTTTATTAGTATAACTGTTACATATCCATAAAAATTAAAAATAAAAAAATAGACCTAAATATTTCTGCATCCTCTCTCTTCCCTTCAATTTTCTTTTGCCAGTGCCTTCATTCTTTAATTGCATTCTAACCAGTCTCCCTGCCTGTGCTATAACCCTTTCTATACCACTGCCAGAGTGAGCTCTTACAAATTCAAATCTGATTATGTCATTTTCCAGCTCAAAAAGCTTTAGTGATCCCCCCAGCTCTGAGGGGAAGAAGAAAATCAAAACCATAAAATGAAATAGGTTTGGCAGCTGCTTACCTCCTCTGCTGCTCTGTTCACTTCCGCATAAGCATTGTGAGCTCAGCAACAAAAGGGGGCTTTCTGCTCCCTGAATGTACCTTTGCTTTTGGATTTCTTTGCCCATGATATCTTCTCTCCTTGGCAAACTCCCCTTGCCTTTGAAAAGATTTTCCAGTTCTTATTCACCCTTTAAAACTTAATTTACTAGCCACTCCGTTTGTGAAGGCTTCTCTGACCTCTGCCCCGGCCCCTGCAGCCGCAGGACTCTCGCAAACAGATACAGGTTGGTGGAATGTTAGCAAAAACTGCACAGATGTTCAAAAGAGGCAGCCTGCTATTTGACTTCCAATTTTGTTACTGTTATAACTGCTGAAAATTGAACAAGCTACCTGGCTTCTCTCTATATCAAATTTCTCTGCAAAATGGAGATAAACTGATGCAGAATTTTGAAGTTTGTGAGGATAACGTGTGTATATATACCATATTAGATAAAATAGGTTTCGTGTCATTTTCAGAAGTTGTATTTTCAATCGGGAGGATGTATTCATCTTCAAACCTTATTTTCCTTTGAAGAGGTAATTTGTAGTCTTCTGGATCCCAGGTCTGCTCTTTCCTTCATCTTAATGAGTACAAGAACAATATGGGAACAAGCCTTTAGATAGTTCTCACTAAGTGCCAGGCATAATTCTAGGTGTTTTGCATATAGTACCTCATACAACCCTAGGAAATAGGCTGTATTATTATTTCTACTACTAGATGATGAAACTGAATCACAGAGATCTTAAATCATTGCCCAAAGTCACAAACCTTATATGTGTGGGTGCTTAGGGTGCTTAGGGTTTTGGCCCTAAACAGTCTGGGTCTAGAGTTTGCACACTTAATCACTAGTCTATTCTGCCCTTGCTGTCAGTCTGTTATCAGACTCTGACAGTCATGTGCTGTAATTCCACCTCCTTAAGACTCAATTTCCTCATCTGCGAAATGGGAGAAATAAAACTCTTTGAGGTTATGGAGAGGATCAAAACAGACAATGAATGATGAGCTCATGAGTGTTTAGCATGCGGTAGGAAATAGATGCTACATTTGCATTGGTTTCATTATATTTAAATGCCTCTTTCTGATCAGCAATAGATAATGTGAAGTACATGTGCACATTGTTTTGAACTAAGTTGATATCTAACTCAAAACACACATTAATACCTTGAAGTGAGGGTACCTTGACATACCCAGATTCTTTTACAATCATTCCCCCACCCCACCCCCTGCTCACCAGCCAGACATCATAGTTCTCCTAACACTGATGACTCATATTTTCCAGAATATGCCATGCAATATCATGCCTGTACCTTCATTCTGGATAGTATCTCTATTTTAAATTCTCTCTGATCTCTTCAGTGATCTATGGATTGCTCATTCTCTAAGGCCTGGAATTCTTCTAACCTTTCTGGGCAGAACTGAAGGTTCTGCTTCCAAGAACTTTTGCTCTCTCAGAGCACACTGCCTTTGTTTAAGTGCCTTTTTTATATTTTTGTTTTTCCTGTTGGATAAATAATCTCTGTTGAGTGGCTATGTTCTATCATTCTATGTATCTCATGGATCATCTAACACAGTGCCTGGCTTATGACAACTAATTAATGAGTGACAATTTGGCATGTAAATCTAGTCGGTCCACTGCCACTGTGGGTGTAGACTAAGGGGGATAATGTCGTAAATAGATCTGTCTTCTTTATAGTTTAATTTTATTGTTTAACTCAAATGCCTTGAGTTATTACTATTATGATTATTATCATTTAAAAATATGTTATTCTTAGGAATGCAAATGATTGCATGTGTGTAAACTGAGCAATTGAAAGGAATTATGTTATAAATTTACTATCTGTATTATTTCTATAGCACTCTCCCATTAATACACATTTATGCATTGTGGCTAATTCCAATGTGGAATTAATTGAAAATGACAAGTTCTAGCTTTGCCAAATGTTGGTTTTCATAATTAGAATTTCTCTCCCAACCAGTGTTGTACTTATAATCATATAATTTTTCTATTAATAAGACTATATTTTTTTCTTGAAATCATCAAATATTCCTTTAAAACCAAACTTAAACTTCAAAGGTATTCTCAATTTAATAAGCATTGAGAAACCTTTCATATCTGGAAAAATAATCATATTGTTTGTCAAAATAAAGTGATTCCGAAATATACTGTTGTATCACATACCAATACATGATTTAGAAAGAAAAGCTGCTTGAGAGAGGAGATGTTATCTGATTTGATTTTTATAAAATAATAAAAGAAAATTCATATTTAAAAATGACATTTAAAAGCCATCTCTAAAAGTTTTTTTAAGCAATTGTATTTGAGGATGAGAAATCCTGACATTAAGAGAATGTATTAAAATTTTGTTTACCTTGGTGCACAATCCTCCCATCTGCTTAAACCTGGGTGTCAGCTTTTTGAAATGAGGTCCAGTTGCTGCACTGTAATAATGGTTTGCCTTTATTTATGCACCCACCTATTGTCTTTGAAGTCAGGTAATAGCTGCAAATCAAATGGCATATTCTCATTCCCTGTCACATATCCTGCTCCTTAAGCATTAGGCTAAACAGATGTGGCTTCACCAAACCTATTGTCAGCAATACACTACTTTCAGTGACAATAAATTTTTCCACTAATAATATTAGGTAATAGAATTGGTCTTTTGAACTCTCTTTTCCCACTGCTCTATTTTAAGGCAATGCCTTTTGAAAAACCACTTATACAATGCAAGGTATTATATGCCGTGAAATAGGTTTGATCCATTAGTACGTTGTGTTGGGACCTAGAAAAATAAAAGGAAATATGTGATCAGTGCAGCAAAGTAAAAGAATGCTCTGTACAACATAAGCAAACTGACAAAAGACAAGATGGCTTAGTTTTATTTATAAAAGCCTTTACATGCTCCTACATTTATTAAAAAGTGACCCTCTTGAACTCAGTCTGAGTGATATTAAAACGCTGACAGAGAGACAATAAGGAAGAGTCTGCCAAGACATTTTTCCATCAATGTTGATGTTTTCCATTTATTTTACCCTAGATAAAAAAAGAATAAGGGAATTAAGGAACTTGCTGCTTGTCATATTAATAGCAAATAAGCACCTACCCAATAAAAACCTCTGAGAGAGTGGTTGGAAATTTATTTTTCATAAGTTCTCATGCCACGAGGGAGAAAAAGTTAGTCTCCTTTGAGAAATGAAATTGAAACCTATTAATATATCTTCTATTTAACAAAACAAGAGAAAAAATTGGTTTCTGAGATTTAATCTCATATAAAAAGAAAGGAAAACATTTGTAGGCAATTTTGACTTACCACAAACCACTTCTATAGGCTTTCTAGAGCAAGCATTCAGGGTTAGTTTTGCTGCTTTTCCTCTTCTACTTCCTGCTCTTTTATTCTCTCTCTCTTCTTTTTTCAAAAGAAATTTATATTTCCAAAACATTCAAGAAAGTGTATTTGAGGACTTTAAAAAGACTCAAAATTTACCAAAGATAAAAAATAAAGTGCATGTTTTTGTAGGGTGTAAATATTTTAAAAGGCATTCACATGATCCTCTGATATGGAGCCATCTTTCATTCCTGTTCTGTAGGCTAGAGGGCCTTCCCGGCTTATGATGTAACTGACTCCTGCTCATCATTCAAGTTCAGCTAAAGACTCTCCAAAGGCTTGGGGACATGATCCTACTGTGACCACCCACAGCACCCTGCTCTCATTCCCATCACATCACCTAACACACAGAAATTGCTGTTTTTCTATCAGTTTTTTCCTCTCATTGACAATGGACTTGCCTTGTTGATTGATACATTTCTAACATATAACACAATTTCTGGTATGAACACAATTTCTGGTATGATGGTGTGTTGAATAGAATCTCATTGAGGAAAAATGTTATTTGGGTTAGAGATATCTTTGTTTGTATATAATTTTTACCACATGTAGATCTAGAATATTTGAAAATCATCGTGAAAAATTAATCTAAATCACAGACAACTCAATTTTTTCTTTCTACACACAAACATTTTGTTAAATGTTTTCAGGTCATAAATAGATGGCCAAGGCATATTTTCTGCCCTCAAAGTAGCTGTAATCTGTGAAGATACCAGTAAACAAATAGCTAAATACATGACTTTTTAAATAAGAATTATCCAGACAAACTTTAATGGTGGGCAAATTTACACAGGTGGCTATGAGATTAGGAATAAAGGGATTTATGTAACAGATACTGTGGAAGTGGAATCTATAGTATTTGCCAACTTATATCATTAACACAAAGAGATGTCAGAAGGGTTAATTGGTCTTGGTGGAAATATCACAGCTTTGCTCTTAGAGCAGTTGATTTAGAAGTGTCAAGAAAACATTTAGAGAGAAATAAATGGCAAGCTGTTAGAATTGTGCTCTGGAGCTTGGAAACTAAAGTTTAGATATTGTGGTAGAATGAATCATGTTCACCTAAAGATGTCCACATCCTAATCCTTGAACCCGTGAATATGTCTCTACATTTGGTGGCAAAAGGGACTATGCAGGTATGATTAAATTAAGGATATTGAGATGGGCAGATTATCCTGCATTTTCTGGGTAGGCTCAGTGTAATCACAAAGATCTTTAGGAGAGGGAGGTAGAAAGCTCAGAGGTAAGGAGGAAATGCATTGATGGGAACAGAGGTCAAAGAGGAGAAAAATGCTACTTTGCTGACTTGGAAGATGGAGGAGGGGCCATGAGCCAAGTCAGCCTCTGGAAGCTGGAAAATGCGAAGAAATTAAATTCCCATGAGCCTCAGGAGGGAACACGCCACTGCTGACACCTTGATTTTGGCCCAGTGAAACCTATTTCAGACTCCTGCCCTCCAGAGCTATAAGACATTAAATTTGTGTTGCTGTAAGCTACTAAATTTCTGGTAATTTGTCACAGCAGCAATAGAAAAACAAACACAGATTTTGGGACCTGGAAGTGGAATGCTTTTGTAATAAACACCTAAAAATGTAGAAAAGGCTTTGCAATGAGGCAACAGACAGGGCTGGAATAATATCAAGGAATATAATAGAAAAATCTAGATTTCCTTGAACAGACTGTTAATAGACATGTGGATGTGGGGAGGGAGCGAGATGGCCGACTAGAGACAGCGCTTGCCAGACGGTCCTGGAGGGAAGGTTTCAGATGAAGAGGAGGGGAGAGGAGATGCAGCTCTGGTGTAGATTGTAGAGGGAGGTCCCGGAGCCTGTCGGGGACCTTATGAGGAAAACTGTGAAGCAGAAAAGGAAGAAGGTAAAGGGAAACAAGATCAAACCCAGAGAGGCTCGGAGCCCAGTGAAAGGGTAAGGGGATCCCCCTCTCACTGCCACAGGCCCTTGGTGACTAGCGGGTTGCCAAGTTTCTTGGAGGCTTTTCCACCCACACAAGCCCAGGCATGGTGGCAAACATGGAATAGTGGCAAGAACTTTTGTGATCCTGTTAGGTGGATAGTGACAGATTCCAGGTCTCCTAGGGACAAAAGTGGGTGCTTTGCGTTGGTGCAATCGCCCCACCCTAACCCTCTCCATACCTGTGGGAGGAGGAAATATTCTACAAATCTGCGAATCATAACTTAGCATGCCAGCTGAAAAAGAATACAGAGGACTCTCTGGCCCACGGACCAAGCAGCACAGGTACCCTAGAGTCTAGAAATTGACCTAGAACAACCCAGATGAGTACAGAACTGATGCAAGAATACTGGGGGTCCGAGACAGAGTGATCTGGGAAAGTGCATGCCCATCCCTGCAGGAAAGCTGTGCTAATGTATTAGGGCAGGTACTCCAGCAAGGAAGATCCCAGCCTGGTGCCAGAGCAAACAAGCATTTAGACCCCTCCCACATGAACAGCCCTCCTGGTCTGGAGAGCTGCCCTGACTCTCCTCCCAGTGGTCCTCCTATAGTAGTTGGAAAAGAAATCTCTGAATCCTGCAGAGGCGTTTCAAAACCTTCAAGGCTCACACAACCTAACCATGCTGGGCCTCACTCCTCCACCTACCCCTACTGTGGTGGAGGTCAAGCAACTGCCTGGGAGCTACAGGGCCCCTTCCAAACCCTGGGGCACTCAAGTACTCCACCTGAGGGACTAGAGCTTACCATGAGCACCAAAGAACATCTTGGCTTTTGGCATCATGTGAGCATCACACACCAACAGGGAGAGCAACTCTATAGTTCATCAGAGCATCTACCAACTCAATCAAATAGGGCATGCCTGATTCTTACTCACAAGTACCACTCACCATCTCAGAGATTAAGCTGGGGGACCCAATAACAATTCACATTGCTGGGAAGAGGTGAAGACAATAGGATGGAGGCAACCCAAGGGGACACAGTTTATTAGGAGAGAAACAAAAGTTATGGGCAGCTTGATCTGTGAGGGCTCTCCTTCTTCCATTGCATACCTCTGGGCTGATCAGGAAGCTGCTCAGAGTCTGTGCAGAGACATTCCACTATAGAGCAGGTGCAGCAGAGATCTGGTGCTCACCAGTACCAGGTTTCTACAACTGATGACATCTTGATCATTCTGGTGCACAGATCCAGGTCTGCTCAGAACCCAGCCATCCAGCAGTAACCTTTAGCATCACACCCACCAGGCCAGGGAGGGAAGAGATGCTCCCCCATGTTGAGCCCTGTGACTGGGGGTTGAACATACCTCCTCCCTGGTGTGGAAGCAGAACACAGGGGGAGCTTCAGATGCCACAGACACCACTTGGGAAGCCATGGGTGATTGTCTCAGTGGGTTCTAGGTGTGGGGGGAGAACCTTGGCTTACCAATAGCTCCAGCCCACCTGTGAGGAACCTGGGCCACTAAAAGAAACCTCTACCTACATGGCTGGACATCAGCAGTCCCCATGCTGGTGGAACAGCACCCTAATGGGTGGTTTTACCCACAAAATTCCCAGAACTAGCTGTGAGGATCTCACTGTGACTGACTCCAAGGCTCAGCCCCTGTACCTCCAGGGCCCCTGCTGGGTCTGCAACTGCACCCCTAAGACTCCAGAGTTGCGCTTGGACCCCCAAGCCCCCACAGCTGAGTTCCCACCACTATAACTGGGCTAATAGAACTTCCCTGAAGTCTAACACTCGACTCAGAAACCCCCAGCTCTGAGCAACCTTCACTCCTGGACTTGGTTTAAGAGAGTCCCAGCAAAGGAGAAGGTGTCCTACATTCCTATTATCCCAGAGCCAAGATAATAGAAACCAGATAAAAAGAAACCAGCAAAAGAACCCTGACAACATGAAAAAACCAAAATAGTTGAACACTCCCCAAGGGAACACAATGGAGCTAGAGTAGTGGACTCCACAACAAGGAAATTGATGTCTGACATAAATGGAATTCAGAATATGGATGATTAACAAGATGATTGGAATTGAAGAGAAAGTTGAAAACCAACAAAAAGAAGCCAAAAAATATTTCAGGAATTTAATGAATAAAAATGAAAAAATAACTAGAGAGCTAGAAAACATAAGAAAGGATATAATAGAACTTAAAGAAATGAAAGATTCACTCAGAGCATTTCAAAATACAGCCGAGAGCTTTAACAACAAACTATACCAGGGAGAACAAAGAACCTAAGAGCTTGAATACAAGGCTCTGTAGATAACCCAGTCATTCAAAGAGGCAAAGAAGAGTATACAAAATGTATGAGCAATTACCAACAGAGATATGGGACTATGTGACATGAACTAACATTTGAATTGTAGGTATTGTTGAGAATGAAGAAGAAGAAGAAAGAGCTAAAAGCATGGAAAACCTATATGAAGAAATGATTGAGGAAAACTTTCTTAGTATCGCGAGAGGTTCAGACATACACATACAAGATGAACATTGAACACTGCAAAGATTCATAGCAAATAGGTCATCTCCAAGACACATAGTAATCAGGCTGGCCAAAATCAAAATAAAGGAAAAAGTTCTGCATGCAGCAAGACAAAAGCATCTTATAATCTAGAAAGGAAAATCCATCAGGCTAAGTGGAGACTTCCTAGAAGAAAACTTACAAGCTAGAAGGAATTGGGGCCTCATCTTCAATCAACTTAAAATGAATAACTGCCAGCCTAGAATTTTGTATTTTGAACACTAAGTTTCACAATAGATGGAGAAATTAAGACAAGCAAACACTGAGGGAATTTGTCATGACCAAACCTGCTCTGCATGAAATACTCAGAACAGCACTATACACAAATTAACACAAGAGATACCCACCAGTGTAAATTTACCACCCCCCCAACTCACAACTATGAAATAGAACAAGAGGTAAAACAAGGCAATAAGGAACTATCCAACAGGATGAACAGACCAACATCTCCAAATACTCCTCAAAAGACAAAGTTTGCTCTATGGATGAAAAAAAAAAAAAAAAAACCAAGTATCTACTATCTTTAGGAAACACATCTAAACCATAAGGACACATATCGACTCATCATAAAATGATGGGAAAAAATATTCCATGCAAATGGAAAATAAAAGAGAGCAAGTGTAGATATTCTCATATCAGATAAAATTGACTTTAAGCCAGCAGAGGTAAAGAAGGACAAAGACATTCATTATATAATAGTAAAGGGAGCTATCCAACAAGAAGGCATAACAATCCTAAACATATATGCACCCAACACAGAAGCTCCCAGATACATAAAGCACACCTTATGTGCAAAGATATGCACATAAAAGAAATATGTGCACATATTTTTGTGCACAACAAAGAAATGTTGTGATGTGCACAACAAAGAAATAAATAGTACCACCATAATTTCCAAGTACCTCAACACCCCACTGTCAGACCTTGATAAATCAACTAAGCAGAAAATAAATGAAGAAATAATGGTCTTACACCAAACTCTAAATCAAATGAATCTAACAGACATTTACAGACTAACGAAAGAAATCTGAAGCAAAAAGAACAAAACTGGAGGCATCATATTACCAGTCTTCAAATTATATCACGAGGCTATCATAATCAAAACAGCATGATATTGGTATAAAAATAGAGGCATAGACCAATGGATCAGAACAGAGAACCCAGACATAAAACCATCTACTGACAACTAACTGATCTTTGACAAAGCATACATCAATGGACACCGAAAAAAGAAGCCCTATTCAATAATGGTGCTGGGAAAATTGGACAGCCACAGGAAGAAGAATGAAATGGGTCCTCTGCCTCTCGACACTCACGAAAATTAATTCAAGGTGGATAAAAGACTTAGATCTAAGGCATGAATCCATAAGAATTCTAGGGGGAAATGTGGGAAAAAGTCTTTTAGCTATAGGTCTAGGCAAAGAATTTTTGAAAAAGACCCCAATGGGAATCATGGAAAACAACAAAAATTAATAAATAGAATTTGATTAAACTGCACAGGTAAAGAAAATCAGCAGATCAAGTAGATACCCTATAGGATGGGAGAAAATATTTACAAGCTACACCTCTGATAAAGGGCTTATAACCAGAATTTACAAAGAACTCAACAAATCAGCCAGAAAAAACAAACAGCCCATTTAAAAACGTCTAAAAGATATAAACAGATGCTTCTCAAAAGAAGAAGGACAATGGCCAAGAAACATATGAGAAGATGCTCAATGTCCTCTACTCATCAGGAAAATGCAAATATAAACCATAATGAGAGGTTGGGCATGATGGCTCATGCCTGTAATCCTAGCACTCTGGGAGGTTGAAGCAGGAGGATTCCTTGAGGTCAGGAGCTCAATACCAGCCTCAGCAGGAGCAAGACACTGTTTCTACTAATAATAGAAAGAAATTAGCCAGGAAACTAAAAATAGAAAATATTAGCCAGGCATGGTGGCACATGTCTATAGTCCCAGCTACTCAGGAGACTAAAGCAGTAGGATTGTTTGAGCCCAGGGAATTGAAGTTTCTGTGAGCTAGGCTGACGCCATGACACTCTAGCCCAGGCAACAGAGCAAGACTCTGCCTCTGTCTCAAAAAACAAAAGCGAAAACAAATTGCAATGAGATATCACTTTACTCCAGTTAGAATGGCTTTCTTTAAAATTCCAAAAACAATAGATGCTGGTGTGGATGCAGAGAGAAAGGAACACTTATACACTGTTGGTGGGATGCAAATTAGTACAACCTCTATGAAAAACAGTATGGAGATTCCTCAAAGAACTAAAAGTAGACTTATCATTCAATCCAGCAATCCCACTATTGGATATTTACCCGAAGCAAAAAAATAGTCATTTTATCAAAAAGCCACTTGCACTTGAATATTTATTGTAGCACAATTCACAATTGTAAAGACATGGAATCAACCCAAGTGCCCATCAATTCATGAATAGATTAGTAAAATGTGGTATATGTACCCCATGGAGTACTTCACAGCCATAAAAAGATGAATTCATATATTTTGCAACAGTATGGATAGAACTGGAGACCATCCTCCTAAGTGAAGTGTCACAAGAATGGAAAAACAAACACCATGTTCACTCACTATGAAATTGGAACTAATAGATGAGCACAGAGGGGAGTTAAACTCAGTGGAAAGCAACCAGGGAGAAAAGGAGAGGAAGGGAGGGAATAAACAAACCTAATATGTACTATGAACACTATTTGAGTCATGGGCACACCTGTAGCTAGGACTCAAACATTACTAAAATGATCCATGTAACCTACAGCATTTATACCCCCTTAATATTTTGAAAAAATATTAGATATATGGATGTTAAAGACTTTGCCTTTGAGGGTTCAGAAAGAGGTGCGAAGGACAATAGAGAAAATCTATACCATCTTTCCCTATACCTGAACTTCCATAAACAGCCTATTGGTAGAAATAGGGAAGTTAAAAAACTTTGCTGGCAAAGGCTAACAAGGAAATCAGGAATATACCATTAGAAAATAATACAGATATACACATATTTTAATCATGCACAGAGCTGATAGCCTTGGAATAAACTAAATTGCCATGGGAAACACTGCAGACTAATAATTTCTGTGAGCTGAGGACAAAACTGTTAGGGACATTTCTATTTGGGATGAGGAGGAATATTGCAGAGACAGACAAGAAATAGAGTCAGAGAAGGACCAGGAATGCATTAAGTTATATGAAATCAAAGATTAAGGAGTTTAAAAAAAGAAGGGGTTTCAACAGCATCAAATACTACAAAGAGCTTGAAGAATGAAAGATGCTATTGAATTTCACAATCAGGAGACCATTACCTCCCTCAGGAGAGCAATTTCTTTCCAATAATGTGTGGTAAAAACACTGCAAAATTTCAAAAGTGAATGAAGAAAGAACTGAGGCAATGAGAGCGGAATATTCAATTAAAATATTTGGTGATAAAAGGAAGATAGTGCGGTAGCTCGAGGTAGAGAGATTTGTAAGAAATGCCAAAAAATAATAACAATAACATTCTTCTCTAGGATGTAGAAACCCAACATGCCGGGGAGGATGGGGAAAAAGCCAATTAAAGGAAATAAGCCATCCATTAAAATGGAAAGATAATATAACCAAGGAAAAATGTAGAAGAGTTGGCTTTGGCAGGAAAGAAGGACATGTGTTTTTCAAATATGTTAGCAGAGTAAACACAATGAGGATACACATACAGCTCTAATAGTAATGGACATTGTACAATAAGCATCAGAACTTTAGGGAAGGGCATGAAGACTTGAGTTAAGACTGGAGAAAGTTTGGGAAAGCCCATTTTGGGGGATGATGAGCGACAGGTCATAAGAAATTAAAAGGCAGCATAAAGGGAATGGCCATGGTTAGAGAGCAAGCATTTGCAGTTAATGTAATTAGCAGAATTTCTGCGAACTTCTAGAAACATCAGGTAGCTTTAGAGGGAGTAATAAAGATAGAAAATGTTTGTTTTGTTTTGTTTTTTTTTTCCCCAGAGCTGTTGAATAGCAAAGAATTGAGAGATTGTAAGCTGCAGTGAATACATTCTTTAAAAGGCTTCCCACATGTATAACCAAGGAACAGAATGAAACACAATGTAGGTCATGGACTGAAAGTGGGTGACAGGTTTTCATTCTCACATTTCGATGGAGGCATGAATCTAACTTGAGAAACCTGATAAAATTTCCCTAGCCTCATGTTAGATATGCTGATTCAGTAGGAACAAAATGTAGCCAGGTTTCTGTGTTGCAATGAGCACCCCAGGTGATTCTACACAGGTGCGCTGAATCACATATTGAGAAATGTTGCTCTGATCCCACATTGAGAAATACTGGCCTAAGAGAATGAGTTATGGGGCTACAGGTCACAATGATAACAAACAAATTAGGTTGTAATTAGGGATTATCTAAGGTAAAGAAAAAAGCAGTTGTAAGAGAGGAGTTCATTTCAAAGAGTGAGCATTGGAATTGGAGCTCTTTAAAAAGGTTTATTATATTTTAGAGAAGTGAGAATGTTTTTATTCCTCTGCCAATGCCTCTATCTTGAGTGTTGCAATCCAAGAAGGACCTATTTTGCAGAATTTGGGGACTGTAAATTAGCCACATTTAGTAGTCATTGGAGCTGTAGTGAATTAAACATTCAAACCCATGGGTATAGTATTACTCTTCTGCTTTCTCCTTCCATGAAGCTGACAATGTAGAAGACCTGGGGTATATTAACAGTTTGCCAAAAAAAGTGCATGTAGAGAGAGGTACTACTACCCCAGTTACCAATGAAGTCGTGCTTGTATTTTTCATTTCTCATTGCCCTCTTTTGTGTGTTGCTCTTCCTCCAGTAAACTGCAGTTAAAAAGGAAAATTATGAATTTGTGGTTCCCTATGTACAAAATTCCATTTATTAAAGTCCCAAAGTGTACCAGATCCCTCTATCAGAGATCAAAGACTTGCAATACAAATATAAGATTGTCTTCTTCTCATTAACATTTTTATCATTATCTCTGAAAACAGCACATTAAAAAAGATCAAGTGAGAGAAAATGTATATAACACCAAATGTAGAGCCTGGTACAGAGTTAGCCCTCACTAAATGGTCCTGTCATGGCATAAGTTAGAGGAAACTCATGTTGGCATTGCTCACATCCATTTCAAGAATGAGATCTCAAATTTCTCATAAAACCAGTAACTATGGATAAAAGAATGCCTGTTGATTTGTGACTCTATGACAAGTTGTGCAAAGGACTCAGTGACAAACTCTGTTATTTCCAAATTTGTGGCTTCTGAGAGTGTCTTTTCCCTACAAATAGAAGAGGAGAAGCAAAAGAATATAGGGTCACATGGAAGTATTTACCAGACAAGAATAGAAGTTGTAAAAGTCACTTTTATTCACATACACGTTCCATCAGCCAGAACCAAGGGACATAGTTATATCTATCTTCAAGGTAGGTGTAGAATATTGTGCCCAGAAAGGAAAAAAAAGAATCTTATTGAACACCTAACAGTCTGTGCAGAGTAAAAAACCTGAAGAGCACCCACTGAGACACTCTCAGCTAGGCCTCTGAGTGCCACAGAGTCAGCGTCAGAGACTTCCCCTTAGCTGCAGTGGAGTGAAGAGGCCAGCAGAGAGGTGGAGAGTATCCAGTGTGGACAGCTCCATGTGGGATGTAAGCAGACGGTTTCTGGGGAGGATCTTGGTTGGACCTTGATCGACTCCCCGTAGAGCCTAAAGCCTAGTGGTTCAGACTTCTTGTTTTTTTCTAATGTTCTCTGTGAAATATCTGTGAGATTTCCCTCATACAAATTTCTTTCCTGTTTCAGTTATCCAAAAAAGTTTTTATTGTGCCTATGTACATAATCACCCTCTTTTCTGAGAATTCTCTTCAACTTCTTGCTGTCGCTATAGAAATATGGGAGATTTCCAAGGGTGGGGCCTTTCCTTCAGCATTCTCGAGTGGTGGTTCTTTTTTGCCTACCATATGGTACCTTGTGCCTCTTGTTCTTCATTGATTATATCCATCTTCGACAAGAAGCTTATCCAAAGGATAAGCTTTAAGACTATCCTATGCTTTCACCCAATGCCCTTGTCTCCCTCTAATTTGTCAGTGACTTTATTCAGTTCATTCTCTGTTCCCTCTACATTGGTAATCCTTCTTGGTATCTACAACATATGCATAGATAGTGCATCCAGCAACTTGACCTCTCAGTTGCTTAACCTCACTTTTACTGATATTTCTCTCATCTCTTCAATTCATCTGCTCTAGGTTCATAACTTGATGCTGTCATTACTAGACATTACTTTATTTCAAGTATCTCATTGTCTAACCATTACCATTTGTCTTTTAAACTTACTTCTTCTAATAATGATTCTTCAAATCTATTGCCCATTGACTCCGTTACTTTTTTGCTGTCCATTACCACTAATATCTTTTTATTTTCTGCCTTACTCAACATGTACCCCACAGCCCATCAACATAATCACTTCTTTAAATTCACTTCGACTATTTTGCATTTTTTCACCTCTTTCACTCTTGCAAGGCAAAATCAGACCTTAAAAATCCTGCACTCAAGTTACTGAATATCACTGGAGAAAGTCTCACAAATGATGTAAATTGTTTCATGTCATTTGAATGTGCAAAAGATCACTCTACAGTGTCAGACAATTCACTATATTTTCTAATAAATTTATTTGTTTATTCTTCATGGTAACTATATTTTCCTAATTCTCAAATTACAAAACACCTCTCACCTCTTATTAAATTCAGCTATTATAGCCTCTACCAATTTTAAAGAGAAAATATTTAAATCAAGATATAATTACTTTATAATCTCCCTACCAAGCCAAACTGAACCTACCATTTTAACTTTATCCTACTATGATACTATACCATATCTAATGCAAGGTGATTTTTGACTGCATAGACAAAATATCTGCATTAAACTGGCTTAACCAATAAGAAAATGTATTACTTCTCATAATTGAAATCATGAGTTTAGGGAGCATGCTATTCAGTATTCAGTTGCAGACTAAATTTAAAAAAATGTTCAAGCTGGTATAAAAATAAAGGGATTTAATACAAGGAACTGAGTGCCTTAAAAAGCATTAAAAGGCCTGATGAAACATGCTACAGGCCAAGGTTCCAATAATGTGTCCCTAACCACCTAACTGGTCTTCCAGGGATGCTGCTACCTCTGCTACCATCTGGAGGCTGAGATCCAGGATGCTTGTCCATCAAATAGTATAGCCAGAAGAATACCACTTCTACTCTTAACCATTATTTCCTAGGGTCGTCTTAACAAATTATCACTAACTGAGTGACTTAAAACAATAGAAATTTATTCTCTCAGAATTCAGTAGGTCAAAATTTTGAAATCAAGATGTGAGCAGGGTTGGCTCCTTCTGGAGGCTGTAAGGGAGAAACAATTCTATGCCTCTCTTCTACTTTCTTATGTTGTGCAACAAGCTTTGCTGTTCCTCGGCTTGTGGACATGTCTCCAATCTCCACTTCCTTCCTTAGGTGGCCTTCTTCTCTGTGTCTCTGTGTGCCCTATTCTGCTTTTCCAGTAAGGAAACTCTCAATGGAATTAGGGCTTATCCTAATCCAGTATGATTTCAGCTCTATCCTTACCTTACTAACATCTTCAAAGACCCTATTTCCAAATAAGTTCACATTCTGAGGTTCTGGGTGTATATAAATTCTGGGAGGATACTTTAAGACTATACTGTGTCTTATTTCTTTCCTCTGAACACCCATAAAGTTAGGGACTCAATATTAGGCCTTCTGTTACTATTGCTGCAGAATCTAAAGTTCATTAAAATTATCTACTTACACAATAATGCTGTATTACAAACCACCCCAAAATTTAGTGGCTTAAAGAAAGAGCCATTTATTATTGCTCAAGGGTCTATGGGTCAGCTGGACATGTCTATTGATCTTTAGTGGTCTTGGCTGGACTTTCACGTCTAGGTCTGTTGGGAGCTGGTTTATCTGGCATGGCCGCTGCTGGGATGACTAGCTCTCACAATGTTCACCAGTCTTATGTTCCAGCAGGTTAGCCCAGATATATTCTCATGGTAATCTCAAGGGACTAACAGAGAGGACAGAAGCAAGTAATGCCTCTTGAGGCCTTGGTTTAGAACAGACATTTGTCCTTTCTGAAGTATCATTTGACCAAAGAAAATCACAAGACCAGTACAAATTCAAGGGATAGAGAAATAAACTCTAAATGTGATGGAGGAAACTGAATAGACACGTTGCAAGGGTTACTGGGAAGGGTAAAGAATGGGGAGATTTTGCAATCAACCTATCATTGCCCCTGTGACTTTATCAGAAAATAGTGGAAGTTGTTGAAAGTCCAGATTGATTACACCTAATTTATAAATTTGCAATTTATAAATGAATGTAGTAATTCCTCTTCTTAATTTTTTGAATTTTTTAACTTTGCTGAGTCCCACAGATTTTGATAATTTGTGTCCCTGTTTTCATTAAGTTTATGAAGAAGACCCCCAAAGCAATCACAGTAGCTACAAAAATAAACAAATGGGACCTGATCAAATTAAAAAGCTTTTGTACAGCCAAGGAAACTATCATTAGAGCAAATAGACAACCTACAGAATGGGAGAAAATATTTGCTCTCTACACATCTAATAAAGGGCTGTTAATAAGAATCTATCTAGAACTCAAAAAAATCAACAAGAAAAAAATCAAACAACCCCATCAATAAATGGGTCAAGGACATGAACAGAAACTTTTCAAAAGAAGACAGAATAATGGCCAGCAAACACATAAAAAAAATACTCAACATCTCTCATCCTTAGGGACGTGCAAATCAAAACCACAATGAGATATCACCTAACTCTAATAAGATTTGCCTTTGTCAAAAAATCCCAAAGCAACAAATGCTGGTGAGGATGTGGAGAGATAGGAACACTCTTACACTGCTGATGGGACTGCAAGTTAGTGCAACCTCTGTGGAAAAGAATTTGGAGATACCTCAAAGAACTACAAGTAGAACTATCATTTGATCCAGCAATAGCACTGTTAGGCATCTACCCAAAGGGAAAAAAGTCATTCTATAATATAGACATCTGCACTTAAATGTTTATGATAGCACAATTCACTATAGCAAGGATGTGGAAACAACCAAAGTGCCCATCAATCCATGAGTGGGTTAATAAAATATGGTATATGCATACAATGGAATACTATTCAATTATAAAAAATGACAGTGATCTAGCACCTCTTATATTTTCCTGGATAGATCTTGAGCTCATCCCTCGAAGTGAGATATCACAAGAATGGAAGAATAAGCACCACTTGTACTCGCCATCAAACTGGCACTGACTGATCAACACTAAGGTCCTCACACAGTAGTAATATTCTCTGGGGGTAGGGGAGCTGGGGGTGGGTAAACTCACAACCAATGGATGCAGTGAGCATTGTAGGGGGGAAGGACACTTCTCAAATCATGCTGGGGATGTGGCAAAATCATAACATATAACCAAAATGTTTGTACCTCCATAATTTCCTGAAATAAAATAAATAAAACATTTTTAACTTGTCACTTACATAAAGATTATCAACTTCATAAATTAAATCCTATATGGAATTCATGTTTTAAGAGAATATGGGAAATACAAAGACATATACACATGCATATATGTCTATCATCTATCTATCTATCTATCTATCTATCTATCTATCTATCTATCTATCTGTTTATGTATTTATTTTAGAACCTCTAAAATTGGAGTTAAGTAAATCAAACTTTAATATCTGCCATAGGCAAGATTCAGGGATGGTTGATCATTTGAGTCAATAATACCTCTCAGTTGTCAGAACATTGACTTTGTTCTCTACCTGGTAGTAAAATTATTACAGCAGATGAAGCACATTCTATATATGACAGCATTCACAGAAAGAAAGTGAGCCTATAATCCTGTGGATTACAATTAGAATTAGACAAATATTTTCCCAAAGGGATCTTAGCCAATTTTCTCTGAAACAATCTCTGACAAAATTGCAAACAATCTCCATCACACAAAATCCAATGGTTACTTTTGTGTTTACTTCTTTCTTCCTCAAATATTTTTCTCCCTGGCCTTTGTGTAAGGATTAAATATGTTCATATGCATAAAAATTTAATATAATGTCTGGCATATAGTAAGTACCATATATCCATAACTGTAATAATAATTTTAATTATTATTACTATTATTATTATCATTGTTATCTAACCATTTAGTTTTAAATATAGTCAGTCCTGCTGTTAATGTTTGCTTTGAAAACACAAATTTGTTCAATGCAATTTACATATTTTAAACAATTTGAACATAATTTAAATTCACATTTTCTTGTGCACAATTTCATCCAAGGAAAACACTAGGCTAATGTAGACAATTTCACTTAGTTGAAGTGGGCTGTGTAGGGCTACACAAAATACACACATGCACACATCCGGTATTACAATGTTCCTCCCAATTTTAGATAACCTTCCTTGTACCATTTCACAATAATATACAAGCTGCAACTAGTGGCAACCCTGGCCATATGAGTCGACTTTTATCTCTTTGTAAAATGTTCTCCTCCTTCCTCTTATCTTGTGTTTTTCTTCTCTATCCTCTATTATTTTTCTCTCTTTATTTCTCTTTTATTTTATTCTTTTCTGTATTTCTTCTGTTCTCCTCCTCTTACATACCGAATATAAATTTCTCTAGCAAATTCCATAAGCAAACTTCAGTTCCACCCCTAGGCTGACTGATTCCAGGCATCAATATATCATACATGTCAGTTTCATACTCTTCAACATCCACTGCTCAACATATTAACTTGAATCTCATCAAAATATAAATCTTTATTTTTCCCCCAAAGGTAGTTTGCCCCATGTTTTACCATAACAACACTCATAACACAGTTATTTGGGATAAAATTCAAGTTTTTCTTAATTTCTCACTTTTCTTCACCTCTACATCAAATCCTTCAAAATGTCCTATTGGCTATACCTTTAAAATATATCCACGACTCAGCTATTTCTACTATTACTCATAACCACCAATATCTCCTACTTGACAACTAAAAACAGTCCTAACTTGTTTTACTGCCTCCATTATTGCCATCATCACCCCATACTCTGCCCCATGAATCTATTTTGCAAACAGTAATGACAGTAACTTTTTAAAGTTAGATTATTCTCTTCCCCTGTTTAAAATCTTATAAAAGCCTTTCAATCCACATCAAATCTGCTTAAAAATACTTTATGTTCCTACCTAATCTGACTACTTCTCTAATATTATCTCCTAACAACCTTTTTGTCTTTACTTAGGACTAAGGAGTCTTCTGCCTTTTCTGTAAAAATCCAAATAATATTGGGTGGCAGGAGGAAAGAATGAGGCAGGGCAAGACGTGTCCCTGATAAGAAAGGAGCAACTTCTCAGAAGAAGTGAATACTACTCATTCTAGAACTTGAGTTTTGGCCTTGTCTATTTCCGGTTAGAAGCATATATTGTTGGCCTTGTGATTTTTGGAAACGTTGTTTAGGGCGTCCTAAGAACACTGTGATTGGATTAGCAGAATGGTCCACTTCCCTTTCTTCACTCTTTACAGAGGTAATCCCAGACTAGAATGTCCTGTGTAACCCTCAAGCACCCTAGATTCCCTTTACTCCACTCATTTTCTTCATGACACTAACTGAAGTAGTTTATCATATGATTTGACTGTTTTCTGTCTTTTCCAATAGAATGTAAGCCCCATGACAGCAGCAACTTTATGCTTGTTTACTGTTTTATTCCACTATCAGGATTACTGCCTGGCAGATCCTGGGGGAGTAGCAGGATGGCCAGATAGAAACCTCCAGTGATTGTCCTTCTCCACGAACACAAAACTCATTAACCTTTCACAGAAGCAAGCACTGTTAGAAGAACCAAAAATCAGGTGAGTGATCATATTATTATACCTGGTTTTAACATTATATCAAGGAAAGAGGCCCTGAAGAGGGCAGAAAAGACAGTCTTGCATTGCCTACACCACTCTTCCCCCAACCCTGGGCAGTGCCATACCATCATGACACCTGGTGAGAGAAACTGTGTGCCCAGGAAAGGATAGTGAAGTAATTGTGGGACTTTGCACTGTAACTCAGTCCACTCCATCGCAGGAAAACACAGCACAAGGCAGAATTCTTCCAGTTTCCATGGAGGCAGAATTTAGACCAGCCCTACGAAAGGTAAATCCTCTGCCCTAACTTAACACCTGAGTTCTGGCTAGCCCCGCCACTGTCTGACAAAAAGCACCCTGGTTCCTAGAATAAATCTGTAAAATAGTTGGATCACAAAGGCTTCAGGCCTTGGGCACTTCCTGTGGCTGTACTGGCTCACAGCCAGTGGGGTGAAAGTTACTTGGTAAGACACCAGTGGGACCAGCCAAGCCAGTGCCTATGTCACGCCTCCCCAAAACACAGGCAGTGTGGCTCTGGGAGAGTCTTCTTTCACTTGGAGAAAGGGAAGGGAAAAGTTCAGTGGACTTAGTTTTGCAACTTGGGTAGCAGCTCAGCCACAGTAAAATAAAGTACCAAGCTTACTCCTGAAACCCCTGAGTCTATACTTTCATTCCTGGATGACATTTCTAGACCCATCCTGGGCCAGAAGGAAACATGCTGCCCTGAAGGCAGTCCTGGCAGGATTCACCTCCTCTGACTAAAGAGCCCTTGGGCTTTGAATAAACATTATAGGTAGGCAGGCAACAGTCACCACAGGATTTGGGTGAGACAGGGCTGGCTTCAGATGTGACTTGATGCTGGTGGCCACAAGGCAGTGCCCATGTCACTCTTCCCCGAATGCCAGCAGCCCAGCACAGTGAGTGAGGGAAAAGAGTGATAGACTTTCCTTAGTAATCCAGGGAATTCTTTTATATCTTACCCAAGGACACCAAGGTGGTATCACCAGGAGTCTGCAAGAGTCACAGCATTAATGGGCTTGGGGCACACCCAGTGCTGATACAGTTGCAATGACCCAAGACTTAGCTCAAAAAACTCAATTTCTTTTGAATATCTGGAAGCCTTTCTCAAGAAGAATGGGGTCAAACAAGCCCAGACTGTGAAGATTAAAATAAACACCTAACTCTTCAATACCCAGACATCAATGAACATCTACAAGCATCAAGAACATCCAGGAAAACAAACCAACTAAATAAGGTACCAGCTATCAATCCTGGAGTGATAGAGATATGTGATCTTTCAGACAAAGAATTCAAATTTGGTGTCCTGAAGAAGCTCCGTGACCTTTAAGACAATACAGAGAAGGGATTCAGAAGCCTGTTAGAGAAATTTAACAGAAGAATTCAAAAGGCAACCTGAGAAATGCCTCAGAGTCTCTCAACATCAGACTTGACCAAGCAAAAGGAAGAATTATTTAGCTTGAAGACACACTATTTGAAAATACACAGAAGAGAAAAAAGAATAAAAAAGAATAAAACATGCCTATAAAGTCTAGAAAATAGCGTCAGAAGGACAAATCTAAGAGATATTGGCCTTAAAGAGGAGGTAGAGAAAGATTATGGTAGAAAGTGTTTTCAAACAAATAATAAATGAGAACTTTTCAAACTTAGAGAAAAATATCAATATTCAGGTACACAAAGGTCATATAACACAAAGCAGATTTAACCCAAAGAAGGCTACTTCAAAGCACTTAATAATCAAGCTCTCAAAGGTTACAGATAAAGAAAATTTCTTAATGGAAGCAAGAAAAAAGAACAAAATAACATATGGAAGAGATCCAATACTTATGGGTTTGGCAGTAGACTTCTCAGTGAAAACCTTATAGGCCAGGACAGAGTGACATGATATATTCAAAGTGCTGAAGCAAAAGCACATTAACCCTACAATATTATGTCCTGCAAAAATATCCTTCATACATGAAAGAGAAATAAAGACTTTCACAGACAAAGAAAACAAACAAACAAAAAACCCAAACAAACAAAAACAAAACAAAACAGAAACCCAAAAACCAAACCTGAGGGATTTCATCAATATCAGACTTATCCTCCAAGAACTACTAAAAGCAGTTCTTCAACCTGAAAAACCAAGATGTTAGTGAATCATAAGAAATAAACTGAAGATATACAACTCACTGGTAACAGTACACAAATGCAGAACACTCTATTGCTGTAATTGTGGTGTATAAACCACTTATATCTTGAGTAGAAAGACTAAAAGTCAAACCTATCAAAAATAATTATAGCAACTTTTTGAGATTAGTTAAAAAGATATGAATGGAAACAATAAAAAGTTAAAAAGTGGAGGATGGTATGAAGTTAAAGAGTAGAATTTGTGTTATATTTCTGTCTATTTATTTGTTTGATTTTAAGCAGAGTTGTCATGTGTTTAATATAATTGGCTATAAAAATTTTTTGCAAGCCTCATGGTAACCTCAGATCAAAAACACTACTACAACAGATACACAAAAAATAAATGGCAAGAAATTAAAACAAACTACCAAAGACAATCATATTTAACAAAGGAAGACAGGAAGGAAGGAAGGAAGGAATAAAGAGTGGACCACAAAACAACCAGAAATCAAATAACAACATGGCAGTAGAAAGTCCTTACCTATCAATAATAACTGGGAATGGGAATGGACTAAACTCTCCAAAAGACATAGAGTGGCTGTAATAGATTAAAAGGAAAAAGAACCAGTCTGCCAGAAACCCACCTCATCTGTAAAGACACACAACTGCTGAAAATAAAGGGATGGAAAAAGATATTCCATGCAAGTAGAAATAAGAAAAGAGCAAGAGTAGCTATACTTCTATCAGATAAAATAGGTTTCAACACAAAAACTGAAAAAGGAGACAAAGGAGGTCATTATATAAGGACAAAGGGATCAATTCAGCAAGAAGATATGATTCTAAATATGTATGTGTCCAACACTAGAGCATCCAGATATATAAAGCAAATATTATCAGAGCTAAAAATAGAGATAGACCCCAATACAATAGTTATTGGAAACCTCAAGACTCCACTTTCAGCATTAGATATACTATCCAGACACAAAATCCACAAAGAAACATTGGGCTTAGTCTGCACTATACACCAAATGGACCTAATAGATATTTACAAAATGGTTCATTCAACAGCTGCAGAGTACATGTTCTTCTCAGCTTATGGATCATTCCCAAGAATGGACCATATTTTAGGCCACAATACAGTTTTAAAAAATAAAAAAAAATGCTTAGTTAAATATATTCCTAGGTATTTTGTTTTCTTTGTTGTTATTGTGAAGGGTATCGAGTCTTTGATTTTGTTCTCAATTTAACTGTTGTTGGTGTATAGGAATGCTACCCTCACTTCTTATTTTTGGATTTTCTTCAGTTTAGATGGGGCTTTTCCACCATTTCACTCATATGGGTGTATTTGTAGCATATGTTGGGTAAGAACCTTTGGCTTTCTTAGTGGACGCTTTGATGGCAATCTAGTTCTGGGTAGAAGCCTTCGTTATAGATATCCTTAGTGTGGTGTTTTCCTCAGTTGCAGGTTGTTTGTAAGCTATAGCAGTGGTGAGCTATTTGTGTGTAGAGTCCCTGTCTAACTTTGATAAGGGAGGATGGAGGTCTTTGAAATCCCTTCTCTTTCCCCAGCCTTGTGGACTTCTTAGACGTGTGAACTGTATTCTCACACCCAGTTTAATGTCTGAGACAGCAGATAGCGTAAGAATTGATCTCACCCTATAAGATTAAGTCAGTAAATGTTTGTAAATGGTTGTACAAATTTATCTCTCTGGCAGTGGGTGGCATTTGCTGGAAAGCATGAGCTGAAGTGTTGTTTTTGAGACTTGTAACAGCTCTAATCCCTCGGGTGGAGCACTTGAATGCCAGAGGTTGTGGATGGTGTCCTGGAACTTCTAGGTGGGTCCTTATTCTCTGCCAAAGCACAAGTTGGTTGGGGAGTGAGGCTTGGCAGGGCTTTGAGGCTTGGCAGGTGAGGCTTGAGGCTTGTGGGTTGGGTGGGCTTGCCCTCAGGCTCTACAACAGCTGGCAAGGTATCTGCTTTGGTGGGGTTCAAATGTCTGCTCTCAGCTTCTAATGAAAGCTGCAAGAGAGGAGCTGAAGTGGCCCCACCCAACCAGATAGTCTGCTTGTGGAGACAGAGCCATCTGAGATTCACAGTCTGTCTGTCCCGTCCAGCTCTCCAACCTCCCCCGCCCCCTGTGCCTAACCCACTAGCATGCATCTCCTTGAAATACCGGCAGGTAAGGAGCTCCTAAATTGGGCACTTTGGATCTACTATAAACCCCCTAGAGAAAAGGTGTGGGCCCCACTCTCTGTGAAGACCTCAGCCTGGAGAATGCACCACTGGAGGGAGGTGGCTCAAGCTTTTCTCCCGGATGGAGTGGGTGGGGGAGGGGCCCAAGCTCCTGGTTAACCATAGACCCAAATGCACCATGTTTTTTTGCTATGGCTCCCATGGGAAGGCTTTTCATCTCTGAAGGATCCACCCCAATCCAACTGGGTGGTTTCCTGCAGGGGGAAAGGCAATATCCCAAAATACTGCATCTCAGAACCCCAGTTTTCTCCCATCAGTTCTGTCCATTTGGGCCTTCTCTCCACCTGAGTTCCACTCCCAGACCTCTGTGCTGTGTCTCCAGTAATTTGCTCAAGTCTGGAGGACTTGGGCTCCAGCCTGCTTGTCTGACCCCATGGTGTGTGACTCTGTAAAACACTGGCAGGCAGGGAGCTCCCAAATTAGGGACCCTGAATCCATTACAGGCCCCAAATGGAAAGGCATGGGACCCTGTTTCCACAGAAACCTCAGCCTGCAGCATGTGCCCACTGGGAGAAAGTGGCCACTCACCAAATTCTTGGCTCAAACTGCACTCCCAGTTGCAGTGGTTGGGGGAGGGGTGGGGAAAGAAGCATCTGAATAGAAAAAATCTGATTCTTTGGCCTCTCGTGACACTCTCCTTGAAGGGAGCCCCACACTGAATGACCAAGCTCTGGGGTCATGCAAGTTCTCCCCACTATTCCATGTTGCTGCCATGCCTGGACTCATGGGGGTGGAAAAGCCTCCAAGAAACTTGGTAGCCCACTGAAGACTCATGGAAGGGAGAGAGGGATTCCCCCTTACCCTTTCTATGGGCTCTCAGCCTCCATGGGTTTGATCCTCATTTGATAGCTTTTTTTCCTTTATCTTCTTCCTTCTGTGCTTTGCAATTTTCCTCCATGAGGTCCCTGGCTGGCTCCAGCACCTCTCTCTATGATCAACACCTGATCTGCATCTTTTCTCCCTTCTCCTTTATCTGAAATCCAATCTTCCCTCCGGGATGGTCTGGCAAGTAATGCCACTAGTCAGCCATCTTGGGGCCCCTCCTACAGGTATTTTCTTAAGGGATGGATTTTGATCTCATCACAGCTTTTTGGAAATATCTAAGTTCTTACAAACCTTAGGGGTTTTTTAATTAAATACATAGTTTTTAAGTCACTTAAGACTTTTCACAATCTTCTATTTCTTTTTCTGTAAAATTAGGAAAATGATAATAATAAAGAAATAATATTGAAGACAAATAAATGAGACTTTGTAAGACCTTCGAGCACCGAAAGTGGTCTTTTCAAAAAATTTTTCCCTTTCAATCTTAGTTATCTGCTAACATATCCCTCAGCAATTAATCAAACATACAATACTAGGTGTTTGTATACCTGCCAGACCACATGCAATATTTCTCAGCAAGCAGGTACCATAGAAACATCTAGTAGAACAACTGTTCTTTCTAGAGAAGTATCATTCACCTAAGGGCTATGAGAACTACTTTAAAAATGGATTTTAGTATAAAAAACAATTGGTGTTGCCTGTTAACTCACAAAGGCAGGCTGATTGAGTTAGGAAGTGGCTCATTCAATTTATAAATATTAAAATAATGTGAAAACAGATGCTTTATGCATTTTGTTCTATTTCAGTTATTTGTAACAGTAGATTTTATTTCATGTTAAACATGGCAAATGCCAGTGTTTGTGATAGCATCAAGCCCTGGTCTATTAAAATATATCTGTTTTATGGGCACCACATACTGGGACCTTCTGTCTTCATACTAGGTGAGATTAATGGAGTGGCGGTGGGGTATGAAGTTTACATACCTTCTTGTTTTACCTCCCCAAACAGTGATAAAACATGTATAGAAACCCCACTGGCAAGGAAACATGGTTTTAATCACTGTATACATTCTTCTGCTTACATAGTCCTCTCTGTAGCTGAATATCAAAGTGGATCTTTAGTCAAAACAAAATAACTCCAGCAGGTGTTCCTTTCTTCACTAACACATTTTATCTCTTTTCAGGGACTTTGGTCACCAGTGTTCTGCACTACAGGCTGTATTGTTAAAAAAAAAAAAGCCCCCCATTGTGACAACAAAATTATTTAAATGAATCACCACTACAGAAAACATTCTGCTTCTGGATTATAGTATACTTCACATGTCACATAATACATTTCTTTGGCTAGAAGATTAGCAAATATATGTGTACAATATTAAGAGGTCCCAGTAGAAATAGTTACATATCGAGCAGCAGGACAGATTTATTACCTAATTTCTTTGTGCATTTTGCCAATAATAAGATGTATACTAATATGTTTTCTACTATCAAATATACATATAATATTATCTTTTTAATGCATATAGTTGCTGAAGATTTACATTATCTTTCTGACAAAATCAGTGAAAAAAAAAAGTTGACAGGAACCTAATTTCTCCTAGTTAATAGTAGATTAAGCCAATAACAATTGTTGGTAATCAAATGGTATTTTATGTCTTAGATCATAAAATATCATGATTTATCAATTGTGCTTGACTAACCTTATCCATATTGGTAATATCATTTGTTTCTTTTCTTCCTCTTTTGACTATTCAGAAAACTTTTATTTAACCTTCTTTGTTTATGAGGAAGATAAAAGTCTTCCAAATAACATGTAAGATGGATAATACATTTGTCTAAGAAAGAAAACAAAAAGTAAAAATGTGGTAAATTAATTTTGGTATTTTCTTTCCCTCCATGGGAAAAATCAAAATGACTCATTGACTAATTTATTAACTTTACATGTATTCACTTAGCATATGACTTGTTTAACCATCAGAATGAGCATCATATCATTTTCCTTCAATTTTTCATTTGGTATGGAGAAGTAAATGACTAGAAAAGTATGAACAAAGTGCATTATAGCAGTTTTGAAGTTTTGCTACCAATAATCCTTATCCTACTACTTCTTGTAACTCTGAAAAACTTTCTCTGAGCCACTATAAAGCAGTGGTGGAGTTTTCAGTCATGGTATCCCATTCTCTTTGAACAAAAATTGGGTGCATTTCTCAATCTAGGTCAGGGCTAGTATTCTTGGAATATTGACTATTTCAGAAGGGGTGGTAAGTCAAGTAGGACCTAAAAGAATCTTTTGGGAAGTTAAATAAGATGAAAGGATATTTTTAGGGTGTCTGTGTGTGTGTGTAAGATTTTCTTGATTACAAAGATAGAATAAAATAAATATAAACCTGTTAGCAGCCATTTTCTACACCACGTGAAAAGAACTCTTCATTATAGAGGTAACATTCATCAGGAAACAAACCACTGTGAAAGAAAAAGAAAATAAGTAAAAAAACAAACAAACAAAAAACCAATTAATGAGACAGAGAAAGACAGTGAGACAGGGAGAGGGAGACAGAGAGAGAGATATTGAGGAGATTGAAAGAGACAGAGAGAGGCTGTCTCTCTTTGAACCCATTTGAAGTTATGCGTTCAAATGTAACGGAAGCCAGAATTATCTGCCTACTTTCCAATTACATAAGTCAATACACTCTACTCAAACTTAACAACGATAGCACTTGTGAATGTTTATATAACACAATGTTAACATCGACTTTCTGCCATTATCTCAGATTTTTGCAGAGGGCTCAAAGATAAAGGACAATGTTTTAAGTACTACATTCTGAAGTGAGTTTCGAAACCATCTATGTAGACTTGCTAAGAGATAATGTAACTCATTCAGCCTCACTTATCCCTAATCCAGAGACTACATGAGATGAGAGATACATTCCTTGGTGTTTGAAAAAGCCAAAGGTGAAGAAAGACATATTGGTGTACTCCATTTCCTCATCTCCTTGTGCCAATAAGGAAGAGGAGAGGATACTTTCCTCATATTTCATTCCAAGTGATGGGGACTGAAGAAAAAATATTTGGAGAGCTTTTCATGGTTCCCTGATAATAGAGGTATAAACAGCTCCATGAACAAATTTCGATGATTCCTATATGTTCTTTTATAATACTGTCCTTTAACTAAGTACTTGATCTTTTGAATGTTTCTCAGAAATGGTGGGTTTTCTGCAAGACAAAGGAGTTGATATTTGAAGACCTCTGGACAGACTTCCTGAAGCCAAGGTTCACAATCCCCACAACCTTCCCCCACAAAGTGTGGAGCCCCTTGTTAGTTACACTGTGACCTGCCTCAAGGCATGTGGCCCCTTCTTAAAAAGTCAATGATCTCTGTTAGTTGGGGAGGTATATTTGAGGCACCTTCTCCCATTCTCCTGAAAATATCTCTTTTGTGTTAAAAAGAAAAATCTTTGCTTCCTTGGCAATTCTTGTTGTCTCAATAATTGGATCTTTGTGCAATGAGCAACTAGACCTAGGCCAAAATACCCTTGTGGGTTTGATAATAGAGGAACATAGAGCTAGGTATCTGATTTTCACCTACCTAGAGAAATCTAAAAGCTCAGGACTTTGACTAGAACATCCATTACCTGCTGGCTGAATGAGAAGAAAAGAAGCCTTGAGAATGGCTGATGATTTCAGCATTTGGCAGGATAATGACATGTATATTTCTCCTTGGGCAAAGGTGAATTCTGCAAAAGGAAGCCAGAGGGAATGGTCCTGAGAGATTCCCTGACAACAGGACAAGAGAACAACCCAGGGGCATGAAGTGAGCACAAGAGAGCAATAACTCACTAGAAGCCAAAGGGCTGAGTGGAAAGCTGTGAGTGGCCAGCAGCAGTATGTCTACATCAGTGAACTTTTCATAAGAGCGTCCTTGGGTGGCTTCCAAACAATCCACAAAAAACCCCATCAGAGAATGAATCAGCCTTTGAATTCTCCCTCACCAGGAATGCACTAACACAACGTAATTATAAGCGGGTCTTCTTTTTTTCATCTTTTTACAAGACTTTATTAAAGGTCTTTACAGAGCAGCAACCATATTCCAGATATAGCTGCCCAGGAGACCCAGTTATGCTGTGGGGACCAGCTGGGGCAAGGCAGCTAGCTGGCTCTGGCTTCCCACCCTTGGGTTCTGAGATGGGGATGGGAGGCAGTATCTCATCTTTGGGTTCCACGATGCTAACGTGGTCAGGCAGGGGTGTCTTAGGGCCAATATAAGCAAGCCTTTATTTTTGTTCTTCCAGCTGCTCCTGTGATGGAGGAAACCAATAAACCCCAATGACTGGGGAAGGAGAAGTTAAAGATCCAGGTGTAGATATGAGGTATAGAAACAGCATCTCATGCCCCCTCCCATGACCCACTCTGGATTCCAAACAAAAAGTAGGTTCAAGCCTTGAGAGATGGAGAATCTTTAAATGTCCTTTTGAGGAAGTAAACCACAGTAGTCCTGATTGCACAAAAGAGGTTGTCATATATTCAGTTCTTCATTGAATATTTTTTAAGTACCTCTTACAGCCCAGACAGTATTCTTTTTTTTTAATTGTAGTAAAATATACATAAAAAAATTTTACCATTTTGACAAATCTTTTTTTTATTCTTTTTAATTATTATGGATACATAATAGACACATATATTCATAAGGTACATGTAATATTTTGATATAGGAATACAATCAAATCAGGGCAATTAGGGTATCCATTACTTCAGGCATTTAACATTTCTTTCTGTTAGGAACATTCCAATTCCACATTTTAGTTATTTTAAAGCATACCCTAAGTTATTGTTGATTATAGTCACTTTGTTGTGACTATAATCAAATATTGTTCATTCTATCTAATTATCTAAGTATATTTTTGCACCTATTAACCATCCCATTATCCCCTACTCTCTAGTTCCCTTCCCAGCTGCTGGTAAATATCTATGTACTCTTGTCTCAATCTGATGAATTGTTTTTAATATTTAGCTCCCACATGTGAGTGAGAACTTGCAAGATTTGTCTTTCTGTGTTTGGCTTATTTCACTTAGCATAATGTTCTTCAGTTCTATCCATGTTGTTGCAAATGGCAGGATTTCATTCTTTCTACGACTATATAATATTTCATTGTGTATATGAAAAATGCTCAACATCTCTAATCATCAGGGAAATGCAAATCAAAACCACAATGAGATATCACCTAACTCCAGTGAGAATGGCTTTCATCGAAAAGTCCCAAAACAACAGTTGCTGACGTGGATGTGGAGAGAAAGGAATACTTATGTACTGTTGGTAGGACTATAAACTAGTACAACCTCCTTGGAAAGGAGTATGACAATACCTCAAAGAACTAAAAGTGGCACTACTATTTGATCCAGCAATCGCACTACTGGGTATTTACCCAAAGGAAAAAATAAAAGATGTTTTATAAAAAAGACACTTGTACTCGAATGTTTATAGCAGCATAATTCATAATCGCAAAGATGTGGAGACAACCCAAGTGCCGATCAATGCATGAGTGGATTAATAAAATGTAGTATATGTATACCATGGAGTATTACTCAGCCATAAAAAAGAAACTAATACATTTTGTAACAATGTGGATGGAATTGGAGACCATCCTCCAAAGTGAAGTGCCACCAGAATGGAAAAGCAAACACCACATATACTCACTATTACATTGGAACTAAATGATCAACACTCATGTGTACACATGATAGTAAAATTTAATGTAAATCAAGCAGGTGGAGGCAGGAGGAGGAGACGGGTAAATTCACACCTAATGGATATAACGCATACTATCTGGGTGATGGAAACACTTATAACTTTGACTCAAGTTGTCCAAAAGTAATCCATGCCGCCCAAACAGATGTAACCCTATAACATTCTGAAATTAAAAACAAGAAATAGAAAATACTCAAAAATGTATAATGAAAATTTTATCATAAAGCAAATTTTTATGGGAATTAAAACTATATATTGAGTAAAGATTCAAAATAAGGGGAATTGGTTTTATTGAATGTTTAATAACGTCAGGTTGAGTTAAATGGTCTAAATATCTGATGATAGGTACTATCTTGTCAATAAGTAGCAAAAAATACTTATTTTTACCTATGATTCATATTTATCCCTGTTCTTGTGATAACCTGGGCATCAGAATGTTCAAATTTCCATGGAGAATGCATCCACTTTTTTAGACAATGTCTAACTTAAACATTGAAGGCAACTATGTCTGACTATCTGTATGGTTTCTCCTTTTGATAAAATGCATCCTTCAGTTTTATATAGCATTTTTAGTGGGGTCCTACATGGGGAATCCCTTCCTCACCTTGAGTTGTTTTCTAAGATTTAATTCTCAAAGGAAAAATCTTATCTTTCTGATTTCCTAGCCTTAGAAGCAACTTACGGGACCCTCTCTCTAATACTAACCAAACCAATGTGTTGATCCTTTAAACAGTGACAAAGTGTTTCATGCTATTCTTCATCCAGGGAGTGATAGAGATGGGAATCCTCAATTTATAGAAAACATATGCCACTTATAATATGCTGCTTGGTATACATAAATAAATGATATGTGTTTATTTTTGTTGTCCCTTCCTGGGTCATAAACTTCTTGGTGTTACTCATTTTAGTATTTCTCATGGCACCTAGCACTGTGTCTTGCCCTGAGCATACACTCAATAATAGCTTGCAGAACAAAATTAAAAATGAACTAACTCATTGCCAAAAAACTGAAAGGTGGGAAAAGCATGTTATTTTGCAAATTTTGATATTTCATAACAGCAGAAATGAAATATTATTCAGAGTTCAGTATAGGTAGGGTGCATCAGAATTCAGACAACATGGAAAATTATACTTTTACTATTTTATCTTTCTGTTAAGGAGGTAAGATATCTATTACTTGGAGTTTCAGGGTATATACGGTTTTGGAAATTTTATCTATAAAATGTCTTAGAAATATATATATATTAGGGAGAGGAAGAGTATTTGTCTCCATGAAGAATATTTTTTCAGGTTCCCTATATTTGTATGAGATTGGCTTACAAAGTATATGAGACAGAATACAAAAAAGATTGTAATCAATATAATCTCCTTCATAGAGATTTATCTTTGTGATCCTTGAGGGTCACTTAGTATTAAAACATTGAGAATAAAGAAAAGGACAATGATTCAGGGTGAAAACCTTTTGATTATGTTAACCATTAGCAGATTTGCAGAGTGAAAACTATGACAAATGACTGCTATCCAGTTTTATCTACAGTTGACCTTTTTTATGCTATACAAGAAAAGTTGGAGGAAGCTGACTCCCAAAAAGTACAGCTCACTGCCAAAAAATTTGAATTTCACTTCCTGAAATGCCAATGGAATAAAGTGTACCTTGGTTGTTAAAGGATTTCTCATTGTAGCCGGACAAGTGTGCTAGTATGTGATACTCAGGAAAAAAAATAACCTGTATTTTTTGGTTCTGGTTTCAGAAACCACTATATGCACCAATGGGAAAGGAGGGAATTGTATCATCTCATCTGCTGTGAGCTACAAACCCCCGGAATCTTGTTCCATAGGGGAATCATGTTGCTAGAGCTAACTACCATGAACACAGAAAATGTAATAAAGCGCTCAGTGACAGCAAGAAGCTCTTAAGGTGAGAAGGTGCTATAGTTTTATTACCTTAAGCGTGCCTGCATAAGAAAACCATTACGGAAGCACAGTAAATATTGTAAATCATGCATTCTCACCTATAAAAGCTCATAATGAACTGAGCATAAATATCAGTAAAATATATGAATAACAAAACTTCTCAAATACATACTGCATAGTAATGAAGATAGAAGTTTATTCTTGACTTCTCTTGGGTGCATCTTAAAATGCTGCTGCCAGCCTGGGAACCCCAGTAATGAAACACAAGATAGAAAACCGAGGGCGGGAAAGCAATGACATCTCGTTGCAGTTACCCTGTCACTCACTTGGAGCTAATTCTTGCATCAGTATTTTTTTTTTTTTTTTTTAGAATACAGGATTTATCTACTTTCTTTTTCTTATGATGTGCATTTACTTGATTCACTGAAGCAGATACAGTTTATTACTTATCCAAAAGCCATCTTCTTGATTATTTCTTGTATATAGAACCCTGAATAATTTCAAGCATCTACCCCACTTGCTGTGACACTGCCTTCTTTCAGGGAGAAATACAATTAATCTATTCTAATCATGTCATCTATTTCTGTTGCCAGTGGTTTGTTTAGGACTGAGTATGAGTCCAGATGTAGTCAGTGCAGTGTGGGTGTGGGGTTCTTTCCAGCATGGCTTATAGAAATAGGAGGCCTTCAGTCAGGCAGGTCTATGGTCCCTTTGTAACCATTTTGTAACCACGAATGAAACACATTGTTGGATAAAGCCAACAAATCAGGTTGGTGTAAAGAAATATGGAAAGAACCAGAATTCTTGATAATGCCAGTAAACTGCTGAGTTAACTTACCTCTAAATATCTTTTATCACGAGACAATAAATTTTCTCAATGTTCAGACTAGTTAAGTTGGGGTTTTCTATTACTTTCAGTTGAAATCAGCCTCAATGATAAATACTAGATTTTTGGGAGGAAATCCCAATTTATAGGAAAAACTAATTTCAAAAGACAATTATTTAAAAATTGTAAATGGATTCTGAGATATCCTTATATCACAAAGCAAATGTGAGACAATAATAGCAAGGCCTACTTTGGTTATATGGACAACATATTTAGGTTATATGTATTCCATGTTATCTTTTTATAGGAAGTGTTTTTATAGCATACATTATTCAAATTTTCCTAATTCTTAATATCTTTTCTTCTCATAGAAAAATAAGAAAAATGGCATAGAACCTTGAGAAAATACATACTGGCATATTTTAAATAGTATTTTGAAGAAAAAAGTTTTCTGTCAATTTCTTGATATATTATTGTTGGCACTATTCTCTAAATACTAAATTTTAGTAGGTAAATGAAAGAATTGCTTTCAGTTTTATAGAAGTTTTACCCAAATTATGATTTTATAATAGTGTATGATTTTTTTCTTACTTGTATACATTTTCAGGCCAATGAACTTGTATAATATTAGCAAGTAAATTATCAACAGCCATGCAATAGTTATTTTTGTATTCATATTTTGGAATCTTGATAACAAATAACCACAAAAGACATATTGCCTATTTATGAAAATTCTCAGAGTAATGACATGAAGTTGTCAGTTGAAGTCACAGCCTTTGTAACCAGGGAATTACACAGGGCATGACCTGAAACAGATTCATTTTCTTTTACTCTATGATTTCCTTATGTTATTTTAAGTTAAAATAAGAAAAACAACAAATATACCAAAAAATTTATTATTCTAGATGCCAGAGTCTATAACATTTTAATTCAGAAGTTGATTTTGATTAGATTCTCTCCATTGATATTATTATGTCAAAGATGATAGCCCTAAAGGAGCATATTTTTTATTTATAAGTAATGTATTAGTAGTTTTAATTTGATATTTTCACTTTTTGAAACCTTATAAAGGCAATTAATTCACTCAATAATTAACTATTGACTCATCTATCTATCTACTTCAGATACCATGCTAACTGCTGAGGAACTAAATATATAATTTCCAGAACATATGAGAAAGGGTCTGGAGCCAGGTAATTAGCAAATAAACAAAAAGAAATAACAACAATAATAACAGATAAAGAAAGTGCAGAATATGTATCCACTGTAAATAAACCAATGCAATGTTGTATGTTGTACTTTCATTTATAAAGTAACAAGGACAAGGGGTTAGGTTGGGGGAGGGCACTCTGATTGGTTTTTCAGAGAAGGCCCAGCTGTGAAAATGATCTTTCTGGGGCCCAGATGATGAAAAAGAGCTGATTATGCAGGAGTAGAGGAACTGACCTGAAATATGTGAATAGCACATCCAAAGGCCTTGAAGCCGAAGAAGGCTTGTTCCATTTGAGCATAAATAAATTCAGTGTGGATGGATCATAGTTCTTACATGTATTTCTGTTAGATTTATTCCTCTTTCTTTCTGTCTCTTGTCTCCTTTTTCTTTTATTCCTTCTCCCTCTTTCATTACAGATATAAATAAATGAAAGTTATACCAGTCTGATTTTTAGAATAATTCTATGATTGAAGTACCAGATGTTTTTCCCCAGCTTTACTGAGGGTATAATTGATGGGGTGTCAGGTTTAAATAAGAAGAGTGAATAGGACCGGGACAAGAGCATTTAGCTCCTGGTACTTTTAATCAAGTTCTAAATGCAAGATCCTTTTTATATCTGAATGTTCCCCTTTATGTCTGACTTCCAATTAACCTTGGATCTAAGTTTAAATTTATAACCTGAATTATGTTCTTCCCTGACATGTTTGCTCAGAATTTCTTTCTAGTACATACCTCGAGGAAGGAAGATCATTTTATACATACTAGGGTTTGAAGCCGAAGGATGGTGTAGACGAGCTCTTACCTATCACGGTCTGACAAATAGTATTTGACATTGAGATCCTTAGTTTCAAAGAGAGTGTTAAGTGCACTGGCTTTGGAAAGATTTGCCTGAGTTTGAATTCTGCTTTAGCTCCTCAGTTGTTGAATGACTTTATACCAATTATTAGATCTCTATCTGTATTTCCTTCCTCTTTAAATAATGCTTATACTATCTACTGTCCAGAGTAGTTACACATAAAATGCCCATTTAATGCTTGTTATAGAGGCAATGTTCAACATACAGCAGCAATTCCTTATCTTTATTATTTATACATTTTTTAGTCTATTTTTCTAGACTATTTTTTCTAGACTATAATCCCCCCAGTTTTTTTTTTTTTTCTGTTTTACAATATGCCCCACTTCATAATTGCCAGGGCATCCTAGCAATCCATTAAATATTCAAAAGCATACATTACTTTCAATAAGATTATTGGAATTAATTGGACTATTAAACTATTGCCTATTTATAGGGAAGGATGATACTAAATAAGACAAATTTCTAAAATAATTTAACTATAAACACATAAATCAAAACATTAATTCTATTAATGATTTAACAAATATATATTAAGTATCTGCAAGGCAACTAGAAAATTGTGCTATTGCATGGAATTATTTTAAAAAATATAGTTGTTCCAGACTGAATAATCACAAAGTACTGCTGGATTTCTATAACATACATGAATGTATTTATTCCTTGATTCAATAATAATTGAACACCTCCTATGAACTTGGTATTGAGAATATTCTGGTGGGGAAGAATCTTTCTTTTTCTCTCTTCCTCTCTCTCTCTTGCTCTCTTTCAGCCTTTTTCCTGTTAGTTGGAGTAGAAGATTTTTTTGGCAGGTCTTAGTGGTTAGGAGATTGGTTATATAGTAGAAAATTGAGTAAATAAGTAAAATGATGTAAATAAAGAGAACCTGGTTTCTTATTGTAAAAGAAATGAGTTACATATTTATGGGGGGAAAAGAAAAGGCAAAAATACACCTGTGGTGTTGAATTTGAATTGGAGTTATATGTGTGAATTCATGGTTTTAGATCAATTGATCAATAGCTCTACATATATTAATATAGGTAGATTACATGTGTGTATATACATGTACAAGTATACCTGTAGGAAATGTATTTTCTTGCTCTGTCCACTGAGAAATCTTGAAGCAATGACACCTCTGTAGCTACAAGCACACTAGATCTTGTTTTCTAAACACTATTATCCACCAAAAAGAACCAAGACTCTTGGAGAAATAGCCAGTTCCAGAAGTAGAGAGGGAGAATACCAGAATCTGAGGACTTGCTCATGAAAAAAATTACATCAAAAAGACACAAGACATAGACTGAAGATAATCTCTCTGATCAAATTTGGGATAATTTGACCAATAAAAAAAGCAAGACAGTAAAAGCTTATAACTCAATAAAATAAGAATCCATAGATGATACTACTATACATTAAAAATGAATAAATACCTAAATAATTTTTAAAGAACAAATGAAAATCTTTGGTTTATACAGTGGGATACTAATGAATCAATATAGAGTGAATGTTATAATTTGAAAATCACTGTTTGGAAATTATCATAGTATGAATTGTTTCCAGCAAGTAACGATTGGTATTAAAATGAGGGGATAGAAGTTTTATGAAAAAATATTTTCTCCTCACAAAATAGTTATTAATTACTAATTGGTTAATAAACACAATATAATTATGACATTTACAGTGGAGAAACTTGGGAGATACCATCTTAGAGATAAAAGTTAACATCACCAGCCATAGGACAAACTCTGGCATATGTCTCTGAGACGATGCACGAGAAGAACTCAGCAGTCCTTCAGTGATATTTCTGACAAAAATACATTATCTGAACATAACTCTGATGAGACATCATACCAACTCGAATTGAGGGATACTTTACAAAGGTATTGATTCTTATTTTATTTATTTATTTAGTTTTGAGACAGTGTCTTGCTCTGTTTTTCAGGCTAGTGTGCAGCAATATCCACTCTCATCCTAGTTCACTGCCACCTCAAATTTTTAGACTCAAACCATCCTCCTACCTCAGCCTCCTGAGTAACTAGGATTACAGGCATGAGCCACCATGCCTGGCTAATTTTTTAATTTTTTTTTTTTTTTTGTGGAGACAGGGGCTCACTCTGCTGCACAGGCTGGTCTCAAACTCCTGGCCTCAAGTGATCCTCCTGCTTGGCCTCCCAAAGTGGTAGGATTACAGGCTTGAGCCATTGCACCTCGCCGTGGGTTTGTTTTTAACTTTTTGTTTATAATAAACTGCCAAACTATTTTCCATAGTGGCAGTTTCTTGCAACTTTTTAAATTGATACATGATAATTGGACATATTTATGAAGTATATGTGGTATTTTGACACTTGCATACAATGTGTAATGAATGGTCAAATCAGAGTGTTCAGGATATCTATCACCTCAACATTTACCATTTCTTTGTGTTGGCAATATTTTAAATCTTCTCTTCCAGCTATTTTGAAATATACAATAAATTATGGTTGACTATTATCACCCTGCTGTACAATCAAATACTAAAACTTAGTCATTCTATCTCACTGTATGTTTGTACCCATTAACCAACCTGTCTTTATTCCCATCCCCCAACTCTTCCCAGCCTCTAGGAATCATCATTTTACTCTCTACCTGCATGACATCAACTTTTTTAGCTCCTACATATGAGTGAGAATGTGCTATAAGTCTGTACCTGGCTTATTTAGCTTAATATGACCTACCATTCCATCAATGTTGCTGCAAATGGCAGGATTTCATTCTCTTATATGGCTGAATGGCATTCCATCATGTACATATACCACATTTTCTTTATCCATTCATCTGTTAATGGACACAGGTTAATTGCACATGTTGGCTATTGTGAATAGTGCTGTAATAAACACAGGGGTGCAGATAGCCCTTTTATATACTTATTTCCTTTCCTTTGGGTAAATACCCAATAGTGAGATTGCTGGATCATATGGTAGTTCTACTTTTAGTTTTTTGAGAAATCTCTATACTCTTTTCCATAATGGCTATACTAATTTACATTCTCTTCAACAGTGTATAAGAGTTGCCTTTTCTCTGCTTTCTTACCAGCATTTGTTATTTTTGGTCTTTTTGATAATAGCCATTTTAACTGGGGTGTCATGATAACTCATGATGGTTTTGATTTGTATTTCCCTGAAGATTAGTGATGTTGAGCATTTTTCCATATACTTGTTGGCTATTTGTATGTCTTCATTTGAGAAACATCTTACAACTTTTAATAAGTTTGCTTGTATTTTTAAATAAAAAGTTAAACGAAAAAACAAAAGTAAGGCAAATATTAGGTTATTAAGTATGAAATGTCTGATTTCCTTAAGTATGGTTTGACATTGCTATCTTTTTTTATTTCAGCATATTATTGGGGTACAATTTTTAAGGTTATGTATAATGCCCTTACCCCCCTCCTCAAATCTGAGCTTCCAGCATGACAGTCCCCCAGATGGTGCACATCTCACTCATTATATATCTATATACCCATCACCTCCTACCCCCTCCCATCTACCCAATATCCGATAAATGTAATTCCTATGTGTCCATTTAGGTGCTGATCTGTTAATACCAATTTGCTGATGAGTATATGTGGTGCTTGTTTTTTCATTCTTGGGATACTTCACTTAGTAGTATGGGTTCCAGCTCTATCCAGGAAAATACAAGAGGTGCTATATCACCATTGTTTCTTAAAGCTGAATAGTACTCCATGGTATACATATACCACATTTTATTAATCTACCCATGTATTGATGGGCACTTGGGTTGCTTCCACATCTTTGCAATTGTGAAATGTGCTGCTATAAACATTCAAGTGCAGGTGTCTTTACTGTAAATGAAGACAGAATAATGGCTTACAAACATATGAAAAAATGCTCAGCATCTCTAATCATCAGGGAAATGCAAATAAAAACTGCAATGAGATATCACTTATCTCCAGTAAGAATCGCCTTTATCAAAAAGTCCCCAAACAATAAATGCTGGCATGGATGCGGAGAGAGAGGAACACTCCTACACTGCTGGTGGGACTGCAAACTAGTTCAACCTCTGTGGAAAGCAATATGGAGATACCTTAAAGCGATACAAATAGATCTACCATTTGATCCAGCAATCCCACTACTGGGCATCTACCCAAAAGGACATTGCTATTTTTGACATTTCACTTTGACACGTCTTTCATTTTTATTGTGAAGGTACATCCTCATTCTCTCAAACTCATGGTTTGGCTTTTGATTATCTTTCAAATTTTTATTAGAGCGATTTTTGTGAAACCATGGATAGGTCGAAGATTTGTGTTATTTTCGAATATGAATTTCAACATGGGACTAATGCCGTGCAGACAGCTGTAAATATTGATGAAGTGTTTGGGAAGGATGTGGCTAATGAACACACAGTACATCGATGGTTTGACAAGTTCCATTCTGGTTATTTTAATCTTGAAAATGAGCCACGTGGGCAACTGGAGACCAAGGTGGATAATGATGAGCTGAACACTGTAGTGGAAGCGAATCCATCTCAACTTATACATAAATTAGCAGCAAGGTTAGATTTACTATCCTGAAAATATTGGACCATTTGAAACAACTTGGTAAGATAAAGAAACTGGATAGATGGGTACTGCATGAATTAAATCAGAGTCAGAAAAGAAATTATCTCGAAGCTTTGCTGTCACAACATAAAGCCAAACCATTTCTATTAATACACTGTATTGTTATGTGTGATAAAAAATGAATTATTTTTGATAATTTCAAGCATTTGGCACAATGGTTGGATAAAGATGAAGTGCTGAAACAGTCCAAAACCAAATATTCACCACAAAAAGGTAAAGGTATCCGTTTGGTGGTCCAGAGCTGATATTATCGACTACAGCCTCATGAAACCTAATCAATCGATTACAGCAGATGTCTACTGCAACCAAATGGATAAATGATGAGGATTCTTGTGATTAAACAGCTGAGATTGGCCAACAGAGACAGGCCAATCCTCTTGCAAGACAATGTTCAACCACATGTCGCACAAACAATGCTCCTCAAACTACAGAGACTGGGCTTGAAAACTCTGTTATATACGTATTCACCAGATGTTGCACCAACTGACTGCCACCTCTTCCAGGCTTTGGACCACTTCTTTCGAAGAAAAATATTCACTTCTCAACAATATGTGGGAAATGCCTCTCACGATTTCATCACCACTCACTCTCCGGGCTTCTTCACTGCTGGCATAAATGAGCTACCACTGTTAAGATGGCAAAACTTTGTCAATAGTTTAGATGCATACTTTGATTAATTGTACTGCTTCTTGTTTGAGATATGATAAACTAAACTTTTGAATCTAAATTGGACATTTCATATTTAATGACCTAATAGATCACTGCAATATGAGAGGTGTCATGAGGTAAACACACAAGAGGTCTAATGGCAGGGGCATCTAATATAGCAAGATGTTCAGGAAAAGGAGGAAGAAACAACATTGATGCTGAGTTTTGACAGATGAAGAGAGATTGGCCATGCAAAGAGAAGGAGAAGAGTCTCCCAGACAGAGGTCATAGCATATGCAAAGGGCCTGTGGCAGGTGGGAGTTTAGCAAATTTGAGAGTGTGAAAGATTTAGTGTAGCTAGAGCCAGGACAAAACTGAAGTTGGAGATAAAGGTAAATAAATACATATATCACAGTTTGTTGAGTCTTCTAGCAGATCCTGTGAGGCCAGACTGAACCTGGGACAATGACATCCTTTCTTGGCTTCTTCCCATTTGCTATCATGCTTCCTCCCTAGCCTTACTAATTTTTCCTGGGAGTATTTGCCTAATAAACCATTCACATCTAAATCCTTGCCTTTTTAAAACAGTCAGTTTTTAAAAAAGTAACAAATCAAGCTGTAAGTCCACTGTATAAAAATATAGAGAAAAAACGCAATATTGTTTTCAGGTTATCATTAATTGTCAAGAAAATTGCATGATTACTGGAGACTTCTTAGCATGAAGTTCATAGTGAGCTGGCTAAAAGTCATAGAGTCATACAATTTTATAGCTGACAGAAGCACCTCTGAAATAATCTAATGCAAGCTTCTCATTTTTCCAATAAACTGAGGCTCGAGCAATTTGGGATTCCTATCAAGAGCTTGTCAGAAAGGTCGTACTTTATGACCCTGTAATCCTCTTTTTATGGAATATAGCCTAAGTAAGTAGTCATAAACTTAAAGATTTATGTATAGAGATTTTCATCTGACAATTATATAGAACAGTAAAAAATTTGGAAGCCATCTAAACGTCCAAAATATGAGAAAGGGTAAACACATTACAGAATATGCATTGACATATTTATTCATATAATAAAAAGGATACTTTAAAGGAACATTTAAGTGATGTGCAAAGGCTCACAACTTGAAGTGGAAAAAAGAATTGAAATAGGCACTTCATTAGGAAAAAAGAATGGAAGGAATATATTAAATTATTAGAGTAGTTATCTTTGGGTAGGTGATTTATATTTTCTTTTTACCATTATATATTTTCAAAACTTTCCAGAGTAAGCATACATTATTTTTATCAATATTTATTTTAAATAAAGGAATATGAATTGAGGCTTACAGAATTAAAATGACATATTCCAAGGTGAAATAAACACATCACTCAGGGTGAGAACTAGAATTCAAAAATTCTGATTTTTAATCTCAGTCTCTATTCTCCCACAACACAATGAAATTTTTTTGTGTGGACCAGAAAAGTTCAAAAGTGAATTGATTGTTTCAACATTGTTTAGTAACTTCATGGCACAGGTGCAGCTAGTGTTAAGGATCTAATTTTTTAAATATTCCCTTCCTGCCTTTCTCCCCTTCTCTCTCTCTCTCTCCTTTTGCTTCTTCTCTTATTTCTTGCCTCAGTTTCCTCTATCTATCTTCTTTGTGCAGCAGAATTTTTTTAAGGGACATACCATTAGTACTTTTTCTACCTCAGTGGTTACTTGTAGTCATTTTAGAAAAAGAACAGAACTTTTTTGGCTAAATAGTAGCTTAAAAAGCCCATCTTACCCAAGTAAATAACCATTGCTTGGTATAAATGTACAAGGAGGATCTATATAGTTGTCTCTTCTAAGGTGTTTTTCAAAGTATTCCCTTGGAAAAGGTAGATATATTTAAGCTAATGGAAAGAAATTACAGTTTTATGATAGATTATGATTACTTCAATCAAATTTTCATTTAACACTTGGGGGTCACAGAGTAAAAGTACAAATGGAGGCCTAGCATATGTCTTAATACTTAAAGGTTATAAAGCGTAACAATAAATCTCACACCTTGACAAATATACCATTATAATGACTTGGAAGGACAATTCAAATTTAGAATTTTTGTGCCCACGTACAGAGAGCTAGCTTAGAGTCACCTCATCCCTTTTCTTGCTACCTGCAACTCCATTGCCCACTAAGAAGCACCTCACACACACTCAGTGGACACTAGGCTGTGCATTTAGGTTCCATTCACAAGTAGCCTTTCCACAGTCCTTTCATATGTCTAGAGTTTTGAACATTTATGAAATAATCTGCTTTCCAGAAGATGAACTCAGAGAGGAGACCCCATTCCCCTAAAGGTTTGGGCCTTTTGGGAAATGATTTCTGGGGTCTCAGTTATCCCCACCATGGCCAGGCCTTAGCTGTGTGAACTCCTGGATCCGTGGGTGGCATGTGGCCAGAAGTGGGCCAAAGGGAGTCCTCCAATGTGTGAGGCCTAGAAGAGGGATTTTACTCACGTTTGACATTTACTGTATCAGGAAAATTACTATCATCATTTACCATCTAGATCCAATGAACACTCTCCCTCCTTTTTGAGTTTTTCCCCCAATGATAACATTTTTCAAAACCATATTACAATCTAACAGCCAGGATATGAACATTGACACAAGGCACTGATATTTTACAGATTTTTCTGTTTTACTTATACTCAAGTGTGTGTGTGTATGTGTGTGTATGAATTTAGTTCAGTCAGTATTATCCCAGGTACATTTGTCTACTAGGGCTGCCATAACAAAATTCTAAATTTAAACAGACTAGGGAGCTTAAACAATAGAAATTAATATTCTTAAAGTACTGGAGGCCAGCAGATCAAGAACAAGGTAGGCTTCGCAGACAGCCGTCTTCTTGCTGTGTCCTCAGAGGGCCTTTTCTCTGTACATGCGCAACAAGAGACAGAAAGAGAGTTGAATCCGGCATCTTCTTTTCTTTTAAAGTTGACAGTTCTATTGAATTAGAACCCTACTCTTACAACCTCACTTAACCTTAATTATCTGCTTTAAGGCCATATCTCCAAGTACAATCACATTTGGGGCCTAGGGATTTAACATATGAATTTTGGGGGACACAATTCAGTTCATAAAAATGCATGTAGGGTCCACAACATATACCACCACCCCAGTGAAAATATTGAACAGTTCCATCACCACTAATTCCCATGCATTCCTCTCTTACAACTACAGCCACCTCTCTCCTGACATACTCTCCATCCACCACTATTCTGTTTTTCCTTTCTATAATTTCATTATTTCAAAAACGTTATGTAAATGGAATCATATCGTATGTAACATTCTGAGTTTGTCTCTTTTCCTCCAGCATAATTTCCTGGAGATTCAACAAGTTGTTGTGTATATCAGTATTTTATTCCTTTTTATTGCTGAATTGTATTTCATGGTATACGTGTACCATGGTTTAACTATTCATGTATTGAAAGGCATCTGGATTGTTTGCGGTTTGGGATTATGATGAATAAAGCTGCTATGAACATTCATGCACAGGTTTTTGTGTGAATATAAGCTTTCATTTTTCTGGGATAAAGGCTCAAGAGTATAGTTTGCAGGTTGCATGATAATTGCATGTTTAGTTTCACACTTGGTCTTAACCAAAATCTGAGAAGCGATACATGTTTAGCTTTTATTTATTTATTTATTTCAGCATATTATGGGGGTACAAATGCTGAGGTTACATATATTGCTTTTGCCCCCCCCACTTTAGTCGGAGCTTCAAGCGTGTCCATCCCTCAGATGGTACTCATAGCACTCATTATGTATGTATATACCCATCCACCCTGTCCCCTCCCATCTACCTGGTGCCAGATAAATGTCATTTCTACATGAGCACTTAGGTGTTGATCAGTGAAACCAATTTGCTGGTGAGTACATGTGGTGCTTATTTTCCATTCTTGGGATACTTCACTTGGTAGAATGGGTTCCAGCTCTATCCAGGAAAATACAAGAGGTGCTTTATTACTGTTGTTAGCTGAGTAGTACTTCATGGTATACATAGACCACATTTTATTAATCCACTTGTGTATTGATGGGCACTTGGGTTGTTTCCACATCTTTGCAAATGAGAATTGTGCTGCTATAAACACTGAGTGCAAATGCCTTTTTTATAAAATGTCTTTTGTTCTTTTGGGTAGATGCCCAGTAATGCGATTGCTGGATCAAATGGTAGATCTACTTGTATCGCTTTAAGGTATCTCCATATTTCTTTCCACAGAGGTTGCACTAGTTTGCAGTCCCACCAGCAGTGTAGGAGTGTTCCTCTCTCTCCGCATCCACACCAACACTTATTGTTTTGAGACTTTTTGATAAAGGCCGTTCTTACTAGAGATAATTGATATCTCATTGCAATTTTTATTTGCATTTCCCTGATGATTAGAGATATTGAGCATTTTTTCATATGTTTGTTAGCCATTATTCTGTCTTCTTTTGAAAAGTTTCTGTTCATGTCGTTTGCCCACTTTTTGATAGGATTGTTTGATTTTTTTTTTTTTTTTTTTTTTTTTTTTTTTTTTTTTTTTTTTTTTTTTTGCTGATTTTCCTGAGTTCTAAATAGATTCTAGTTATCAGCCCTTTATTGGATGTGTAGCATGTGAAAATTTTCTCCTATTTAATAGGTTGCCTGTTTGCTCTTGTGACAGTTTCTTTGGCTGTGCAAAAGCTTTTTAGTTTGATCAGGTCCCATTTATTTATTTTTCTACTGCTGTGATTGACTTTGGGGTCTTCTTCATAAATTGTTTGCCTAGGCCAATGTCTAGAAGAGTATTTCCAACATTTTCCTCTAGAATTCTAATAGTTTCACACTTTAGGTTTAAGTCTGTTACCCAGTGTGAGTTGATTTTTGTGAGAGGTGAAAGGTGTGATTCCTGTTTCAGTCTTCTACATGTGGCTATCCAGTTTTCCCAGCACCATTTATTGAATAAGGGTTCTTTTCTCCAGTGTATGTTTTTGTCTGCTTTGTCAAAGATCAGATGGCTATATGAGGATTGTTTTATATCTGGATTCTCAGTTCTGTTCCACTGGTCAGTATCTCTATTCTTGTGCCAATCCAAGCTGATTTAATTACTATAGCCTTGTAGTATAATTTGAAGCCTGGCAATTTGATACCTCCCATTTTGTTTTTATTGCCTGGAATTGCTTTTACTATATGGGGTCTTCCCCGGTTCCATACAAAGCATAAAATTATTTTTTTCTGTATCTGTGAAAAATGATTTTGATATTTTAATAGAGATTGCATTGAACCTGTAGATGACTTTTGTAGTATAGACACTTTAATAATGTTGATTCTACTGACCCAGGAGTGTGGTATGGTTCTCTACCTGTTTACATCCTCTGCTATTTCCTTCCTCAGTGTTTCACAGTTCTCCCTGAAGAGATCTTTTACCTCCTTAGTTCAATATATTCCTAGGTACCTTATTTTCTTTGTTGCTATTGTGAAGGGTATTGAGACTTTGATTTGGTTCTCAATTTGACTGTTATTGGCATATATGAATGCCTCTGATTTATGTGTATTGATACTGTATCCTGAGACTTTACTAAATTCAAGTTTAGTTTTATAAGAAGTAGTTTTCAAAAGTGGCTCCACAATTTTACATTCTCATCAGTGATGTATGAGTAATCCAGTTTCTCCACATCCTCACCAACATTTGTTTTTGTCATTATTTATTTTGGCCATCTGGTAGGTGTGGCTCATTTGTAGTGATATATTATTATGATTTGAATTTTCATTTCACTGATGGTTAGTTAATGATAGTGAACATATTTTCATGTGTATACTTGCCATATCCTTTTTGGTGATGTGTTTGTTTTTATCTTTTGTGTAGTTTGTAATTGGATGTGTTTCTTTGTATTTACTGCTGTGTTTTGAGAGTTCTTAATATAGTCTAGATTTAAATCCATTCTAGGGTTTATGGATTGCAATTTTGTGTGTATTTATTTCGAATTATTATGTCTTCTTACTGGATTAATCCTTTTCTCATTATGCTACATACCTCTTTTTCTGTAATAAGTTTCCTTGCTCTGTTATCTACTTCATCTGAAACATATAGCTATTCTTATTTTTTAAATTAATATTTATGTGGTATATATCTTGCCATACTTTAACCTAAATGTGTCATTTAAATTGAATTACATTTATTGTAAACAAAATATAGTTGAGTGGTTTTTTATTCACTACATCAATATCTGTCTTTGATTGATGGATTTAGACCATTTGCATTCAATTTTTGGAATGCTAGAGCTTTAGTTTGTCATTTTCATTTGTTTTTTTCTTATTCTTGTTCCTCTGTTTCTCTTCTCTTGCCTTCTTCTAAGTTATCTGAACTTTCAAAAGATTTTATATTGATTATTTATAGTATTTTAGTGTATTTATATGTATAGTTTTTGTGGTGGTTGTTGAGGGTATTACAATTTATTTTTTTATCATATTCTAATTGTAATAACATTTTATCACTTATAGTGAATTTTGGAAACCTCACTTCCATTCTGGTTCCTTTCATTTTCCCACTTTTAAATACTGTTATCTTAAGGATCAGATAGTGGTATATACTCCGTTTCAATCAAACTTGATTTGCAAAACTCCCAAGAATGGTTCTATGTCATTTCAGTGTTCCTTCTTCCTTCCTAATGCCCCAAGATCATTTTGAGTCTGGGTTAGGGCACATAAGATACCCTCATGCTATATCATTTTTCTACTTGGAACAGTCCCAAACTGATCACCTTTTTTTATTTTTTTTTTAACAATCTTTCGGAGGTCTCCTTTGGTTGACTCAATTATTATTTCCAGGATTTATAGTTGTGCTTAGAGGTGAGGATCAGTGCAAAAAGTGTCTACATATGTGTTTATATATGTCATTTTATAAAGCATTTTTGGAAACAAAAATCAAAGGATATTGAAAATAGGCTTTATTAAAATTTTTAATAACAATTCATGAAGAGTAAACAAAAATTGTATTACATTTGCTTTCTATTTTTGAAGAGACATATGCCCCAAATGGGCATATCTTTAAATGTAACTACGTCTTTTCTACTGTCATTTACAACCCTGGAATATATCTTATATTGATTCCCAATTTCAAGTACAACTCTAATGAGTACTAATTTATCATTCTTCTGCTTCTTGTTTGTATACTTCTACCATCAAAATAAAACAGTTGACAGGTATTTTGAAACCTTTGACAGCTCCTAATTTTGTGGCAAAGAGCACAACATTTTCTTTACTCCATAATTGCAAAATATTTTAATTATATATGTGTAAATATCATTTACTTAACCAGTTATTTCATTTCTACATTAATTATTTTCTGCTACTCCAAATATTCATGTGCCTTCATCATTTGTCTACTTACAAACTGTATCAAGTACACTTTGGCACACGGACATCATTAAAGATGAAAGAAAGCTGTCCCGTTTTCTTTTAGCAAAATAGGCTTGTCCAGGTTTGTATCACAAAACACTGCATGATTAAGTTCTTACTCTTGAATGATTACCTGGATAAGAATGACATTTTATTTTGTCCTTAGAAATACGTAAATTACACATCAGCTATTGAGTTTAAGAAAATTCATTTCAGGATATCGTCATTTAAATACACATCACCTGAAATTTTACTTATATGGATCAATTTCACCATGTTTAGAATCTGGAGACAGTGCTGTTTTTTTGTATTCACCTACTGATCTATCTAATTAGAGTGAAAATGTCTTTTCTTTGCCTTTAAGAGAAGAAAATAATAAATTGTGAATTTGAACTGTGTTCAATGAAAGCTAGAAAGGAAAAAACAAATACTGTACTTCTAGTCTTGTTTTATAGTTTTTTTTTAACCCTTATGCAATACTTTAGACTATTTAATAAGGACACTGAGGCTGGCACTTCTTTCTTTCTTTCTTTCATGTGCTAAGCCCTTTCCTCCTCTCTCTAGGGGAAAGTAAAATAAACTTTTTGCTTCTTTCTATCCAAAAAAAAAAAAAGGACACTGAAAGATTTTGCATTAGTGACCATTTCATTGCTGTGTTATTCTTCTAAAGGACTTCCTCATTCTTCTGTTTTCTTATTATTTTAATCTATTTTAGCACAGTTGGGTATAATTTATGAGCAATGATTAAATAGCAACACTAATGATTAATAGTAACAATTAGCAGCTTAAATAGCAAGTAAGATAACAAAATAGAAAAATGTTTCCAGATATAGAAAAAAATCACTTCCATCCCCTAATGTAAATTAGATTTACATAAAGTGCAGAGAATCTTTATCATAATTGCAAGGTAGAATTAATTTATCTATAAAAAATAAGTATTTTTTTATTTCAATGACATTTAAGAAAGAATAAGACTTATGAAATATATATATATATATATACACACACACACACACACACCCCTATATTTAGTAAGAACTCCTCAAAAAAAAGCAGAAAATTAAAATTGGGCCTAATGGATCTTGATGTTATCTTCAGGGTTAATTTCAACTGATTTGAAGTCGCAGAATAGGATACAGAGGACTCCAATAAGAAAAGTTACCATGAGAGATGGAGATCTACAAAAGATAAATCTGAGTCTGAATTACAGTTTATATTAATAGTCTTCAAACTTTTTTATAAAGTTTGAAAGCTTACGTAACTCCCCTGAGCAATTTGAAATTTTCACGTGTATTTTTAAATCATATGTTTACATAGTTTCCAATGATGTAATTTTTGGAATATGATTAATATCGATGTGTTTAAATAAAACTTTTATATCATTCTTCAACTCTAGCCAATGGAATATAAACTCCATAGGACTTTGATTCCTATGCTATCCTTTAAAAAATATGGAACATTTCTTCGTTAAAATCTTTCCTTTTTCTCTTTTAACTAGTATTTCCCACACCTTTAGTTTTAATTTCATGCTTAAAGATCTTTTATTGATTTTCTTGTTTTACTTCTCTGCCACTGTGTGTGTGTGTGTATAATTAAAGTTATTTTTAGTAATAGTCACCATTGTCTCTAAGTGTTAATTTATTTCCTTATGGATCTAAAAATCTAAAATAATTATTACTACTAATCAGTTGATTAAAACAAGATAAATATATTGCATCTTTTTCTTTTAAACAATGTATTTATTTTAATTGATACATTGTAATTGTACTTATTTATAGGATAGAATTTGATGTTTTGATACATATCTATGTTGTATAATGATCCAATCAGGGTAGTCAGCATATCCATCACCTCATGCATTTATCATTTCTTTGTGGTGAAAACATTCAAAAGTCTCTCTTCTAGCCATTTTGTTAAATACAATATTTTACTGTTAATCATAGTTTACTGCACAATAGAGCATCAGAATTTATCTTTTATCTAATTGTAACTTTCTACCCATTAATCAACCTTTCCTCATCTTCTCCTTTACCCTCCCCTTCCCAGTGTGACTTCTCTCCTTCCTACTGTTCTACTCTCTACTTCTATGATATTAAATTTTTATTTTTAGATTCTGCATATGTGTGAGATCATCAGTATTTATTATTCTGTGTCAGGTATGCTTCACTTAACATGATTTGTTTATCCATGCTGTTTATCCATACTGTCACAAAAGATAGGATTTCATTCTTTTTTATAGCTGAATAGTATTCCATTGTGTGTATCTTTGTATATATATGTGTGTGTACATATGTATATATACCCATACACAATATATTTTCTTTGTCCATTCATCCTTATTAGACATTTATATTGATTCCATATCTTGGCTATAATAAATAATGCTCCAATAAACATGGGAGCACAAGTATCTCTTTCACATACTGATTTCATTTTTTTGAATATATACCTAATAATGAAAATGCTGAATTACATGGTAGTTCTATTTTTAATTTTTTGAAGAACCTCCATACTGCTTTCATATTGGCTTTGCTGGTTTATAATCTGACCAATGGTGTGTACATCTTCTCTCTTCCCCATATCCTTGCTAACACTTATTTTCTTTTGTCTTTTTGGTAATAGCTATTCTAAATGGAGTGAGATGGTATCATGTGGTGGTTTTGATTTGAATTTCTCTGATGATTTGTAATGTTGAGCATTTTTTCATACACTTGTTGACCATCTATGTGTTTTCTTTTCAGAAATGTCCAGTAAGCTATTTTGCCCATTTTTTCTTTCTTTTCTTTCTTTTATTTTTCTTTGCTGTTGAGTTGTTTAAATTTCTTATATATTTTGGATATTGACCCTTTGTTAGATGTATGGTTTGCAAATATTTTGTCTACAGTTTTGTAGATTCTCTTTTCATTTTGTTAATAGTTTGTTTCCTGTGTGAACATTTTTTAAGTGTGATGTAACCACACGTGTCTATTTTTGCTTTTGTTGCCTGTGCGTTTGAGGTCTTATTTTAAAGATTCTTGCCAACTCAATGTTCTGAAGCATTCTCTTATCTTTTCTTCTAGTAGTTTCATAGTATGTGTTTTGCATTAAAGTCTACAATCCATTTTGAGTTGATTTTTTTTGCATATGGTGAGAAATAGGGGCCTACTCTCATTCTTCTGCATGTAGATATATAATTTTTCCAGCACCATTTATTGAATATATAATTTTTCCAGCACCGTTTATTGAATATAAAGGTGTTCTTGACACCTTTGCCCCAAATCAATTGGCTGTAAATATGTCCATTTATTTTTGGCCTGTCTGTTTTGTTCCATTGGTGTATGTGTCTGTTTTTATTCTAGTCCCATACCATTTTGATTACTATAGGATTATAGTAGGTTTCGAAGTGAGATAATGTGATGCCTCCAGTTTTGTTTCTTTTGTTCAGAATTGACTATTTGGGGTATTTTGTGGTTTCATATGAATTTTAGGGCTGTCTTTCTATTTTTTTGAAGAATTGCATTAGTATTTATAACAATATTAATTCTTCCCACTCATAAACATAGGATATCTTTGCATTTATTTATGTCCTCTTAAATGTCTATCATAAAATTTTTATAGTTTTCAGTGTAGAGATATGTCACCTAATAGGTTAAGTTTCTTACTAGGTATCATTATTTTGGTAGTTATTATAAATAGAATTGTTTTAGTTCACTGTTAGCATACAGAAACACTACTGATTTTTGTATGTTCATTTTGTATTCTGCAACTTTGCTAAATTTGTTTATTAGTTCTAACAGGTTTTTCTGGTGGAATCTTTAGGGTTTTATATATTTCTATAAGATCATGTCATCTGTAAACAGGGGCAAATTGACTTTCTCCTTTTTAATTTATGTCTCTTCTTTCTTTTTCTTGGTTGCTCTGGGTAGGACTTCTAGTGCTATGGAGAATAAAAGTGGCAAAAATCAGCATTCTTATCTTGTTCCTCATCTTAAAGGAAAAGCTTTCAGCCCCATGCACTATGATGTTGGCTGTCAGTTTTGCATATATGGCCTTTATTGTGCTGATGTATATTCCTCCTATATTTAATTTATTTAGAGCTTTTTATCATGAAGTGGTATTGGATTTTGTTAAATACTTTTTCTGCATCTGTTGAAATAGTCACATGGTTTTTGTCTTTCTGTTAATGTGGTATATCATGTTTATTGGTTGGCATGCGTTAAACTATCTTTGCATCCTTGAGATAAATCCCACTTGATCATAGTGAATGAGCTCTTTAATATGTTGTTGAATTTGATTAGCTAGTAACTGGTTAAGAATTTTGCATCTATATTCACTGGGGATATTGGCCTATAGTTTTCTTTTTTTATTTTGTTGTTGTCCAGTTTTGGAATCAGGATAATGCTGGCCTCATAAAATGAATTTGAAAATATTGCCTGCTTTTCAAATTTCTAGAATAGTTTGAAGAGAATTGGTATTATTTCTTCTTTAAACTTTTGGTAGAATTCAGCAGTAAAGCCATCATGTCTAATCTTTTCTTTAGTGTATTCAATAATCTCATTTGTTAGTCTGTTCAGATTTTCTACTTCTTCATAATTTAGTCTTGGTAGGTTGCATCTGCCCAGGAATTCGTCCATTTCCTTTATGTCACCAAATTTGTTGGCATACAGTTTAGAATAGTCTCTTGTGATCTTTTTATTTCTGTGGTGTCAGTTACAATGCCTCCTTTCTCATCTTTGATTTGATTTATTTATATCTTCTTTCTTTATTTCTCAGTCTAGCTAAATATTTGTCATTTTTATTTTATCAAAAAACCAACTCTTCATTTCACTGATTTTTATTTAAATATTTATTTATTTATTTATTTTTATATACAGGGCTTACTATTTTGCTCAGGCTTGCTTTGAACTCTTGGCCTAATGTGATGCCCTTGCCTTAGCCTCCTGAGTAGCTGGGATTACAGGCATGTGCTTCAGTGCCTGGCTAACTGGTTGCTCTTTTTTAATTGTTATTTTTTGTTAGTCTCTATTTAATTTATTTCTGCTCTGAGCTTTCTTATTTTCTTCCTCCTACCAATTTTAGGTTATTTATTCTTATTTTTTTAGTCCTTGAGAACTATCATTAGATTGTTTATTAAAAACCTTGTTCTTTCTTGATGTGGGCATTTATTGCTATAAACTTCCTTCATAATATTGCTTTTGCTGTTTCCCATAGGTTTTAATGTGATATGTTTCCATTCCCTTTTTCTCTAGAAAAGTTTTAATTTATTTTTTAACCCATTGTTTATTTAGAAGTATGTCATTTAACTTCCATATATTTTTAATGTTTATGAAGTTTTTCTTGTTGTTGATTTCTAGTTTAATTATTGTGTTCAAAAAAAGATACTGGATATGCTTTGTATCTTCTTAAATTTATCAAGACTTGTTCTATGCCTAACATGTGATCTGTTCTAAAGACTGTCCCTTGTGCAGTTGGGAAGACTGTATGTTCTGCAGCTATTGGATGGAATGTTCTGTAAATGTATATTATATCCATTTGGTCTATGGTACAGTTTAAGTCAGATGTTTCTTTCTTAACTTTTTTATCTGAGTCATCCGCCCATTGTTGAAATTGGGATGTTGAAGTCCCCTACTTCAACTTGTATTGCAGTCTCTCTTCTCCTTTTAGGTCTAAATAGGGTAAATCTAAAATAATTATTACTAAAAATCATGTTATTAAAACAGCATAAATATATTGTACATTTTCAAAAATAAAATTAAAATTGTGTCATAATGATTCTTTTAATGATATGGATGGGTTTGGGATTTATAATATCTTGATTAGAATTGTAGTGAAATATTTCTTGGTGAGGAAGGAGAGTTTGAATTCATACACATTCTAAAATATGCCTGGGAATAGTAAGTACTTCCATTTATTTGTAACATAAAAGAAAGAGTGGTTATTTGTACACAGTGCCCTGATGTAGTCAGAACTACACTTTCTAAGGTTGATTTAATAAATATAATAAAGTGTCTTATGTTACCTCTTCAATACCAATCACCTTCTGTAGAAAAATATTTGTTTGTAGTACAATTTATAATTTTGACTTAGAGAACTACAATAAACTGAAGTTTATAGCATGAATATTACATGCAGATATCTTGAGAAACTGGCAGATATAAATTTACATTATTATAATATTAATAACCTAAAAACATTACCTGAAATATGGATACTAGACTGTTAACTTTAGTTATAGTCATATTCACAATGATTCATTTGTATTTTTGTTTCCATTTCCACATTATAATTTTAATATAATTAATATAATATAATATATATAATTAATATATTAGTAATAATTAATATAATTTATATATTTATAATTTCCACATTATAATTCTTAATGATATGATTGTTTAATATGCTACTAATTTCTTTTTAAAATTTACATAAAGGAAAGTAAATTATTTTATTAAAAATACAAGTTTTAAAAAGTTGATCAATTTGACTAGCTTCATGATTTCCAGTGAAAAGAGAAGCAGCTGCTAGCTATGTCTAAATGATTTATAATAGCAATGTTTATTATTTTTAATCTATTAAGTTTACTGGGTATTCAGTTTGTTTTATTAGACCTCAGTTTCTTTAAAGTATTGAGTTTTCACTGGAAATAAAATTTGCTTGTTATGCTATTACATTTTATTTTTCTAAGTGGAAATCTAAGAGAAGCGTATGCATGCATAATTTTTTACATCTTTCTTTAATTTCTTGAGTATATACATTGATGTTGAATTTTCAGAATTAAACTTATTTTATAACGTTAATTGCATTATTTATTAAGCAAATGTCATAAACTGCTATAGTAAGCAGAATAAAGGTTCTAATCCCTGGAACATGTAAATAGCTTACCATGTGTGGCAAATAGAACTTCACAGAGGTGATTAATATTAGACCTTAAGACTGAGAAATTACCTTGGATTATACAGGTGGGCTTACAGTGAATTAAAAATAACCTGTGCATTTGTTTCCTGAGGCTGCAATGACAAAGTACTACAAACTGGGTGGCATAAACAATTGAAATTTATTGTCTAGTAGAGTTGGCTCCTTCTGAGGTCTGTGAGGGAATCTGTTCCATGTCTTTCTCCTTCTGGTAGTCTAGATGTTCCTTTGCTTGTAGATGGCATTCCCTCTGTGATTTTACATCATCTTCCCTCATATGTCTCTCTCTTTGTCCAAAATTCCCCTTTTCCTAAGGACACTAGCCACATTACTAATAGATTAGAGCATACCCTAATGACTCCACTGTAACTTGATTACCTATGTACAGACTTTATGTGAAAATAAGGTCATATTCTGAGGTATTGGAGGTTAGGACTCCAACATACTTTTTTGCAGGGGGACTTGGTTCAACCCATAACAGACCATGTCATATATTTTTATTACTATCATTACTAAACTGGGAGATAAATCTGTATCAAGCAGGCATGTTATGCCACATACTGTCCTATGTGTGGACCCCAGATGGTTGAAATCCATATTCTGTGAATGCTGCAGGGAAACAAGAGCTGAAAAAATGGCAAGAGATGAAAAATGTCTTCCAGAAGTGCCAGAAAACCAAAGTCATTGTTTAAGAATTGTCACATGAGCCTGCTCATTACCTCTGATTCAAGAAAATGTTTGTGGTCACAGCACCTTTGCCAGAGCCCTGTAAACTGTGCTATAAATGTGAAAAAGAATGAGGAGGATGGCTGACTTTTAATCAAGAAAATAAAAAAAATCAGTGGCAGTTTTCTTTTTCTTTTTTTTTAATGTAATGGTACCAAAACTAACTCTTCTAATAGAAAAATATTCCATTTGTAATTTTTAAAAATTGTCTTTTTCTTTAATACAGCACTGACGTAGTCTCTTTAACATTGAGATAATCATTTACCTGTTACAAAGTGCTATAAAGCAATAACCTGATAGGGAACAGTTATTTATAATAGATTCAAGAAAAATCTAGATTTTTGGTAAAATTTTATAGGACTACTTCAGTATATATATTTTTTTGTTTTTGTTATTGTTATTTTTCAAATTAAATGTAAACTATTTGTTTCTGCAGTAAAACTGAGCTGCTTCAAGTTTAGTGCCAGATATGTTGAGTAGTCATGTCAGCTCCAATTTAACTATGGCAAATTCCTTTCACTTTTGAATCAACAGAATAGCAATAACATCCCTGAGAGTGAACGAGGCTGATGCTACCACTGATGTGGTTATATTAAACAGTTTATTTCATTAAATAATTGGTTTCCAACAGTGATAATATCTTAAATTTTTCAAATGAAATGTATTGGCATATATTTGTTTCTAGGATAAAATATTATTCTTAAGTTTGTATTTTTTAAGAGAAGTATGTCAGATATAACTATAATTCCAGCCAAATTTGATAAATTATATATGTCAGTTGGGTGCTATAGAAAGAAAATAGCTATGCAAACAGCTTATTGGGGAAATACTTGTGAAAGATAAAGGAGTAACAGAGTTGAATAGTGAAAACCCTCAGAATATGATGCAAAACTGATATTTACAAAAGCAGAGGAGAAAAGAAGCAGGATTGCACAGGGAAAACCTCTAGCCATTATGCACATTGGATAGTGTTTGCCAACCCAATCAGGAAGTCTAAAACCAAGATTGCCTATTAGAGAAGAATTATGTTGGACAGCAATGGACAAGTTCTTTTACCTACACTATAACCAGTCACTGGCTGGGCTCCAAAGATAAGAGGATCCTGAAGCTCTTCAGGTAAGGTCTATTTGCTGATAGTACTCTTTTCAGCTGAATAGCAAGTCATTTCATGAAGGGCGATTGCATTGTTATACTTCCATGGCCACCACAGTCTATGCCTTATGCCACATGGGTCCACTTCTCTATAGAAGTTGGGCATGTGGCTTCTCCATGATTCAGGTATCTGCCAAATAAATGTATTTCCCTGTATTCAATCTTTTTCTTTAGCCTCTTAATCAACCACATTCAAAATATAGTCCTACAGGCATAACCAGCTCATGTTAATACATGCTGGTTACTTAATTCTTTCATTGTTATCATTGTTTTGCACAGCTTTATTGAGATATATTTCACTTCATAAAATGTATCTTTTTAGTGTAATACAGTTAAGTGGTTTTAAGTATATTCACAGGTTTGTGCAACCATCACCAAATCTATTACCAACACATTTTCCACATTCCCTAAAAATGTTCATACCCATTAGCAGCCATTCCCCATTTTCCTGACACCCAGCCCTCAGGAACCAGCAATATGCTTTGCATCTCTGGATTCACCAGTTCTAGACATTTCACATAAATGGCACCATACAATATATCCTCTTTTGAGTAAGACTTTTTCATTTGGCTGAAAAGAATATGTTAACAAGATTCATCATATATATCTGTATTTCATTCTTTCCTTTATTGCAGAATAATATCTATATAGATATACCAAATTTTGTTACCCATTTATTGGTTGATGAATATTTATGTTGTTTCCACTTTGGTACTATTATGAATAATGCTGCTATAAACAATCATGTATAATTTTTTTGTGTGAAAATATTTTTGCATTTCTCTTGGATATATACCTAGTAGTGGAACTGCTGGGTCATCAATAACTCTAGTTTTATTATTTTAAGAAAGTGCCATGCTATTTCCCAAAGTGGCCACACCATTTTATGCTTCCACCAGCAATGCATGAGGATGTCCAGATTTTCTGCTTCTTCACCAACTCATCTTATTGTATGCCATTTTGGTTTTAGTCATTCTGGTGGGTATAAAGTGGCATCACATTATGATTTGGACTTGCATCCTAATATTGACTAATGATGTTAAGCATCTTATTATGCCTTTATCGGCCATATGAATATATTTTGGGGGGCATATCTATAAAAATAAGTAGCCCTTTGTTTAATTGGGTCATTTTTTATTGTTGAGTTGTAAGAGATCCTTATATAATCTGGATACTAGACAGTTATCAAATATATGATTTGCAAATATGTTATCCTTATGCCATTACTACACTGTCTTAATTACTGTAGCTCTATAGTAAATTTGGAAATCAGAAAGTGAACCCTCAGGGGGGCAGGGAGGGAAAAAAAAAGAAACAGAGCCCTCTATCTTTGTTCTTTTTTTAAAAATGTATTTTGGTTATTGTGGGTCCTTTGTATTTCTATATCAATTTTATTGTCAGTCTATTAATTTCTGAACAAGAAAGGCAGTTGGAATTCTGACAGGGATTAAGTCTTTCAATCCATAAATATATGACAGCATTTTATTTATTTGAATATTGTGTAATTTCTTTCAATAGTGTTTTGGGTTTTTGTTTTTGTTTTTTTGGTTTTCAATATACAATCTTCTACTTTATCTCTTTTTAATTTTATTATAAATGGAATTATTTTCTTAAATTTCAGTTTGGATTATTTATTGCTAGTAAATACAAATAAAATTGACTTTTTTATATTAATGTATGCAGCCACATGGATGAACTTATCATTTCTAATATTTTTTAAAAAATTAGGAATCCTAATTGTGGATTCATTAGAATTTTTAATAAACAATATTATGCCATGTTGGAATTACATAGTTTTACTTTTTTATTTCCATTTAAAATGTCTTTTATTTCTTACTTCCAGTGCATTGTTAAATAGAAGTGTTTTTTCCTGACCTTGGGGATATCAGTCTTTCACCCTTAATTATGATGTTAGCTAAGGAATTTTGTGGTTTTATTTTTAGATAACTTGTATCAGGTTTAAGATGTCCCTTTCCATGTCTAGATGTCGAGTGTTTTTACCATGCTAGGGTGTTGGATATTGTTGATGATTTTTCTGCATTTATTGAGATGATAATGTGGATTTTGTCCTTTACATTACAGTGTATCACGTTGATAGATTTTCAGATATTAAACGAACCTTGCATTTCTGACATAAGATGGAAAGTTATATATTGACTTGAGATTTTTCTTCTTTTCTAATGTATTGTAGACAGGTGCAGTTATATATTTCCCTTTGAGCACTGCTTTGCATCCCAGAAGTTTTCGCTTTCTAATTTCCCTTGCGATTTCTTCTTTGGTCTATTTGTTATTTTGAAGTATGTTGTTTAATTTTTATATATTTGTGAATTTTCAAAATTCTCTTCTGTTTTTGATATCTGGTTAGGTCCATTGTACTCAAAGACCATTTTTTTCCTATGATTTTAATTCATTTAAATTTATTGAAGCTTGTTGTATGGCCTTACACATTGTTTATTTTTAAGAATATGCCTTGCGTGCTCCAGGGTAACATGTATCTGCTGTTGTTGGGTGGAGTGTTCTATAGATGTCTATAGATGTTCTATAGATGTCCAGCTTGTTTTATAACTTTGCCCCAGTTTGTTTATAATTTTGTTCAAATTTTCTATACCCTTGTTTACTTTCTGCCTAGTTGTTCTATCTATTATTGAAAGTAGAGTATTAAAGTCTCCTGCAATTATTGTTGAAATGTCTATTTCTACCTTTAATTCTGTCAGTTTTGTATTATGTATATTGGTGCTCTTTTGTTTGGTGTGTGTATATATATATATATATATATATATGTATTTGTAATTGCTATATCTTCCTGAATGATTGGCCCCTTTTTCTTATGAGATGTACTTCTTTATCTCTAGTAACCAATTTTGTCTGAAAGTCTATTTTGTCTGATATTAGTATAGTCACTTCAGCTCTCTTTGGCAGCTACTTTTATGATATACTTTTTTCTATTATTTTATTTTTGAACTATTTGTGTCTTTGAATATAAAATATGTGTCTTATAAATAGGAGATAGTTATATTATACCTTTTATACATTCCAACAATTTTTGCTGTTTGACTGGAATAGGTAATCCATTTACATTTAATGTAATTAATGGTAAATTAGTATTTACTTTTTTTTTTGCTCATTTTTTTCTATGTTTCTCATATATTTTCCACCTCTATTCCAAGATCTGTTCCTTCTTTTGTGTTAAATAGATATTTCCTGGTGTATTTTTATTTATTTACTTTTTAAATTCCCTCTTTGTTTTTTAATATTATTATATCATGGTAGTTAATGCTTGCAACTACTTTGATATATAGCCTCTTTCTTCTCTTATTAGGGCCATTGTATTACCAGCTGAGTTACTGATTTGTGCCTACCCATGACAAACATGTCTTTGACTTGAAAGCTGGAGCAAGTCCTGACTGTGCTACAACTTTATAGGCCAGTTATCTGTGCATTTTTTTAATAGCTAAATAGCAGTTTCTTAATGTAAAATCTGAGTATCTGAGTGATTCACCTTCATGACTGCTATAGATAGCTTATGGGCTTTTCTTTTTTCTTTTCAATTCTCTTATTATGCATTAATTTGTTTTCATTGCCTAGGGTTTCATGATTCCATCAAGGCTCAAAGACATAAATTTTGTGTCCTCTGACTAAATAGCTCACTGGTTACTCAGACACATTTTAGAAATATTGAATGCTAAAAGCTAGCCTAAAACTCAATCATTCATGTTTTATGTTGTTCAACTGGAGAGAAAAATATTAGAAATATATAGAAAAATTACTATTATTCTATCTTACTGATAAATTATAAGTTTCCTCAGTGAACTTGAAATTAAAATGTTTATATCTTTGTAATTTGGATGTGAAACTCACAATTGACCCATAGCAATATTAATATAGGTATACTTAATATATGTGCACTATTCCCTTGTTGTTTGAAAGCCCTTTAACCCTAGGGTTTTGACATCCTCTGAATTCTAATAATCTGTTAGTATCAAGTAACTTCACTCAAAGAAGTTTTTCTCACCCTACTTGAACTCTGATATCTATACTGGCTTCCTGCCCACCTGGATGTCCTTTCCACTCAACTGAAGCTCTGTCACCCTAATCTATATGCCAATGCCTTATATAAAAACATTATTCATCCTCCTCTCATGCTACAATATCTTGCACCCAGCTGCCCTGGTACTCAATTCTGACATCTGACACCAGGAGTCTCTCCATGGTTGATTCCTCACCCTGCTTGGGCTCTACCACTTGGCTGTGGGCCATCAGCCTCTTCTCCCCAATATCCCCAGTGTGGACATCTACCTACTTGGCACTATGTAATAGCTAATTAAATGTTAGTTCTTAGTCCCTCCTGTCCCTATCTTCTTTCTCTCTCTTTGCTGTGAATATTATTGAAAATAGTAAAATCAACTGAATTTTATAAGGGGGATTGATGAATCAGGACCTACAGAATATCACTCACTTCTCTAGTCACAGTGATAGTATCTAAATGAAAAGGCGGAAAGAAGCATTATATGATTCTAGGAATATTAAATACACTATAATATAAAAACATTATATAATACACTCGAATAATCTCAGTCACACTTGAAAGGGATATATATTTTATCCAACCATTATTATGCACATAAATCCCTTGATAATATTCTCAGAAAAGAGTTGCACATCTTTCTTTAAAAAAAATGTTAATGATAGAAAATTCAATACTATAGCAGTTACTTTTAGGGTCTAACTTTATGATCTGTAACCAAAAATAAAGGAATAAATTTTTAACATAAATTATTCTTTCCTCCCTTCCTTCCTCCCTTCCTTTTATCCTCCCTTCCTTTCTTCTTTTCTTGGAATTTGTATGTTATTTTATATGGAAATATCTTTGTGGATGTGATTAAGTTAAGGATCTTGAGATGGGAAGATTATACTGGATCATCCTAGTGGGCCCTAAATGTATTCACAAGTATCCTTAACAAAAACAAGGCAGTAGAACATCTGACATGCACAGAGAAGACAATGCGAACATGTTGGCTTTGAAGATTGGAGTGATGCTACTACAAACCAAGTAAAGCCGGCAGCCACCTGAAGGTGGAAGGAACAGGGAACAGATTTTCCCCCAGAACTTCCAGGAGGAGGATGACCCTGTAAAACCTTAATTTGGTCAAATGAAACTTACTTTGGACCCCTGGTCTCCAAAACTGTGAGACAATAAATTTCTGTTTTAAACTGCCTGGGTTGTAGTAAATTGTTAGAGCAGCCACAGGAAACTAATACTCATGGTATCCAGGCAATGACTCTATGAGAAGGTGACATTTGTGTAAATATCTGATGGTATGAGAGGTTGAGGCACAGAGAGGTCAAAAGTTAGAAAAAAATTTTGCAAGACTTTTTAAGAGATTTTTATTGTCATTCTTTAATTTGGACTTGGGTTAAAAGGAAATGACATTTTGACATTTGCGCTGAGTCTTGAAGAAAACAGTTAAAATATTATAGGAAGAGGGAAAAATATATGTAAAGCCTTGAAAGAATGAAAAATTTAAGAATACTCTAGAATATTAAAAGATTTAATACCTTTCTACATGCACCTATCAATTAGAAAGAGTTAAGAGCAAAATATGTCTTTTGGTATATGATAATGTTAAGCCATAAAACATGTATACAGCAGTTTCTTTTTCAACTTGGAAGTCTACTACTTGCATGGAAGAAAAGTGATCTATAACCTGTACTCAGATGATTAAGTGATGTTCTTAAAAAGGTAAAGGCTCTTCTTGGCAGTGAAACTAGAAGTTATTTCATCTGATTAGGAATCACACTGAAGCTGATATCTTACCACATGTTCAGATGCATTATAATTCATTTCCATGGGGTAACTGAAAAGAAATTCAGCAAGTTAAGAAGTTCTAAATTTAAGGTGCATAACAGTTCAGTAGAAAACTGTACATGTCTCCATTTATCTATCTATCTTTCTAATGATTACTGTACCTCAGTCATTTCAATGGATGAATTGAAGTTGAGATTCATTGTTGATTTACTTTTTCTGGTATATATACCAGTATTCATGTACCAAATTCCATATGAATAATAATGAAAATATTTACAAGGTCTTAATATATGCCAGGCACTCTTCTAAGAACATAATGTATATTATCTGGTTTCATCCTTACAGCAATACGGTAAACACTACCTCCATTTCTAAGATAAGGAAAGTAAATTATATTTTCAAAATGGAAGCAGAGTACTTAATAATACATTTATAAAATTATTTGAAAATGTCTTAATTATTAGTTCTTAGCAATATAAGTAAAAGAGTGCAAGGCTAATATAAACCCTGGGGTTAGTTCTTACGAAGCAATATTAGAATATCAAGTTGTTAGGAAGCACAAGTACAGGCCAAGGAGATGGAATCATACCAGATATAAAGGTTGTAGATTCCAAGAGCTAAATGGAATGATTGTCCAATTTAGAGCTAGAAGCACTAGGTAAGATCAGATATTGACAAAGGCAAATAAGCTACCAAGACAACAAGACTCGGTGATTATATATAGGTTATATAACAATTCCATTTGACTACATCCTGCTGGTGCAAGATCTCGTTTTATTAGTGGAAAAGAAATCTGAGCCCCTAGATATTGTTCCTGGTGTGAGCACTGTGGGTAGGAAAGGTCAGCACACAAAAGGAGTGAATGTTGACTCCTTATAATAAGGACAAATCTCTGTCTTCTTTAGGACATAAGGTGTTTGATATAATTCACCTATAATCAAGTGGCTGAGTGTTTTTCTCCAAGAAATGGTCATAGTTAGAAGGCTTTTGTTGGGCTCTATTACTGGGAGGTGAAACTTTGAGAAGTGAAAAATGAGTCCTTGCTGTTGGACTTATCACATAAATGTCAACGCATAAACTCTTTTCATGGATCCATTGGGCCAACAATTGGGAGATTCTGCCCTAGGCATTTCTGCCCCTGTGAACATTGGACAGTCAAGTACACAACTGGAAGTACTGCCCATTGCATTTCCCACTAGCACTACACTTTATGGCCACTCACAAATTGGGCTGTGATGCAGCAGTTGGCCATTTTTGGCTAGCTACAACTTTCAGACGGTTGTAGTCCGCCTGTTAACCATACTCAAGTTCTTTCTTCCATCATCTGGCTGAACGGAATCCTTACCTCTTACCTTTATTAGCATAGGTATTAGTTGTAAATATAAGTTTAAAAAGAGGCATCCATGTAATAGAGGCAGTCACTAAGGTATCTGTCTTACCTGTTCATGTAATGTGTTTTGCCTTCTGGATCTGCCTGAACTAATCCCAAACGTAATTTTATTGTACTATGGATGGCCACTGTGCCCGATTAACCATATGGTTTTGTGGATTTCACAATTCCCAGCTCACGATAGGAAGCTTCACTCTCAAAGTCACTTGGTGTCCCAAGGTCAGCCTCTTTTGCAGTTCTGACACCATTAAAATAAGATCCTGGTCTGATTTTCATTATAGTCAGCAACTGCAGATGATGAGAGTTTCCTTAAAATCTGCTAAATCTGCAAAGGGGCCCTTTTACAATTTGCCTAAATTGGCAGCAAGATGTCCTTAGCTTATCATTTTCCCTTTACAAGGTTCCTTTGCAGTTAAATTAAACCAGTTCACTTCAGACTCCTCATAATTACCCCTGTCCCACGTCTTTCTCGAGCCACAGCTGCCACATATCCTAATGCCTCACTATTTACCCGGATTTCATCCCAATTCATCACAGGTAGAATTTTTAGTAATCGGGATGCTATCATATACCAGGTGTTATCACCCCCTTGCTAATAACAGCACCCTAACATCCACCAGAACAGGTAGAATTCATCTCAACACTCCATTCTAAGGGCCTTTTGCTAATGTTTGTTTCCCTGAAAACACAGCCAGAGGCCTGTGGCATATATGCTACTTCTTTATTAGAAATTGCAATTTCACAGAGAAAAAGTGGAGTGAAGCCTAAAATGAGGGAGAGCCAATGCAAGAATGAATTTTTAAGTCGCTGACATTACATGAGAAAGGTTGCTCTTCTCAATGGGAACGTTTCCCCATAGCATTATAAACAACATCTTAAAACTGCCCATTGGAGGAAAGCGTAGGGAAAAGCAGGGCACATTTATCCATGAGCTCAGAGTTGTGCCAATAAGGTGTTAGTTTTCTGGCACTGTTGCATTAGCACATGGGGTGCTGAGGAGAACCCATAGCAGTGTCGACAGAGAAGCCACGGGGCGGAGGTGCCGTGCAGGGGGCAGGCATCAGTCGGGGGTCTAGCAGGCTGTGCCTTTAAGAACTTGGTCATGACCTACACAGAGTGGGACCCAGTGGGGTCAGCTGAAGCAAGAAACAGGTGAGGCTGAGAGGATCTGAGGTCATAATATGTCTTATATGAACACACAAAATATAATGTTATAAAATCATGGGAATTTTTCCTGTTCTGCCTCAAATCTGCTTCTCTTGTGTTCTCTGTCTCAGTCAATGACACGCTTTTTCATCTGCTTGCACCAGGTAAAAACAACAACAACAAAAATAAACCCAAAAAATTAGATACCTTTATTAAAAAAGCCATCTTCCCCAAATTCAATCTGTTCCCAATGTGACATATTTTGACTGCTACATATTACTCAAATCTTTCCACTTCTTTTAACCTCTCTTCAACATCCTCTTCATAATTCTCATCATCATGATTATCTCTGAGCTAGATTACTGTGATCATCTTCAGTCCTGTTCCATTGCCATAGAACAAACAATTCTGATTTGAGCTCTCTTCAAGAGTTTAGAATTTTCAATTACTCTCATTCCTAAGGAAAAGAAGAGTCTCCTAAGCTTTATAAGGCACCCGCTGCCTGCAGGCTTATGTCATTTTTCTCTCCCTTTCAAATCAAACTAAATATCTTTAGTTCCTCAGGAGAGGACATTTTCTCAGTCTCTACACATTCACATTCCACACAAAACAGCATTTTCCAATGTATTTATCTGTTAATTTTATCTCATCCTTCCAGTTTTAATTCCATTGTCATTTTATTGAAAAAAATACTTCTCAATCCTCACTCTGGTTGGTCCACCTCAGATAAATTGAATAATATGTAATAATAATATAACAACATCTCTATAGCTCCTCTTATTGCCATTCTCAAAGAATCTTACAACTTTTTGTTTTAGCCTCCCTTCTGGAGTTGTCTGTGAGCTCCTTGAAGGTAAGAACCTTATCTTGTTCACGGTTATATCCCAAGCACCAAGCATGATGCTCAGGCTTTAGTGTTTAGTAATCAGAAAAAAAAATTTATTTCAGCATATTACAGGGGTTGATGTTTAGGTTACATATATTGCCTTTGCCCCACCCAAGTCAGAGCTTCATGTCCCTCTCCAAATGGACGGCACATCCAAGTGAAGAAATATCAGGAATATGTAGGTGATGAAGTGAGAGGGCAAAGACAGAGTCAGCCACAGGAGGAAGAGCTGTGAGAGAGACAAATTCCTCTAACAAAGGAGTCATGCAGAACTTGAGCTCTGGTGCTTATTTAATGCAAAGGAGTAAAAATCAAACACATTCTTTATGTTTTATGTTATCTCATCTCTTCACCAAAATAGAGTGGAAGATGAGCTGTGGTATCAAATTGAACATGTGCGCATTCCTAGGGAAAGAACTCTTAAATTACTCTGGGAAGATGGCTGGAGCTGCTGGAGGCTTTTGATGCTTATAAAAATGTGCCAGTGAAATCTTATAAGAGCTGTGTGTTGTCCTGCTGAGAATCAAGCCACTCTGTTTAACTTGCCTTGCCAGAGAAGTGAGTGCTGTTCACAGTGGGTTCACTGGAGAAACAAATCATTTGCCCTCTATTCAAAGTCTCCACGGCTAAGAACTGCTGTCACCAACCTCTCTGCAAAGAGTGCAAGTCAATGGGGCCTTCTGGCTAGACCTTTGCCATTGTTGTTGCCTTAGACGGTGCTCTTGAGGCGCGTTAGCCCATCATTTTCAGATGAGATATTTCCTTTGTTTCTCGAGTGTGTCTTATAGGTCACATGACAGCTCCATGATGACACAGGGGGATTAAAATATGTTTGCCAGTATTTATTAAAGAGATATACTGCCTTGAAAGTCTAAATAGAAAGATGACATTTACTGACTAGGCTTTGAGGTGAAATATTACAGTGTAGAATGGGCCATGTTTCTGGTTTGCTTTAAGTTGATTGAGACAAACAGCTTAGACCTCTCCTTTACAAAGTGTTCTAGAACCCACTTCTTTACTCTTTTACCCCACCCAAACCCCAACAAATTGGATTACAAGTTCTCTGTCTTATTGTTCTGTCTGCTTCAATCTCTCTTGCAATCATACTGTATTCTTCCTCTAGACTGTGAGTTCCTTCAGGCTTGAATCTATATCTTATTCACCACTGCAATCCCCATATCCATTGTGCTGTTCATTAGGGACATATACATACTCGGGATATATTTATTGAGAAAAATCAGTAAATAATCTTCGTATAGAGAAAGCCCTGATCACTTTTATAAATGTATTCAATATCAATTATCAAATGAATGCTTCCCCCAGCTGCAGAAGTTGTTTCCTGCAGATTTCCTCTAAGTACCTCCTCACTGGCTACCTGGTTGAAAGCTTCATTCCTCTGCCTTTATGGCTTTGATTCTTGGGATCTCTGTTCACATGCATATTCCATTATGAGATATAACAGTTTGAGCCACTGCTTTTCAAAATTTTTAACAGCAGAATCCCTTTGCAGCTCTGGATGAAGTGAAGAGTGCCACTTGCTCAAAAGACTTAGGCTTACAAAGTCCTGCTGGCTTATACTATATTTTTAACAAATTGTCCCCCACTCCCATATATATACATCAGTGACCAGGAATTATACTTAAAAAGAATATCACAAAGGAAAGGAGAAAGGATTTCAAGCTGAAAAGAAGGGCAGCATTTTAAACTGAGGTTTATGTTGCTCCTGCTTCTCTTCCTAAGACTTCTCACTACTAGGGAAAGCTTTCTCAAAGATGAGCAAACTTTTCAATTCCTGTTGAACTCAATAAAATTTTTGCTGTATTTCTTTGGAAATATCAAAACCAATACTGGATTTATAGTCATAGAGTGTTCTAAAAGTTTACAGGTAATTTAGGTGCTTGAAATTCAAAATGCATTTTGCCTGAAGGAACAGTTTATCTATCTTGGTTATGTTCCTAAGCCAGCTCATAGAAACCTATTTTTCTTCCTAAATGCCAGAATTGAAGCACTGTTCACAGAGCATAATAGGACCTCAACACAAAGAAAACAATATACACACTTTCAACGAATCGAGGTCTCTTCCCATTTCTCCCACCTTCACCTCACTCACAGGTAGGGAAAAAATCAATTCTTGGTGCCAATGGTCTGGTTGTATGGGGCAGGGGATATAGGAAGGTAGGACTAGGATGATGAAAGCCTCCAGTGGAAATGATGAATAATGAGAAATAGATTCCAGGACAATTAGCAGCTTTGGACGGTAGATAAGGAACAGTGAGGACTGTGAGCACTTTCCCTGAATCTTTCCAACTCCGGCAGGTCAGGTAGAGTGATTGTTATTTTCTTCTTACTAGAGAGAGCAAAGAATGTGTACTTTCACTGTTCTATTATGTTTTGGAAGTGTCTCTCATTAACAGACTACAGTTGCCTCAAAATTGAAATAGTCGGAGTAAGTCCCCTCTCTCCCTTCTCCTGGGCTCTCTCGTCATCTCCCTATCTTTTATTTTAGACTGCCCCAAATATGTTTTTTTTTTTTTCATAAGCTGTGGGGGAAGACTTAGGACTATGGAATAAAGTGCTGGGGCTTGATCACGATTTGTTGAATACTTATGATGATAAATATCCAGTAAATTAGATGGGCTGAGGAGCTAGAGTGGTGTCCTTGGGAGGCATGCGACCCAAGGTGGCCCTGAAGGACACTGTGGGAAATTAATGCAGGTGCAGTTTATTTCCTTTTCTTACTTTTTCTTGCCTCTGATACCTATGATCATTAGCTTCTCCTATTAAGTCCTGTGGAAAGGTAAGACTGAACATTCCAGGAGAGAGTGTACATTGGAAGAGAAGAGACAGATCACTCCCGGCATTGTCTTGCAGAAAGAGTAAGAAGAAATGAGGGAAAGAAGGTTTCTGGGAGATGCAAGCAGATTTTCTAGAAGTCACCGGTCATTCTTGGTTGATTATTTGTGCGTAATGGAAAGTTAAGCCACCGAAGTCAAAGACTGCCTGAATACATCCTAAAGGCAGCAATGGCCTACTTCATTAAATGCAGCACAGTGTTCTTGGACGAGTGTGTCAAAATAGAAAAGTAATTGCTAGTCTTATTATCTTAAGCTGCATATGGCATGACGTGAAAGTCAGTATGCATCAGGAAATGTTTCCTTAAAGGGGTGAACATAATTTCCTGGAAAATTAACATAAGTCAAATGCATAAATTAGCAGTCAGAGCAGAATCAAATATTCTTCATTTTTAAAACAATTCATTTGCTGAAAAGGACAAAATAATTTATATTTATTTTCATGAACTGGATTTATCTGTATTAAGATAAGCCTCTTATTTTACTCTGAATCTTTTCCCCTAAGCAAAAACTGTATAACGAATCTATAAAAATGTGAGAGGTCAATCTATCTAAAATGAATTCAGAATTATTGCTAATTTTCTCAATTAAAAGAACAGTTATTGCATATAAACTACATTTGTTATGGTCAGACTTTGCTGAAAGTCATGTACCATACTTGAAAAAATAGAGAAATCAGAACATAATTTATGTTTAGAGCCAGTTTAAAGGATAAATGTTCCTGCAACCTTGATGCTTTCAATAATAAGCTTCAATTATTTTATAAACAATTATTCAGCATTATGAGAAAATGCATCTCTTCCCTAAACGACAATATCACACAGGAAAATACCTATCACATAGGAAAAATTCTTTCTACAAATATTTGGTTCTGAGTCTCATGACTTTTGTGCTTTGAAATCTCAATGGTTTTGCTATATTATTAAATAGTTAAAATAATATCATTAGACTTTCAACATTGTGGTAGAACTGGTAGGCTGACCCCTAGTCATTGTTTGCTAAATATGTGAAGGACTATTGTTATGACACATATTTTAAGAAGAGACTTGACAATTTATAAATCAAAAAATTTCCCTTCCATCAATATGGTTTAAATAAAAGATGCAAGAACAAACATACGACATAGTTTACAATTATAGGCTTTAAGCAGTGTCTTGACAATAACTCTAATTAAAGTTGCCATTGCTTTGACCTGATTAGACACAGAACAATAGTACCGCTATTCTTTGTCTACCTTAGGATGGTATGCATTTGATGATATATAATATCTTTTGACAGCCATGTTAATTATAACCTAGTTGAATGTATTTCTTTAGAGTAGAATTTTTTAAAAAACAAAAGAAGAGGAAATTGTAGTGAAAGCTGTCAGAATATTTCTGAATATTGCTAATGACCCTATCTAATAGCTAAAAACTGTTAACTTTCTTGAGATTTCTCCCTTATTTTTACAATGTACTCAACATATTTTCCACAGTTCCACGGAAACATTTGCATAAAAACATCTGAATTACCTAAGTAGGTCAAAGCAATGGTCAATCTTTCCCAAAAGTAACATTTCAACTTTATTTGCTGCTTCTTGAGTTAGCAAAGTGAAAACAAATGTCATCCCTCTGTAAGTTAATGAGCTTGGATCTCTTTCATTCTGGCATTGTCATGAAAGTAACACACTGGACCTAGTATATTTTATAGGCTGAAACTTGAGCAGCTTAATAGGTGGGGAGTGCACAATGTGATTTCCATTGTAATATCAAATTATTTCACAGCTTTATAATACTGTTTGAAGAAGAATTTTGAGAATACACTCTAAGCCCCAAGTGTCAGCACATATATTAAGCACAATAAATCATGTGTAAAATTAGTATTGTTCAGAATATAGCAAAAAATTAAGCTAGATTATACTTTTGGCAAATTATGTATATGGCTACCTTGATCATGGTTTTTCCTTCTGATCAATATTTTCTAACTGGAAGCAATTTAGATAAAACTGTTGAAGCATTGACATGTTCAAATTCTGAGCCAAATCTAAGTCTTCTGGCAAGAATGAGAGTTAATAATCATTCTGTTTCTCATATATGAAAGTTCTATCTATAGCTCTAGGGAGTTTAAATAAAGCTTCCATAGTTTTACTTCCCTACTTATTTTTCCATCTATCGTGAGAATAAAGAGTGAGTTGAAATGTATATTATTTTATCTGATTTTCCACAGATCTGGCTTGACTAGGTATTCAGTAGATTGAATACAAATAACAATCAATGAATATTTATTCACTAACTGTTTTGTGTATATTCCAAGCTCGGTAATGGGGGAATGAAGAAAATTTCCCCTACTCTCAAGGAGTACACTAAGGAGAAGAATTTATATAAAATCATTTAGAAAATTCTAAAGTCATATACTAATGTGATATTTTAACATTGGCATTTTATAATCGAACAGCACTCAAGACAGTAACAATAATAGGCATATAAAACCAAATGTAGGTTATGAAGTATTATAAAGAGGATATTGGACTTGAAGTCAAAATATATTTTTTAAATTCTGTCTTTACCCCCATTATAACTGCAAGAACATAGTAAAGTTGCTTAAATATTTTGAACCTCTTATTACTTACCTATGAGGTAATAATAGTAATTCTTGCTACACCTAACCTATACTTCAGTGAGACTGAAGCTCAATACAATGGCATTTTAAACTGTAACATTCTTGTAATAGGTAGAATTTGAATATGTTCCCCCAAATTTTCCACCCCTGATGTACAGATTCTGAATAACACTCAGGACTATGAGTATGAGTGATTTTCTCCAGTGATTAGATTATATTACCTGTCACTCCTGACTTTAAGAAAGGGTGATTATCCAGGTAGCCCTAACCTAATCATGTGAGCCCTTTGAAAGCAGAATTTTCACCAGATAATGGTAGCAGAGGAAGTCAAAGAGCTGAAGTACACAAAGGATTCAGTGCTCTGTTGATGGCTTGAGGATAGAGGGTCTACACAGGAAGAAAACAGGAACCTCAACAAGCTCATTCTTGTCATTGGCAGACATTAGTTCTAATGAGCTTGAAAGTGAATTTTTATCCAATGCCTCAATATCAGAACTGAGTCTGGTTAACATTTAGATTTCAATTTTATGATAACATAGAGAATCCAGTCATTCCATGCCAGACCCTGTCTTATAGAACTGTGACATAATAAACGGATATTGTTTTAAGAGTATATGGTAATTTGTTATACTTCTATAGTTAACTGATATATCCCTATAAAAATAAGAGCAGAGGATATTATTACTATAAGTACTATAATATTGTACATTTGTAGTTAATGCAAAGTTAATTATAAATAGGGAAAGTATGAGAGGGCTTCACTGGAAAAGTGATGAATGAGCCATTTACTTTTAAATATGTTTTATATCTATTTATCTAATTAGCTAGCTCTGTTTTATATATGCACAAAGAAATTACCAGTGGAGGGAATATGGTGACTATCTCAAGGAATCAACAAGATGATGGAAAATTTGAGTAATAGAAAAAAAATCAATGTTGGGTGATAGGAAAGAATAATACTGATAAAGAAAATTTCTAGCTAATTTTGGAGCATATTTGTTGATATACATAAATGGTTACTTTCAATTATTTGAACGTTAGTAGGCAGAAAACTAGGGAGATAGGGACAAAGAAGGAAAATATTGTAGCATTAGAATCAACATGAGTTTGGCATTTAATTAGATTGGATGACGGGAAGGAACAGCTGGTTGGAAATGCTAGTGTATCTGCTCCCACTCTTGTTTTTTGTGTATCTAGGATATTATTGTGGCCAACATACAAAAAACAAAGTCAGGCATCACAGAAGAATATAGCCAGAGAAGGCTAACTGCTGTAAAACACACACACACACCCTTAGTGGTTAATGCTAATGAGATTTATTTTTCACTCATAAAACAATGCAAACATTTTGTGGGTGAGCCTGCATGCAATGATTCAAGGATTCAAGTTCTTTCCATTTTTTGGCTATTTCATCTTTTAGAGTCTTAGAAATATCTCAGAGAGAGACTAGATTCTCCACATCTGGTTCACAGAGTAAGACAAAGAGAGTGTCAAGGATTGGGTGGAAGTTTTTTAATGGGCCAAATCTGGAAGTGGTATACATTCTTTTCACCTATACCTCATTGGAGAGGATTCAGTCACACCTAACTGAAAATGAGGTTAGGAATTGCAATCTCACTATTTTTCAGGAAGAAAAAGAAACAAACTTTGGAAATTGATAGCAGTCCATGAAGAGGTAAAGAAGTAGTTTCACTTTGAATATGCTAATAATGAGTGGCCTGTCATAGTATAACTAAGAGAAAGTAAGGAATTGGAAATATAGTCCTGGAAGTATAGAGTTATAAATCATAACCAAATAGTAGAACAGTAGACTCTTCTTCATTGTTGTTCATTTCATAAAATTATAATAGATATTTGCAATTTTGTCTTATTTTTAAATAGTATAAAAATATGAACTAATTGGTTGCAAATCTAACAATTTTTTAAAAGAGCAGAAATGTGTTTTTTCCTTAGGATGCTCTTACATTTAATAATAATTACAGCTTCACTGAATGTTAAATTTAAATGTAAAGAGATTAAAAACCAATCTTTCACATGGTTGTTTCATGATTCAGATTCTCGCAGGATAAGCAATATAATAAATGTGTGTTTGGTCTGGCTTCTGTAAAAATTTGTGGCAGTTGACTTGTGTGTGCTTCTGATTATAGCTACAACATGTCGAGATATAGAGTCACCAATTCAAGCAATTTAGGTAAAATATTAGCCTTAAAATAAAATCCCCCATATCTTGAACTTCCTTGTTGAATGTTTGTTTTTTCTTCTATCTGAAATTTGGATTCTCCCTGAGAATTCTCTTAAGGTGTAGAATGTTTCTCTCCTACCCCATTTTATAGTCATTTCCAGATCATCATCCTGCCCTTCTGTCTACTCATGCTATCAAACTACACTTGCAATTATATATCCTGTGGTCACCCACAAGTCACAGTTTCCCTGTAACCGTCCTCCACCTCTCAATTCTTTAAAAATTTTGGTGCCTGATAAACTGGCACTTCTTCTAACACTATTTCTGTCAAAATGATTGGTGATTTTAATGTCTATGAAGATAATTCTTCCAGTCCTATGACCTTTTATTTCATTGGCTGTCTCTCCTCTTCTGACCCACAGGCTAACCTTAGCCGCCCACTCCTGTTGTCATTAAAAGTAACTTCCTCATCCACAACCTCAATTTCAAGTGCCATTCTTTGACCCCCATTATTGTAGTTTGAGTTTCATTAGGTAAAGACCCTAAAATAGAGCTTAGTGTACACATTTATTAAGGAGTGCTCTTGAGAGTGACATCTGTAAAAGGAAAGTTAAGAAAACAGGATGACAGAGAAAGTAGTTGAGCTGCAAAGACAGTCTGAAGGGAAGGCTAAATGACTGCAGGAAGTTCTGAAGACGAGATGCCCTTCAGAGTTGTGTCAATTTGGCGGTAGAGTCATTCATTGGATGTGGGCTTCTTTAAGCAGGGGCGTAACTTTTGATGATGTGACTGTGTACAGCTGAACATATTCCTGAAATGGCTGATAGTTGAAGGCTGTCTGCTGGCAGCATTATTGGACACTGAAGTCCTGTATTCTTAAAGGAGGATGTGGATGGTATATTACAGCATTCACAGCAGTCCACACTTGCATCACTCAAATTAACTTCATTTTATAAATTCTGAGAGAAGCTACTCCTTCAGGATTCTTCTGGACTTCACTTTTGGGAGCAACTTTAGAGAGGAAGGTTAATATGAAGAACTATAGTTCTCTCTACTGCAGCTAATCTCAGAGTCAAAACTGATACTCATTTTATGCCTTCTTTGTCATCTATTACAGTTTTTCTTCACCCTCAGCTAGTAACTATGCTGGTCATGGTGGCTTATATTGTGACATGATCATACCCTTATCTCTGAGAATTCTGGGCCCCTGATCACTATGCTGTTTTCATACAGTACTGTTGTGGCCTGTTTACAGGACGGAGGATGAACACAGAACATAAAACACAAAAACGCACAACACGAAGAAAAACGCAGACACACATACAAATGTTTGACTCGAGTGAGAATACACCGGGTCAGTTTTATTTTTATACTCTAAAAGATTAAAGTTAGTTCCTTGTACATAACTGCCCAGGCATGGTAGCGATAGCGGTAAATTGTGGAATAGCCTTAGGGAAGCAGATATCCCCGGACTCAGAATCTCAAGGTGGTTGCTCTAGGCACTAGGCATAGATAAAGGACGGAGATTAGCAAGGATGGGCAAGGTGAGCCACAGGGGGCATTTCTCATCCCCAGCTTCTCTTAGGGTGACCCTCTAAGATCTTCGGCTGAACCCCGGTGACTGTGCATGGTTCAGGTTGCCCCTCCCTTGAGGGGTCTTACCCGTCATTGACTAACCAGTCATATTATGGGGTGTACGCAGCAATCACAGGAACAATATGTTTATCATGTGGCTTCCAGACCCCCAATGCGGTGGGGTGGGGCTGCTCTTGCTAGTTGTGGCTCAGGTCCTTTGTTATGCCTCTAGGCAACCTCTTTGTTTATCACAGGGAGCCTGTCCATTACTTTCAAACGCTCTGGGCAGAACACGTACATTACTCACTAACTTTAATTCTTAAACTAGGAAAATATATGTCGGTCCCCTACACAGTACTACTACTATTGTCCATTTTCCTTCAAAATTCAGGAAGGGGCTATGAAGAAATATCAAATGGATCACATATATGGCAAACACACTCCTTGCTCCCCACATTGTTTAACAGCAGAATACTAATTCCAGACCTTCAGGGTCATCTTCCCTGCCAAGATGACAACTCCTTTTTTTGCCTTCTGGTTCCTGGCCTCAAGGATTCCAAAGTACCCAGGTAGAAGCTGCAGCTTATAGTTCAAAGCAACTTTTGATTTATTCACTAGTGGAAATATTCTACCTCTGGGAATCACAACCCTAAAAATATTATGCTTAGAGTTACAGAGATAGGAGAGTAGATTTTCCAAATGAGTCATTAGGAATAAGGCACACAGAGTCACTCCTGTTTCTGCTACTTGAATTCCAGACCTATGTATTCTACCTATTGGATTCAAAACTCTATTTAAAATTTTTTCACTTAAACTGCCTATAGTGTCTTGAAGAATGGTGCCTTGTCATTGTAAATCACCTCCAATCTGATGCTTCAGCTGTGCCTTCGATAGTCCACTCAATTCTCTGCCAGGCCAAAAGCATCTGGATGGTGCAGTATGTCATTAACATGTGCTGGAACCTCTATTGCTGTAGGGTGGGCTTTTAGTCTCACATGATAGTATATGGGATCCCATGGTCATGGCTCACACTCCATGAGTTATCCCACAGTGGCACTGGTTTAGGTCCTGCATGCAAAATAGGCAAACCCACATATAGAATATTCCTTTCAAAAGAAATTGCCGGCCTTCTAGAGTAGAAATCTCAATGTAGCCAACTTGCCAGAAGTGTCTGCTTGGTATCATTGAAGGATGACAGGAGACTCAGTATTGGTCTCCGTGATGACACTTTGTGTATTTGGTGGTGGCAGTAGCAAGATTAGACTTGAAATGAGTTCAGAGCCTCATTTCAGCTACCATGGCTACTAATGCACCTGTCGTGCCTGTAATGGGATGGCTGATGACAGATGCTAGCTGACAGCAAGAGCAAGGTCATTTTATATATCAAGTTGTTGCTCTCCAGTGTCATTACCATGAGATATACAGACTTTCACACTTTTGCCCTCTCCCATAAGTCCATCCACATGTCTCTACTTAAGGTCTCCTCATCCGTGATCTTTCACTTTTTGTCATTATGTATCTCTGATGGCCACAAAACTTTTTGTCACTTCCCTCGAATCTATAAATTTTCTGAACTTGAGCCACTTGTTTGTTCACACTAAGTGGATGACCATGTGCAACACCTGAAGCTCTGCACCATTACTAGGCTTACTAGAATTTTTTTCCCATCAATGCTTTTCAAGTTCATCTGTGAGTGGTTTTCAAAGGAGCAGTCTTCTCTTTTCTTCTTGTATCCCCAATATAAATTGATGTATTTGCAAAATAAGCTCAAGCATTTTCTTCCTTATCAGTTGATCACTAGGGATCCCAAATGTGACCATAGGCATCCTGAGAGAGAGGCAAACCTAGGCTACCTGCTGGCATAGCACACTGTGGCCTTGGATTGTGTGATTGTGCTCTTGCTCATCCTTAGTAGCTCTTCTTCCGTCTTACAATGGAAGATATTATCTCCTTATACTAGCACTACTATTACCTACTATTACATAAAGACTTCCAGGCTATATATTACAAAAGGAAAAACTGATTTCATAACTCCCTAGACCTACTAAAGACCCTTACTCTGATTACTACCCAAAGCTGGTAGTCTCTCTCTCTCCCTCTCATATCATCCATTGATATGGTTTAATGAGTCCCCCAAAGTTCATGTGTTAGAAACCTGATCCTCAATGCTGCAGTGCTCAGAGATGGGACCTAATGGGATGTGTTTGTTAATGGGGACACTGGCCTCATGAATTATTTAATACCATTATCATAAAAGTGAATTCTTTATCATAGGAGTGCGTTTTTCATACAAGGATGAGATTGGCCCTTTCTTGTTCTCACTGGCTTAACAGAAGAAAAACAAATTTTTGATCCTGGCACAGTTCAGTGTTAATCAGGAGTGGGGATGGAGTTCTTCTATATGTAGTCATATAGAGATCTACGCTTCTTACTTCTTGTGGCTCTGCCTTCCTTTAGTCCAGAATTCTACAGTAGAACTTTCTGAATTGATTCAATTGTTCTGTGTTTACACTAACCAATATGGTACCCAATAGTCACATGTAGCTATTAAGCACTTGAAATGTGTAGGACTGAGAAACTTCACTTTAAATTTTATTTTATTTTAATTATAATGTCAATAGTAGTTATATGTATACTTTATATGTGTGATAATATAATATAATACAATATAATATATATCAGGAATCAGAGGAAAAGAGGAGGACCATACATGGGATGACATCGTGAACCAGAAAAGAAAGGAATATACATCGATTCGACTCACATTCTACTGGCCAGAACTCAATCATAAGGATATGTCTAACTACAAACAAGGTTTGGAAGTACAGTATATGTAACTGTCTTCCCAGAAAAAAATGACAGAAAACAGATATTAGAGAACAATGACAGTCTGGGCTATATGAGATCATCTTTTTTTAAAAACAGATTTATCAAGGCATAATTGATATACAAAGAGCTTCACATATTTAATACACACAAATCGTTGAGTTTGGATATATACAAACACCTATGATACCATCACCAAAATCAAGGTAGTAGATATAACCAACACCTTTGGAAGTTTCCTATGTTCTTTTTTTGGTGGCAAGAATATATAATATGAGATACACATGCTTATAAAAATTTGAAGTGCACAATATTGTTAACCATAGGCACTATGTTGTACAGCAGATCTCTAGAATTTAATTATCTAGTGTAACCGAAATTTTAAACCCATGAACAACTCCTCATTTCTCCAAACTCCCAGTCCCTGGCAACAACTATAGTATTCTCTGATACTATTAATATGAGTTTGACTATTATAGATACCTCATATAAGTGGAATCATGCAATATGTGTCCTTCTGTTATACTGATACTCCAACAGTTTTAAAAATTATTGGGCCCAGTTGCCCATTATCTTTTTAATTATCTTTTCTACTTACTGTGATAGAAATAACAATGCCCAGGTTCTAATTTATGTAACTTGTGAATATATTATCATATATGGCAAAAGAGACTTTGCATATGGGATTAAGTATCTTGACATGAAGAGATATTGTGGATTATCTGATGGGCTTAACATAAACATAAATGTTCTAAAAGTAGAAGTAGAAACACTAAAAGACCAAAAATGACCAGCAAGATTGAATCAGTAATAAAAAATCTCCCAAGAAGGAAAAAAGCCCCATAATAAATGAATTCGCAGCTGAATCTTACCAGACCTACAATGAAAAACTGGTACTTATCCTACAGACACTATTCAATAACATGGTGAAGGAGAGAATCCTCCTTAACTTATTTTATGAAGCCAGTATCACCTTGATACCAAAGCCAGGAAAGGACACAACAAATAAAGAAAACTACAGACCAATATTCATTATGAACGTAGATGCAAAAATCCTTAAGAAAATACTAGCAAACTGAATTCAACAGCACATAAAATACAAACACAATGAGTGAGATGTGCAATGCTTGGGGGATGGTCATGCTTGAAGCTCTGACTCAAGGAGGGAGGGAGGGCATGGGCAATAAATATATGTAACCTTAACACTTGTAGCCCCATAATACGCTAAAATTAAAAAAAAACCCGATAATACACCATGATCAAGTGGGTTTCATTGCAGGGAAACAAGGATGGATTAACACATGCAAATCAATAAATGTCTTTCACCACATAAACAGCAACAAAAACAAACACCATATGATCATTTCAATAGATTTAGGAAAAGCATTTGACAAAATCCAGCACTGTTTCATGATAAAAACCCTCAAGAAACTAGACAGAGAAGGAACATACCTCAAAATTATAAAAACTATATATGACACACCCACAGCCAACATTATACTGAATGGGGAAGAGTTGAAAGCTCTAAGAACTGGAACAAGACAAAAGTACCCACAGTGACCACTTATATTCGACATAGTACTGGCCAGAGCAATCAGGCAAGAGAAAGAAATAAAAAAACATTCAAATTAGAAAAGAGGAGGTCAAACCATCCCTGTTTGCTGACAATATGATCTTATATCTAGAAAACCCTAAAACTCCACCAAAAGACTATTGGAATTGATAAATTAATTCAGCAAAGTCTCTCGTTATAAAACCAATGTACACAAATCAGTATCATTTCTATATATAGGTAACGATCAAGCAGAGAGTCAAATCAAAGACTTAATACCATTCACAATAGCTGCAAAGAATATACAATACCTAGGAATGTACTTAAACAAGGAGGTTAAAGACCTCTACAAGGAAAACTAAAAAACACTGATGAAAGAAATCACAGATGACACAAACAAATGGAAAAACATCTCTTGCTCATGGATTGGTAGAATCAACATCATTAAAATGTCCATACTGCCCAAAGGGATTTACAGATTTGATGCAATCCCCACCTAAATACCAGCATCATATTTTACAAATCTAAATAAAATAATCCTAAGCCTCATTTGGAACCAAAAAAGAGCCTGAATAGCCAAAGCAATATTAAGTAACAACAGCAAATCTGGCGGTATCACGTTACCTGACTTCAAATTACATCACAAGGCTAAAGTAACCAAAACCACTTAATACTGGTATAAATGTAGAGACATAGACCAATGGAACAGAATAGAGAACCCAGAAATAAAACCATCTAACTACAATTGACTGTTTTTTTGACAAAGCAGACAACAACATACACTGGGGAAAGGAAGTCTTATTCAATAAATGGTCCTGGGAAAACTGGTTACTCACATGCAGAAGAATGGAACAGGATCCATCTCTCTCACCATATATAAAAATTGATTCATGATGGATTAAAAAATTAAATGTAAGACATGAAGCAATAAAAATTCTAGAAGAAAATCAAATTGGTATTAACTGATCAACACTAAAGTGCACACATAATAATAACATTCATCGGTGTTGGGCAGATGGGAAGGGGGGGAGAGGATGGGTATATACACACCTACTGGGTGCAGTGTGCACTTTCTGGGGAATGAACATGCTTGAAGCTCTGACTCAGGTGGGGAAAAGGCAATATATGTAACCTAAAGATTCATACCCCCATAATGTGCTATAATAAAAAAAAAGAAAAAAATTATAGTGTTTGCATAAGACTGATGTATAGACCAATGTAACAGAATAGAGAGGTCAGAAATAAACTCTCCCAAATATGGTCAAACAATTTTCAAGGGCGCCAATGCCATGTAATGGGGATAGTGTAGTCTTTTCAATAAATGATGTTAAAAAAACTGCACATCCACATCAAAAGAATGAAGTTATACCCTACCTTTATGCCACATATAAAAATTAACTCAAAATGGACCTAAACTTATTAAACTCTTAGAAAGAAACAAAGGGGAAGGGGGTAATGACATAAATGTGGCCAATTATTATTTCCTGGATTTGACACCAAAAGTAGAAGCAATGAAAGAAAAAAACGTAAATTGGACTTCATCAAAATTAAAAATGTTTGTGTATTAAGGGACATTATCAACAGAATATAAAGGGACTCAAAGAATGGGAGAAAATACTGTGTTTGCAAATATTGTAACTCCTATGAGATTGAAATCCAGAATATATAAAGAACTACAACTTAACAACAACAACAACAAATCAAAGAACCTGATTTAAAAAATGAGCAAAAGACTTGAATAGACATTTCTCCAAGAACTTACACAAATGGCAAAAAACACATGAAAAGATGCTCATCATTACTAATTATTAGGAAGATGCAAATCAAAACCACACACTTCACACCATTAATGTGGCTACTAACAAAAAAACGGAAAACATCAAATGTCAGTAAGGATGGGAAGAGGTTGAAACGCTTGTACATTGCTAGTGGGAATATAAAATGGAGCAGCTACTATGGAAAACAGTGTGGCAGTTCCTCAAATAATGAAATGTAGAAATGCCATATGATGATGATTGCGCAACCATGTGAATGTATTTAATACCACTGAACTATACACTTAAAAATGGCTTAAATGGTGACTTTTATGTATGTTTCTCCACAATAAAAATCCTAACAATATGCATAACTCTGACTTTATCCAGAAAAACTCTAACCCTCCACCATTATATTCCATGTTCCTTCTCCGACATACAAGAAATCTTTCCAACTCTGAATATTTGTACTTTATGTTTCCTCTGATTAGAATCTCCCCATGACAATCCTTCTTCCACTTACCTACTTTTTAATTCACTATAGTCTTTAATATTATCTTACAATGAATGTATTTGTTAATTTATCTACTTCTATCTTTGTTCATTAGTATGTAAGAACAATATATATTCAGTATAGAGTAGGTAATTTATCTGTTTTATTCACTGATACATATTTTAGTTTCTAGAAGAGTACTTGGTACAAAGTAGGTACTCTATAATATTAGTTGAATGGATAATGGAAAAATTAAGGAATGAAAAATTTTACCACATAGGATTTTCAGTCCTGTTATCCCTTTTGACATATATCATTTTGGATATTTGTCTGGCTTGCTTCCTGAAGACTAAATCTACTTCTTTCATAAAGTAAGCAATGTTATTACTTATATCATAGAAAATGGTGAAATACTTTGCTCCTCCCATTCTCCTATGTTCCTTCATTTGTCTTTGCATTGTTGTATTAACTTCTGCTAACTAAACAGTTATGGCTGCTGTGGACATGTTAATTTAATTGAGCAGGCTAGTGTCATTGTTTCTCTGAAAAAAAGAATGACCAATATGCTGGGTCACTAAAAAATCACAGATAGAACACAGGTAATGTATAATGACTTTTCATACAGTTTTTTTTCTGGAGCAGTAGGAGAATTTTTGCCAAGAAATCAATATTTGGAATCTGTTTAGATCATTACATTTAAATGACTGCTACCTGCAAATGCACAGAACAATAGGTCTGCCAAATACAATTATGAAAAGAAGAGGGATTTTTTTTTACCACATTATTCCACAATAAAATTTAGTAGCATGACAGATCAGTAGATAGAATAAGTATTCTGTCAAATCTTAACATACTGTCCAAGTAATGCACAAACATATCTGTCCCAAGTAAAGCAATTGAAGCTGTATGAATATTTCTAATATGTGTTTGGTTTGTTTTCTATATTATCTATCAGTCAGAAGTCATTGTGCTTGGATATAAATAATGTAGGTAGCACTACTTTGTGTCTCTACATTTTCTACTCCTGGAAAAGTGAAATTATTGATTTGTGAATATCTTAGTTTCTTTTCATCTTTTAACAAATATGATCCCACTAATACAAAGCATCAAAGGGTACTTGATTGATTTTTATATTGCAGAATTATGCATTTATTTTTCATGTAATTAAAAAGAAAAACTGTGAACCAGAAAACTTCATTTTTCACTATTGTATGTCAACTGATTGAGTAGCTGCTCAATTCATTTGGTTCCAGAACCACAACTGAATCTTTCTTGTATTTAAAGTAAAAAAGTAACTCTATATGTGCTAAAGAGATTTTCCCTTAATTTGACAAAAGTAAAAATAGAAAACTGTTAAAAAATATGATTTCCTTTTTTAAAATTATATTCAGTTGACCCTACAACACCATGGGTTTAAACTGTGCGGGTCTACTTATACATAGATTTTAAAAAAATAAATATATTTTTAAATTCTTTGGAGAGTTGCCACAATTTTAAAAAAATTACAGAAGAAACATGTAGCCTAGAAATATCAAAAAATTAAGAAAAAGTTATGTCATGTATATGTAAAACATATAAAGATACTATTTATCATTTATTACCATAAAACATACATAAATCTATTATAGAAAATTAAAATTTATCAGAATTTACACAAAAGCACAGATTGTATATGGTGTCATTTATAGTTGAGAGAAAGGTAAACACACATAAAAATGCAGTATTAAATCATAACTGCATAAAATTAACTGTAGTACATACTGAACTACTGTAATAATTTTTATATTCTAACATATTTTGTTGAAATATTGCATACTTACATTAAGATATATATTATCAGAACTACCTAGAAAGAAATCACTATTTATTTTCAAATGAATATGAGCAAATATAAAAAGATTCGCTAAAAATTAAACATCTATCAGCACAAGTAATAATAGATAAAAATAACGATTGAAGTTCTGGCATTCTTATACCTTTGAATTGTAATAATTTTGGAGCCACCTCCTTTGTGATTGTGGTGAGCTCAGATCTTGTGAGTATCCACGATGTAACACTAATCATCTCCACATGAGCAGTTCATCTTTCCAGTAAATGGGGTATTGCAGTAAAAAGTGATCTCTTGCTATTCTCACATATTTTTCACCATATTTAGTACAATCCCATAAACCTTGAATACCACTACAGGACTCATACATAGTACCACTAGTGTTGCTGGAAGTGCTCCCAAAAAGCAGAGAAAAGTAATGACATTACCAGAGAAAGTTAAATGACTTGATATGTACCATAGATTAAGGTCTACAGCTACAGTTGCCTGGCGTTTCAGACAGATGATTCATCTTGTAAACAGATGACATAAACTTACAATATTGATAAATATAGTGCAGTGCCATAAATGTATATTCTTTTCCTTATTGTTTTCTTAATAACATTTTCTTTGCTCTAGCTTACTTTGTTATAAGAATAATGCATATAGTACATAGTAGATATTATATACAAAATATGTGTTAATCAATTGTTTATGATATTGATAAGGCTTCTGGTCAATAATAAGCTATTAACAGTTAAATAATTTGGGAGTCAAAAGTTATATGTGGAATATTGACTGTGCTGTGCAGGAGGTCAGCACCCCTAACCCTCACATTGTTCAAGGGTCAAATAGTATTTATTATGTATGGTGATATGTTGGATTATGGCTTCAAATTTTATAATCCTGCTAAATATATCTTGTAAAACAATTCATTTAAATTATTTGGGCTTCCATTTCTTTGTTTAAAAATGAGGATAGTAAAACCATTTTTCCACAGAGTGGGGCGGGAGATGGTTTCGGGTGATTCAAGTGCATTACATTTTTTGTATGCTTTATCTCTATTATTATTACATTGTAATGTATAATGAAATAATTATGCAACTCACCATGATGCAGAATCTAATGCAGCTGGTGATCTGTCAGGAGGCAGAGATGTGAACAAAGGGGAGCGGCTGTAAATACAGATGAAATTTTGCTCACTTGCCTGCCACTCACCTCCTGCTGTACAACTCAGTTCCTAATGGGCCATGGATGAGTACCAGTCCATAGCCAGGGGAGATGGAGACCACAATCCTATTTATTAAGTGATGCTGGGAAAATTGGAGAGCAATATGCAGAAGAATGAAAGTGGATCCCTGACTTTCACCATATACAAAAATTAAGTCAAGGTTGATTAAAAACTTTAATACCAGAAACCATAAAAATTCTAAAGGAAAACCTAGAAAAAACTCTTCTAGACATTGGTTTAGGCAAAAATTTTATGACTAAGACCTTAAAAATAAACACAACAGAAACAAAAACAGACAAATGAGACTTAATTAGACTAAAAGGCTTCTGCACAGCAAAATAAATAATCAACAGGGTAAATAGACATCCTACAGAATATAAGAAAATATTCCCAAACTGTGCATCTAGCAAACCACATGAACAGACATTTTTCAAAAGAAGACATACAAATGGGCAGCAAACATATGAAAAAATGCTCAACATCACTAATCATCAGAGAAATGAAAATTAAAACCAGAATGAGATACCATCTTACATCAGTCAGAATAGCTAATATTAAAAAGTCAAAGAAACAATATAGGTTGGTAAGGATGCAAAGAAAAGGGAATTCTTATATACTGTTGGTAAGAACGTAAAATTAGTACAACTTCTATGGAAAACAGTATGAAGATTTCTCAAAGAACTAAGAATAGAACATCATTCAACCCAGAAATCCCACTAAATGGGTATCTATTCAAAGAAAAAGAAATCATTATATCAAAAAGATACCTACACTCATATGTTTATTATAGCATTATTCACAATAGCCAAGATATGGAATCAACCTAAGTGTCCATCAATAGATGTATGGATAGGAAAATGTGGTACATATATACACAATGGAATACTATTCAGCCATGAAAAATGAAATCATGTCTTTTGCAGATATATGAATGGAACTGGAGAGCATTATCTTAAGTGAAATAACTCAGAAAGTCAAATATCACACATTCTCACTTATAAGTGGGAGCTAAATAATATGTACATATACATGGATATAGAGACTGATATAATACACATTGGAGACTTGGAAAGATGAGAGGATGGGAGTGTTGTTGAAGGAAGAGAAATTACCCAATGAGTACAATGTACGCTATTTTGGTGATGGTTCCTTAAAAAGTCTAGACTCCATCATACACAATATGTCCATTTAACAAAACTGCTTTACCCTCTAAATCAATAAAAAATTTTAAAAATTTAAAAGTTTTCAGCCTATAAATCTAAGAATTACTATAAAATACAAGTGATTATAACAAAGGACTGTATTATCTGTAATGTAAGTAAATATTTTATTTTAAAAGCATGCATTTTGTAGTGTTTTATTCTCCTGCAAAGTAATGAATGGACCTGTTGGTGGTGAAGTGACTACTTCCAGTTTTTCTTTGTGTGGTGCCTCAGAAACTCCAGTCTTTAACATCTCAAAGCACCATGTCTCCAGTTTCAAAAATGTATTAGTGATGTCTCCAAACAACCACAAACTAGCTTTTCTCTCCCACATAGTATTAATCTTTGAGTTTTAAAAATATGCCGAATATGCGAAGAACAGAATTAAATTTGGTGTTTTTTTTTTTTTTTTCCTGGAAAGTGTCATCTCCAGAAGGCAGTGCTTCCAGGAATGGTCACACGCTGTCCGCTCGTTTGTGTTGCCAGTGCTGCCACCTCATTCCCAGAAGAGCATCTGTGGATTTGGGGAGAGAATGCAATACTTCTGGGAATAGTGCCCAGAACATGCAAGCTTCTGTGTCATTTTAGAAAGTCAGAGTGGCAACAATAAAATCTTCATTCGCTGCAATCTTTTATGTGTAGTCATCAGTTCTGGAACTAACAGCAATATTCGTATATCCTTATTTGTGGATTTTCTTTTAAAGAGTCTTCCTAAACTGTAACTGTGGGCTTTTCTGTAGTTTGTTCTCCTGAATCTCTGTCCATTTTTCTAAGTGAAGTATCACAAGAATGAAGCAACAAGTACCGCATGCACTCACTATCAAATTGGTACTAATTGATCAACACTTATGTGCACATATGGAAGTAACATTCATGGGGTGCCAGGGAGGTGGGAGGGGGAATTAGGGGATGGGTAAATGCACACCGAATGGGTGTGATATGCACTGTCTGGGGTTGGGCATGCTTGTAGCTCTGACTTGGGCAGTGTAAAGGCAGTATATGTAACCAAAATGTTTGTACCTCCATAATACTCTGAAATAATAATAAAAAAACATTGTAAGCTTCCAAAGAATAAACCAAAGTGGAAAAATGTTCAAGCATTTTGGCAGCTTGTTAGCACTCTAATTGGATAAAAATTCTATAGCTTTAGAATACTCATTTATCACATTTTATTTACTGTCAATGCATATAGTTTCTTGACTAATTGTAAATAAATTTATCAAATCTGATGCTACAAAGGTTTAAATAATAAGTAGGGACAACACAAGCAAATGAACTGGTAAGATGCTTCTGTCAAATGAAATGGTTCATCGTAAAATTACAGATATAGCCAAAAACTTAAGGCAGTAAATATTATCACAACTATAAAAAAATTATTCCATTCACTGTAAGTTAATTAATCTTCTGAAATTGTGTTCCTAGTATTTGGTGTGCCTTACATATGAGCTAACCACTGAGACCTCAGAGACTTTTTATTCTGCCAATGTTTGCCACCTAGTACAACTGGAGTAGAGATTTTAAAGCTTATTCATAAGTTTGTAACATAGTCTAGAAGTGATTTATTGGGATAAGCACGAAGGGCACTACATTCACAGTTGGTGCAAAGTAAGAACTTGTTCCACATAGTCAAACTGTATCACAGGAAGTAATGTCCTATATCCTACATGCACGGTCTCAACCCCACACCAACCCAGACATGCAGGAAGATTTAAGAAGCATACATCATATATAAAACTCTAAAAACTTATCAATCACTAGGAAAAAAAGCCATTGAACTCTTGAAATATTTTCTAATATTTTTCTAGAAATGGGAAATTACAACAAATATTGTTTCACAGAGAAATTTTTTGATATGCTGAAAGTCCTTCCTTTTCTATTTGAGGCAAAATAATGACTTTACTTTTACAGTTAAAAACCTTAATATATGATGTTGTATGGAATCAATAGGGACTTCCTTTGCATGTTATAATATTTTGAAAAACTATCAGCACAATTGGACAGCCCTACAAAATCCATTTATATCAATGTTCCACATGCAAGACAGGGTGAACTCATGAATGACAAAATTGGAACATCAACCATCAAACTTTTATCATGGCATGTTAAATTATTTCATGTCTCAGAATGACTTGATTGTTAACTCATTTAAAATACTTGTTGAAAAGTATTTCAAACAGTATAAAGACATTGTTGAAGGATAACAAAAGTAAATGGTCTTCATGCATAATTTCCCAAATTGAATACCACTTTTGTATTGATAAATAGTACTTTTGTCCCTTGGTATTGTAAATATTACCAGATTACTTCAATTCAGAAGAACAGAATTTGAAGAACACCTAAAGTGTCTTCTAGGAACAAGTTTGTTATTCAAAGTCATTTATCTGGTTTTGATTAATAATGAATTCTTAATATCAGAATTTATCACAAAAGTAACTAAATAGCATTTACAATTTCCAAATATGTACATGTTTCGGTTGAGGTTCTCGTAATAGATTAATGTAAAAAAAATGAGATTTTATTAGCAAATTAAGCTTCATATTAATGTTTAATTAAGTTTCAAGGATACAAAACCTTTTTATTGAGGGACAATAAACATTTTTATTCTTCTTAAAGAATTGATATTTAAGTATGTGATTATTACATTGATTAAATTAATGACAACCTTTTTGTTGCTTTTTAACAGTTAATAATGTTTTGGTATAATGCTACTAATTATTACAATGGTGATAATAGCACCATTTCTTAATGCATTTATTAGGCAAAAAGGAGAAAAATATAAAAAAGCTAAGTAAATTAACATACAGCTGGTAAACAAATATGGCAAAAATATAGGCATGTATATAAATGACTTAATTTTGAGAATAATTACCTTAAAATTAAAAATGTTAGCAAGAGATAGAAGGATAAATTTCTTTTGACTTTTAATCCATTTGAAGATATGACTTACTGTCCTTGGTAAAAAATCTAGTATAGTATCTATCAAGTAGATAAAATAAGTGGGTAAGTAACTTTAACAAGTTCACTCAAATGTTTGTCATTGGACAGACAGAATCTTGAGAGAAAGATTGATTTTCTGTGTCAAATTGTAAACTACATGAATCTTTGATTCTTATTTGTTAGTCAGTCTTTATTACAGTTAAACGATCTGCAAAGAAGTCATCTATATTTCTATTAGTGTTATATATCTGTTGCTAGTGATAAAAACATGAGTAATAGTTTGTTTCAAAACAAACGATATTATCGTCATGCCATTTGAGGGATACAATTTTCTATTCTCTGTAAAGGAAAAAAAATCTTAATTAAAAATATGACAAAATTTCCTTAGAAATTTTGAAATACTTCATATTCTTGGAAACAATTGTCTCAAGGTGTTGAGACTAAGAAAAATGAGTTTTGTCACATTTGGCTATTTCATAGATTTCATTAGTTAACCTACACACCCAACCTACACATCACACTTGGCATCAAATGTCAGGACAGGGTGTGACAATAAAAGTGATACTCATGAGCACAGCCAATTCTTGGCACTTCAAGGCCTGATTTGGTGCTTCAACAAGAAGACAACAGCTGAATAAATCAACTAATATCCTTGGGAAAAGAGCCCTACTCAGAGAAGCATTCTTATGTGAAAAATTCAGATGAAGAAATATATCAACTGTTTTCCATAGAGGTTGTAATAATTTGCATTAGCACATTAGTACTACAGTATCAAAGTGTTCCTTTCTCTTGGCATCCATGCCATCATCTATTGTTTTTGGACTTTTTGATAAAAGCTATTCTGACTGGGGCAAGACAATATCTCATCATGGTTTTGACTTGCATTTTCCTGGTGATTAGTGACACTGAGAATTTTTATATGTTTATTGACCATTTGTCTATCTTCTTTTGAGAAGCTTCTGTTCATCTCTTCTGCTCATTTGTTAAAGGGGCTGTTTGATTTTTTCTTGCTGATTTTCTTGAGCTCTTTGTAGATTCTGGTTATTAGTCCTTTCTTGGAGATTCTTCAAAGAACTAAATGTCGATCTGTCATTTGATCCAGAAATCCCATTACTTGGTATTTACTCAAAGGAAAAGAAGTCATTTTATCAAAAAGACACCAACACACAAATGTTTATTGCCATACAACTCACATTGCCAAGATGGGGAACCAACCCAAATGCCCATCAATTTATGATTGGACTAACAAAATGTGGTATATGTATACTATGAAATACTACTCCACCATGAAGAAGGATGACTTAATGCTTTTTGCAACAATTTGGATGAAACTGGAGACTATTATCCATTCGAAGTATCTAAAGAATGGAAAAACAGCCACGCGTACTCCTCACTATTAAATTGGAACTAACCAATGAGCACACATGTCATAGAGGAAAGTAAATCTCAATAGAAATCAAGCAGGGGAGAGAGGTAAGGAGAAAACCTACCTAACAGGTTCAATGAACATTATCGAGATGACAAGCACACTTTAACCCTGACTTGAGCATTACATAAGAGATCCATGTAACCAAAAACATTTGTACCTCCATAATATTTTGAAATTAAAAACAAAAACAAACCATTAACAATTGGTTTGTACAGTGAATTATTCTGCTTTCACTAAATTGTAAATGGAATTATTTTCAATAGTAACTAAGCTATTGATTTTCTGATTCCATGAATTAAAAATAAAAGCATTAGTCAAGCAAAAAACAAATAAAAGCATTAGAAAAGAAATGTATTATCAATCTTTAGATGAAAGAAACGAAATATCTAGTGAATCAGCTGCTCAGTCTCTACTTGTGACTGTATCAAGAATTATCTGATTATTGAATATGGGAAAATAGTGATCCTGGTAATTCAAGATTATTTTTTTTTTCCACAAAATAGACTCCTAAGCAACATCTCATATCTTGAGCATTGGTCATGGATAGATTATTGGATCTGTAGACTTTATTGGAGTGCTTTGTTTCTTAAGTGTCTCATTCTATAAGGACAAAAAGAGAGAGACAATTCTGCTTTTCTAGCTTAGGACATGCAGACATCCAAGAACCTATGTGCCCCCAAATCTAATTACTCATTTTTTAATTGATACTATAATCCTAAAATAATTAGGTTTCGCAGGTTCATTGCTAGCATTACTTTTGGTGAGTTTATCTGTCCATGGCTTACAAAGTGTTAATGTCTACAAATTTTAAATATTCAAGCCAAAAAAGGCCTCATGAATCTTTTAATTCAACTTGTTTATTTTAGAACAATAAAACTGCAGTTCAAAAAATTTAAGTGCTTTTAAAAAAATATTATAATAAATAGTATTATCCATGGCTCTAAAGCCCAAGACTTCTAATTCCCAAATCAGTGCTTACATACTCCCAAAGGGATTTTTATATACTCCTAAATTTTGTTTTTATTTATACCAGTAACCTGGCCATACATGTTGTTACATAACTGGTTAGAAGTAATGGCATTATGTTTAAGTCACTTCACTGAGGACTTAGAACATTAACAAAAAAAGCACTTAAAATGCTTGGTGTTTGAAAAAATATGGATTTGCTTGTATATTTTTGAAGCTAACTATCAATAATAAGGCCTTGATGATGTATCAGACATGGTAATAATTGCTTGACACATGACAGCTTAAACAGTAATTGACTGAAGTGACACAAAGATAGAGAGGGCATGTAGGAAATAATCACTGTGTGCCAGATGATATACTGATGTATCTTCCAGACCACACTTTACAAGGTCAACATGGCTAATAACAAAAACTACACTATTTTGGGTTGAGTAGTATATGTTAGTCATTTTACAAATAAGCTAATTTGATTTCTGTAAAAATATATTTTCCCCATAAACAAAATTGTATATGAGAATAATAAGGCTCAGAAAATTTGACACTGGTCTACTGTCTAACTTCAGTCTTTTAGCAAGATCCTCAACACACACCATATATTCTCAACATATATTAATTTCTGTGACTGTCAAGGTCATTATCTAATTCTTTTCAAAGTGTTCCAGCACATAGTGTTCCCTATGGCTGGATCACTATTCCAGACATTGTTCCCATCTTCCCACCATCTATTTCTCCCAATAGGCTAACAACACTGTAGATTTTGAATTATCTTTCACATCTGTATCCTCAGAATTCTGCATAATATTGAGCATATATGAAGTACTCTAAACATTTTTAAAACACAAATGACATACCATTTTCTTTCACTTTTGATACTGATGAATACTCCAGTGAAAAATTAATAGCATGTATCGGTTGGGATTTTTTTAATTCGATTAATGGGAATCCAATCATTTAGGAAGAATTTTTTTTACAGAAAATTACCGTGTTTCCCTGAAAATAAGACAGGGTCTTATATTTATTTTTCCTTAAGAAGACACCCTAGGGCTTATAGCGGATGTGTTATTTTCCCCTCAAAGCCTCAGCTTTCAGCATGTACAGGATGGCCGTGACCTGACGGGGGAGCCCACCTTGTTGGTGGGGCTGCCCACAACTTACTACCTCTGGGATAGTAGCCGTCAGGATGGGGCAGATGAGAAGGGCTGCTCGTCTTCTTTACCATTCCACGATGAATGCATGGGTTGTGCAGATACGCTGCGTAGCCACGCCCATCACTAGGTCTTATTTTTGGGGTAGGGCTTATTATTGTGCAAATGCTTAGAAATCCTGCTAGGGCTCATTTTATGGGTAGGTCTTATTTCCGGGTAAACACGGTAGTATTGCCACATGGACCTGATAGATCAGTTGCCTCTGACCTCAGCTATAGGAGCTGAACTGCTTTGAAACAGTTCTGTATCGGTCAAGTTCACCAGAGGAAAAGAACTAATAGGATATATTCATATCTAAATTAATAGATTTATTTTAAAGAATTGGATCACATGGGTATGAGGACTGGCTAACAGGCTCAAATCTCAGGGAAGAGTTGATGCTGTAATCTTAAGTCTGAAATCTGTGGGGCAGTCCAGCAGGCTGAAACGCCAAACAGAATTTTGATGTTATAGTCTTCAGGCAAAATTCCTTTTGCCTAAAACCTCAGTTTTTGCTTTTAAGGTACTTCATTTGATTGGATGAGGCCTCACCTATGTTACCCAGTGTAATCTTTTTGCTTGAATTCTACTGATTGTAGATGTTAACAACATCCACAAAACACCTTTGCAGCATACTAACATCTAGACTAGTGTTTGGCCAACAGTTGGACAACATAGCCTAGCCGAGTTGGCATATAAAATTTAAGCGTTACAAGCTCCATAGATATTAGCAAAAATTAGTTCTTGTGTATGAAGCATAGGTACAGACATGAAGCTTCCAGAACATCTTTCTGTGCATTTTGTAAATCCTTACTAAGTCTGGGTAATGATGCTTGAAGATGGTTTGATGTGCCATAAAAATCCCTGCCTACTAGAAATCCACTAGTACTGACAACTGTGTGAACACGGTACGCTCTGAGCTATAAGAAACCCGGTCAATCCTGGCCGCTCATCTCTGTTATCAGCTCCAGACCATACTTGGAAGTTAACACTATCCTCAGAGCCTAAGGGTTATGAGGTGTGATGGTGAGATATTGGAACCTTTTCCATGTCAAGAATAACTGACAAAGGCATGTGATTGCTAAGACTGATGTTTGGAATGAGAAAGCATGATGCTTTCTGCAATCTTTGAGAAATCAAACCATTTTCATTTTTCACCTGGAATTGCCCTGTGAAATTAGTATGATTCCAAAGAATTCTTGATCTTTGTTTGCCATTGTTAAATTAGACCCCTGAGTTAAAGGTCTCGTATATTTCTTATTCTATTTTCAATTTCAAGTTCAATGCTTAGGGAACAAAGCATAGGACTTAAACAATGACTTCTTATGAACAAATCCTGGATTCGTCACATAGAAGTTCATGATGATGCGTTATCTGCTTTTATGATATGTGATTTACCAAAACAAACATTCTTTTGGGGCAGAAAACTCAGGTTGAAATGTGCCCTACCATTGGCTACCCTCTGCATATCTACCTTCAAAAGCAAGCCAAAGTAGCATTCCACAGATTAATCACTCAAGTTAATAAGCCTGTTTCATGCAATTTTTTCATTATGAAAACTTACATTGGATGTACTGTAACACTGAAAGCTGCCCTGGGATAAGTTATAGACATTTATAGAAGTATCTATTAAACAAACATTTCCAGAAAAACATTGCAATAATATTGACATAAATAAGAGTTAAGAATTAATGTAAGATAGCAACAGTTTATTGAGTAATTGGCACAAAGTGAAACTATGGTTATAAAGGCAATTGTAGAACTTCTCTCACTTAATTCAGTTATATCTGACCAGAATTTTCTTATTTAGAAAACAATTGATATTTTAATCCAAACCAGTATTTTTTCACTAAGATAACTAGAAGGCAAATGTAATAGCAGCATACAATGGCAGTGTCTCTTCACTGTCATGTAGAAATAATGACTCAAAAGTCAATAGCTGTTTGACATTCTCTGTAGCATCTTCATGCTGGCAGATTTGAACTTACTGAATATCTGTTTTTAGTAAGATTCGAGGAGCAAATTTCTTTCTTTAGAGTATTCTGTTTTGTTTATTTTCAATATGGAATGAAAACAACATATGGTTCTAGTAAAATAGTTGATGGACATTGTTTTCAAAATGCATTAAATGAATTATTTTTTATTAACATGGTAAGCTCAAATTTCAGAAAAGAGATTATTAGATCTTAGCCAGGAACACAATTTTCAGATGTAATGAATTACTTTCCTAGAGATGGAAAAGAACTTAGAGTTCATTGCATTAGAAGACCTGGCTTGGCCGAGTGTGGTGGTTCATGCGTATAGTCCTAGCACTCTGGGAGGCTGAGGTGGGAGGATAGTTTGAGCTCATGAGTTTGAGACCAGCCTGAGCAAGAGCAAGATCCCTGTCTCTACTAAAAAAAAAAAAAAAAAGAAATTAGCTGGAGAACTAAAAATATATAGAAAAAATTAGCTGGGAAGGGCAGTGCATGCCTGAAGTCCCAGCTACTTGGGGGGCTGAGGCAGTAAGATTGCTTGAACCTAGGAGTTGGAGGCTGCTGAGAGCGAGGCTGACACCACAGCACTCTAGCCCGGGCAACAGAGTGAGATTCTGTTTCAAAAAAAAGAAGAAGACCTGGCTTGCAAAATTCTCAGCTTTTTCCTTGTTGCAGTGACTTGAATAGGAAGTTGACGCCAGAATTTTGCAAGAATTAAAAACATCTTTATTGCAGGGCTAGTTATTACTTGGACTTTTGTTTTACTGTAAATATTGGAAGCTTTATGTGGTGTCTTCAGTCACTCGACCGCCTACCTCTCTTTTCCCTAACCAGTAGATTAGTAGAAGTGTGGTCCTGTCTTAGAGTTTAGAATAAATTCTTTTTTCTTGGAAGGCAGGATAATTCAGACTTAATGTACATGTTTCCTTTGAATTCCCTTTATGCACATTTTTAACCTTGCAATGGAAATGAACCACCCTTACACAACACTGATCCTGTCTTTTTTGCAATTTCAAATTACCAATTTGAATTACACATGTTGAGCTTGCTAGCATTGGCCACTTGCCTCAGGGAATTATTGTAGAATGACAATTTAAAACAATGACTCTGAAGAATCATAGTCTCTTAGGATAGCAAACATTTTATACATCAAAATCTCATCTTTTTGAATTTTAGAGTAATGTAACAGTAATTCTAAGATCAAGGTTTTTAAAAGTCATGCTGATGTTTGACTCATGAAATGCTATTTGTGGTATATGATCACTATGGAGGAAACAGATTGTTTCTTTTTTCATTTTTATTGTGTACTTGTTAATCTATTTCTAAAGGTATTATGCTAATTATAACACTACTCTTCACATTCAGAATCCAAATTGCTCATTTTCAAGTTTTTCTTTTTTTTCAAATTGTAATCTGTTAATTACTTGTTTAATGGAGTGTGTAATTACCTACTTTAAGTTAGGAAACTGTTTCTATTTCAAAGAGAGCAACCTATTTTAGAAATGAAAGAACATAAATGCAATACTTTCTGATACAGAATATAACTCTTTACTTCCCTTAATGATTCTAAGTGAGAAAATGAGATTGAAAAGTAACTTACCATATTTTCTCTTTATGTCTGTGTGCATACCACATCAAACACAGGTGAAATTCATGACAAAGGTAACAGGTTCACATTCAACTATACTTTGAAAACTACAGATTCCATCCTTGCCATTTAAACTACTAATCTCCAGACTAGGAAGAAAACCAAGTTATATTAATGAGATACATTTTTAAAAGTATTTTCTTTTTATAATAAGAAAACTGGATCATAAAGGAGACTAAATGAAAAACAAGATTAAGAGAATTGGAACAATTTAGGAAATTCAGCAATAATAATGTTAATTGAGTTCTGGGTTTATGTGGTTATAAGGATGATTTAATTCTAAGAGGTTGTGGTGAGCTATGATGACATCACCATAGTCCTTCTGAGGTGACAGAGAGAGACTCTGTCTCAAAATAAATAAATACATAAATAAGAAGAAATTAAGACATTTAAATTAGATCAAGAAATACTGAGAGAATTAGTCACTAGCCAAACTGTCATATTAGAAATACTAGAGGGAATACTTCAGTTTGAAAGGAAAGAACACTAGCCAGTAACTTGAAACCAAATGTGGAAAAAATGAACTCACGTAAAGGTAACTGCATGGGTAAATATGAAAGACAGTGTTTTTGCTTGTAACTCTTTTTTCCTCCTATTTGATTACAACTGAATAAAAAATAATTATAAAAATGTATTAAAGGCATATGATGTATACAACTGTAATTTGTAAGAAAACAGAAAAAAGTCTCAAAAAATTTAAAAGGATTGAAATTATACAAAGTATTTTTCTCAGACCTCTATGGAATGAAATTAGATCAATAAAAGACAGATAGTTAAGAAATTCAAACATATGTGGAGGTTGAGCAACACATTCTTAAACAATCAACAGGTAAAAGAATGAAAAAAATGTATAGTTGTAAATGTCTACATTTTAAAAAGAAAAATATTCTTTAATCAATAACCTAATATTCCACTCTAAAAAACTAGAACTAGCAAATCAAATGAAACATAAAGCAACCAGAAGGAAGTAATAAAGATTAAAGTGAAAATAAATGGAATAGAGAAGAGAAACCAATATAAAAAAATCAACAAAAACAATGTTGTTTCTTTAAAAATATCAACAAAATTGATTAGTCTTTAGCAAGACTAACCACAAAAATAAGAGAGAGACAACTGAATTTATTAAAACAAAAATGAAAAAAAGGACATTGCTACTGATCTTACAGAGATAATAAAAATTATAATGAGATATTATGTTCAGCTGTATACTGACAAATTAGATAACCTAAAGGAAATGGACAAATTTCTAAAAAGACACAAACTACTGCAACTAATGCTACAAGAAATAGATAAATTGAAAAGATCAATAACAAATAAAGAGGTTGATCTAGTAATCATAAAAGTATCTACAAAAAAAGGCCAAGGACCAAATAGCTTCACTACTGAATTCTCCCAAATATTTAGAGAAGAATTAACAATAATCCTTCACAAACTCTTCCAAAAAATAGAAGATGAGAGGACACATTCCAACTCATTTCATTAGTACATTTTTAATCTATAATGACAGTCAAACATTTCAGAAGAAAAGAAAAATACGGATGGATATTCCTTATTAAGATAGATGAAAAAATTCTCAAAATTGCCAAGAAAATACTAGAAAAACACGTCCAGAAACATAAAAAGGGTTATAAACCATGATCAAGTGGAATTTATTCAATGAATACAATGTTATTTAAATGTAAAAAAATCAATGTAATACATTATATTTATATAATAAAGAACAAAATGAACATGATCATTTCAACAAATGCATACAAGAATTTGACAAAATCCAATATCCTTTATTGATAAAGACACTTAAACTTGGAAGAAAAGGAAACTTCCTTAACTTGCTAAAGGGAATCTGCAGAAAAATGTTAGTTAATGTTGAAGTACTGAAAACTTGAGATCAGGAGCTAAATAGCATCCAAATTTGAAAAGAAGAGTTACAGTTCTTTCTATGTGAAGATGACTTAATCTCATATATAGAAAATTGTAGAGGATCCATAAAAATAATAATAATAAAACTATTAGAGCTAATAAATGTGTTCAGCAAGGTTGTAGGATAAAAGACCAATATCCAAAATGCAGTTGTATTTTCATACTAGCAGTAAACAACATCAAAATTTAATTAAGAAAAATTTTCAGTTAACAATACCATCAAAAACAATAAAATACTTAGGAATAATTTAACAAAAGGAGAGTAATACCTGTAAACTGAAAACTACTAAACATCCTTTAAAGATTAAAAAAACAAATATTTTTTTAAAAATAAGATTTTCATGGATTAAAAAATTTATTATAATATTGTTGAAATGGCAATATTTCCCAAATTGGTCTATAGATTTGTTACAATCTCTATGAAAATCCCAGCTAACTTTTTTTTAAATTGAGAAGCAGATCCTAAAGTTCATATGGAAATGAAAGGAACACAAAATAGTAAAATATATCTTTAAAGAAATGAAAGTTGAAATATTTACACTGTCCATTTTCAAAATTACTAAAAAGCTATAGCATTAAAAGACAGTTTGGTACTCACATGGGGTAAAATTGAGTGTCTAGCAATAAATCCATACATATATGGGCAATTTAGTTTTGACAAGATTGCCAAGCCCATTCAATGGGGAATGAATAGTCTTTAACAAATGGTGCTAGGAATACTGAATATCTGTATGAAAATGAATTGGACCGGTACCTCACATGACATACAATAATCACCTTGAAGTGGATCAAAATCTAAATCTAAGAGCTAAAAGTACAAAACTCTTAAAGGAAAACATGAGTAAATCTGCATACCTTTGGATTTGGCAATGCATTCTTGGATATGACACCTACGGCACAAGCAAGAAATAAATGAAAAAATAGATAAATTGGACTTCATAAGAATTCAAAATTTTTGAATCAAAGGATATTATCAAGAAACTGAAAAAATCTACATAATGGGAGAAAAATATTTGGAAATCATGTATCTGAAAAGACTTTAGATTCTATAATATACAAATAAGTGAAAATTCAACACCAAAAAGACAAATATCTCAATTAGAAAGTGGGCAAAGGGTTTGAATAGAAATTTTTCTAGCAAAGATTTACAAATGACCACTAAGCATATGAAAAGATGCTTACATCCTTAGATTTTTAGGAAAACGTGTAACATATCCACAATGAGATGCCACTTTACACCCATGGGGATGATTAAAATCAGAAGGATGGGACAATAACAAGTGTTGACAAGGATGCAGAGAAATTAGAACCCACGTACATTGGTGGAAGGACAAAATTAATGTAGCTATTTTGTAAAACATTTCAGCAGTTCTTCAGAATGTTAAACAAAGAATTTCCATATTACTCAGCAATAATACTCCTAGATATATATTTAAAATAATTGAAAATACATATTCACACAAAACTTATACATGAATATTCATAACAGCACTATTCATAGCCTCAAAATGGAAATAGCCAAATGTCCATCAACTGGTGAATTGATAAACCAAATGTATAAAAAATATACAATTGAATATTATTTGACAATAAAAAAGATAATACATTGTTATACAAGGTCTATCTGGATAGTATACAGACATGTAATATGAAAAATTGAGACATTTATTGAAGAAGATAGATACAAGAAACATTGAGCATAGGACAATGACGTCTCAGTCTCCTTCAAAGTAGGTACTCAGACACTGCACAAACCAGCAGCCCTTAACCTAACCCATACACCTGCAACATTCTCAGGTGTTCTGCTTGGTGCAGGCTTTCTAGAAGATGGATCACTTTTGACAGATTCTCGAGCATCTTTGAAGAATTTGTGCCATACTTTTATTTGCACTGTGCTCATTGCATTGTCCCCAAAAGTTTTCTGATCAGTCAAATAGTTTCTGTGAAGGAATGCTCAAGCTTCATACAAAATTTGTTCATGTCCTCTGCCCACTTTTTAATGGGGTTGTTTGATTTTTTTTTACTGATTTTCCTGACTTTTATATAGATTCTAGTTATTAGTCCTTATAAAGACATCTGCACTCGAATGTTTATAGCAGCACAATTCACAATTGCAAAGATGTGGAAATAACCTAAGTGCCCACCAATTACATGAGTGGATTAATAAAATGTGCTATATGTGGACCATGGAGTACTATTGAACCATAGAAAACAATGGTGAACACCTCTTGTATTATTCTGGATGGAGATGGAACCCATTCTTCCAAGTGAAGTATCACAAGAATGGAAAAACAAGCACCACATGCACGAACTATCAAATTGGTACTAAATGAGCAACACTTATGTGCACATATGGAAGTAACATTCACCACCGCCTGTTGGGCAGGTGGGAAGGGGAAAAGGGGGATGGGTACACACACACCTAATGGGTGGGTGAACGCTGTCTGGGTGACAGGCACACTTGTAGCTCTGACTTGGGTGGTGCAAAGGCAGTATATGTAACCTAATATTCAGAAATAAATAAATAAATAAATAAAGTATGGAGCCAGAAAAATAAAAAAGAAAGAAAATATAAAATTTAATGCAGATTTGTTGCTCTACTCGCTCAGTCATTTTAAATGCAATGACTACACAGTGCACACACTCACTCAGTGGCATCTAGCATCCCACTGACTAGTACAGTGAAGCTGCCATTGGTCACACATGCGCATCCCAGTCCACTCTCCTTGGCTGCCAGGTTACATAGACGTAGTACAAACCTTCTTGTTATGTTGAACAATGGCTGGATACTTTTCAGACAGACTTCATATGCTGCAACATGTTGCATCTTGAAAATATTATGCTAAATGAAAGAAGTCAAATACAAAAGGCCACAATTTTTTTATTTTATGTAAATGAAATGTCCAGACTAAGTAAATATACAGAAATAAAAAAAACAGATTAATGATTCTCAGGGATTAGGGGACGGAGGGAAGGGAAAATGATTGCTAATGGGTATGAGATTTCTTTTGTAATGATGAAACTGTTCCATAATCAGATAGTGTTTAGGGTTGTACAAATTATGAATGTACTAAAAACCACTGGCCTGTACACTTTAAAAGGTGTCAACTTTGTAGTATATAAATTACATGTCAATTAAGAAACCCAAAAAACTAGTGGCTAGTTGCTTATTGAAGAAGGAATGTCTTATTCTCTACCTCACCTCTGCAAAATTAGATAATAAACACATTGGAATTTATGTTATCAATTGGCTTCATCAGAAAATTACAAGTTTTTTTTTCACTTGAATCTCTCATGATGAGGTATATATTTTTCCTCAAGCTATGTTAATTTACTTTGCTGATTTGTCTGATCAGAATTTACCATTAGAGTGACTCATCTCTTGTTCTTACAGATAAAAGCTTAACAAAATAAAAGATGGAGATGTTTCCATGCAAAGTTTATATAACAAGTCAGGCTATCTGATTTTAATACTGAATTAAAATATATAAAGTTGAAAGAAATATTGATTAGTAATTAGTAGTCATAACGTGTCTTACAGGAAGAAAAAGCTTTTTTTGTTTTACTGAATTTCTTTTGTTGTAACTAATCATATCTCCTGTTTTATACATTCCATTTTAGTTGAATATTTAAAATGAATGTTGTGTTCATTGAGAATCTCAATAAGTTTCCACATTGTGGTTTGATTTATGTCAGATTAAGAGACACAAGACACATGCTGTATTAAATAAATTATGTTTTGCTTTGATAATTTGTTTTGATATAATTCTATTATCTATTCAGTTTATATATACATTTTTCATGTAGTTTCATAATTTGATCTCATCTTTTCAATTTTCTTTAATTTTTCAGCTATTGATTTTTATTTTTTCACCTTCATTGCTATATTTCACATAGAAAATTGTGATAGTCTCTGAAACTTCTTAAATATACATAGTTTTTATACTTTTTAAAAAATTTCAAGCAACAATAATTATATTACTCTGATGGAAGTTTAAATATCTGTCATAGCTAGAATCTTGAAATCCTTTATCTTTCTTAATTTATGTTTAACAAATGTCAATACCAAAATATCATTTGATATTGTTTAATATTCCATTTTGTAGATAGCAAAGGTGTTTTATATGCTGCAGTGATAAAGGTACTACTTAAATAGACCATTATATTTTTATTTTTAAAGCAGATTTATTGCATTTAACACATTTCTGACCCTCCTGAAAAAATGTTTTATCTTTATTAATAAGATGTGTCTTGATAGGTTATTTGGACCATTTGCATGTTGGCAGGCAACTGCCTATTTGCTGATCCAATTTAATCATTATTAAATGGATGATTAAAATGACCATTTGTGAATGACCATTTCTGATTTGTAATTATCCTGATTCGTGAATGAGCAACTAACAGTGCATTTCTCAGACTTCAGCCATCTTAATTGCTGGAAATAACCAATTTTGTATGAAAATTATTTTTTCAATGCATCATATATTTTGTCATCTAAAAGTTACTTTCATATTACCCTAAGTAATTAAGGAAAAAATGATCTAGTTTCAAGTTTGTGAATTAGACTTGAAGCAGAGTAAATGTGTAGACAGGATCAGGCAATCACTTCCATACTTTCCTATTCTCTCCTTATGGTTAATTTGGCAAGACACACAATTCCTGTTTCCTTGGTTTGCTTGGCTACGAAGTATTCAAGTTGGAATACAGATAATTTCTAAGGTCCTGGTAATATTTATAATAAAAATACCTTATTGGGCCAAACTTTATCATTCAGCCACTAAACCATTGCCAGATATATTAAAAGAGTTAAAGAAAATCAAAACCTAAATTATAATAAGATAAAAAAATCTTAAAATTTATAATTTATCCTTTCATAAGAATCCACTATATTTTGCATTAAGATATTAAATTAAAAATAAACCAATAAATGAAACTAAAGAAATGTCTAGGTTCACTCATAAAACAAATTACTCATAATTTTTCACCCTTTCTCCTATAGAAAAGCGCATAGTTTTTTTTTGCAGTACTATGGTTTAGTATAAAAAACAATGGGAATTACACTAAAAGATAATCAATCTGTAGCAATGATCGTTAGTGTTAGGTCGGAGCTGAGAGAGAGACACACTAAGCCTCATGTGTAGCAAAATGCTGTTTATTTTGAGCATCTGAGTGCAGTCTGAAAAAAGCATCCACTAGAGAAGAGAGGAGAACCTTGGGTTTTATAGAGGGTTTCTCTGGGAGGAATAAATAAATTATTTTCAAACAAGGTGGGGGGGTAAGGAAAGTAAGTTCCTCTCTTGTATCATATGATAAATTGTTCTAGAAAATGAATGATTTATGGGGTTAAGAGCTTGGGTTCTTGTGTTAGATTAAGTTGCTTCTTTTTTGACTTTGGATGGTCTCCCCATTTTTGTAATATCAATTATAAGAACATCGACCTTACAGGGTTTTGTGTGAAGGAGTAAATTAAACTACAATATTTTGGGGGAAACACTTGTCTAGTATATAATATACTTTTCTTCTTCCTAATATTTTCCTTGTTTTATTTTTTGGTTGTATCAGCAGGTATAAGATGCTATCTTAGTGTCTATAAGAAAATTGTTCACTAATAAAGACTGAGTTGTGTGAAGAGACAGAATTCAATTGATTACTCTATCACAAATAGTTCTTTATTTATAATATACTAAAAACTATACTGGATACCAAATAAAGGAGTAATGTTGGTCTTGTCAAGTAAAAAAAATAATGCTGGCCAACTCTGGAAAGACTATCTGTAAAGACTTGCAATAAGGGAAGTCAGGACTGTTGCAATGGAAGTAGTGAGACTATTGTAGTAGGGAGAACTCTGTCACTATAGGATCTGCAAGTGTCTCAAGAATTAGGAAAGAAAAAGTTTCTCTTTTTATAGGGGAGGAGTAAACAGGCCTAGAGAGAACTGGGTATGGGAAGCTTGGTGAAAAGGTGAAGTGATCAGATAGTAGATCAGAGAATGTTTTACCCTGAGAGCAGCCTATCGTTAGGAGGGCTCTTAAGGAGAGGTTGTATGCTGGCTTTGTCTAGAGTTCAAGAAGGTTCTGAGGCCTGGAGGAAGAAGATAAACTTCACAAAGTTTGGATAACTAGCATTTTGTTTTGACTAATCAGGTAGGACATGCAGTTTAGCTAATTAGGAGGCAAAGAATGGGAATTTGGAAATCTCTGTCCAGCCTTGTCATAAGTGAACATGGAGGGCATCTGTGAGCCTTATCTAAGTGATATGGGAAGTGTGTTTTTTTGCAGTAAGAAGTATGGAGCGATTTCTTAACCATCACTGTTTCCAGGAGCACAGGGCTTATGCAAAGTTCAACACTATTAGTTTACTATAAAACAGTAATACACAACACATTGAAACCCCAATAGCATCATTCCATCATGAAACTCTTGATGTTGTAAGTTTATTTTAGATACTGAAGACTTCCTTCAAGATGGAGAAACAAAAATTGCAATCCGGGCCCATTTGCCAGTTTTAATGATCCTGATAACACTGATATCTTAGGCCAAACTTTCCCAGCTCATCCCTTAGTCTTCTGTTGATGGAAAAATCCAAGCTCTAAAATAATTTAAAGAGGTTTATTCTGAGCTGAATGTGTGCAACCATGGCCTAGGGGTTAAGTTCTCAAGAGGTCTGGAGAAAATGCACCTGAGGTGACTGGGTTACAGTTTGGTTTTATGCATTCACAGGGGCAGAAATTACAGGTAAAATCATAAATCTATTTATAGAAGGTAAACATTTGTTTATCTCTAAAAGGCAGGGCATCTCAAGAGGGTGGGTTATAAGTCATGGGTGGGTTATAAGTCATAAGTGGGATGTAGAGATTCTTTAGTTGGCAATTGGTTTAAATAACTAAGCTTTGAATAAAGACCTTGAGTCAGTGGAAAGGAATGCTTGAGATAAGATAAGGTGGTCTTCTATCTTTCATGTGATGCTATGCCAGAATCAGACTGGAAAGTAAACCACATTATACGGGGAGAATTCAATTTGGGTAAAAGAAATAAGATCAGAGTTCAGTCCTCACTTGCATGGCCTAAATACGTTCAAGGTTTATAGTGTTCTCTACCAGGAAGATATTTTACCAAAGACTTTTAAATTATATTTTTCCTTTATGTGCATTTACCTGTTCAATCTATGTAAATCAAGTTTCTCTTATTCAAGAAATCACATCTTTGTGATTGCCTATTTATAACCCAAGCAAATTGTGTATAACATACTGTTTATGTGTATATGTTCAGTTTTGGTAGGAAAGGCTCTAAAGCTTTCAAAGATAATAGAAATATTTGGTGATCCTTAAAGCATGCCAAAAATACGGCTTTGACCTTATATAGTATGCCAATGAGTATTTAGCTTGAGGGGTTATTATATTTTTATAGAAAGTTGGTCAATTGGCATTCCTGTATTCTATATCAGTCTGATAAATTTGATTAACCTGTGCCTGTCCTTGAAAATATGACTATACTTTCAAATTATCTATAAAAAAGCAAATTAACAAGTTTAAAAGACTGAGTGCTAAGGCCTCCTGTTATCGGCAGTAAATGTCCCTGGGACTTAAAGTACCAGCTTTATCTCAGTAGATACCCCTTTGTCACCGTTGATAAACACAGGTGTTTTGTTGTTGTTATTATGATTTGTATCATCCAAGTCACTAAAGAGATAAGTCTGGTCAGCTTACTATATGGCATCAAGAATTTGCGCAAGCAAGAAGAACAGTTATTATGGACTGAATTGTGCCCCTCCACTCCCTGAAAATTCATCTGTCAAAACCCTAACCCCCAAGGCAACTGTATTTAAAGGCAGGACCTTTAAAGAGGTAATTAATGTTGAATGAGGTCATAGGGGTGGGTTCTTAAACTGATAGGACTGGTGTCTTTATGAAAAGAGGAAGAAACACCAGGGATGGACACACATAGAACAAAGGCCATGTGAAAGCAGTGACAAGGTAGCTATCTGCAAGTCAAAGAGAGAGGCCTCAGGAGAAACCAACCCTGCTGGCACCTTGATCTTATATTTTCAGGCTCCAGAACTGTGAGAAAACAAATTTCTGTTGCTTAAGATACCTACATGGTGGTATTTTGTTATGACAACCCAAACAGACTAATATAGCAGTTAAGGGGAAAAAGCTGTGATTATATACCATAGATTGAAGTTATTAATTGCCAAATTATCATAATTAAACTTATGTGAAACTTGCTTTTCACAATTAATTGCTACTAGATGATGAGGAGTAAACCAACATTTACATGAACCATAAGTGGAACATTTGAAATGTTTTACTATATAAAACATTTATGTATTTTTTAAAAAGTAAATATTGATTTAAGATGTTTATAGATATATGATATTTTTTAATAAACTGAAACATCTGTACGTGAGCCATCACCATCCTAAGTCAGAGAATAACCAACACTAGTTTCAGTGCTTTGAAGAAAGGATATTTGAATTCATGGAAATTAAGAATGCCTGCTATGGCATGAGAATTGCTGTTTGGGTTAAATATTTTCCATTTATGTAGTTAGAGAACCAGTCTCCTGAGTATATAAAACTACATCACAACTTTTAGCTTTAATTGTAATTAGTAAGCAAAAATTCAGAGTAGATACAATTCTTGTATACATATATATGTGTCTGGCTTACATATTTCATATATCATATGATGGATTTACTTTTTATAGATGTGTATGTGAATAGTGATAATATATCAGTATTTAGGTTACACAGAAATTAAGTGAAGAAAATAAATTCATGCTACAACTTCAGAAACTAAAAGTGTACTTATTCATCATTCAAAAAGAAGTAAAGAAATAGCCACTGGGGTCTTTTTAAATTTAAATATTTATGATGTACACAGGTAAGCAACCATGCAGTGATAGTATTAAGGTAGGCCTATATGTCAATCTTATTGCTTTTTGGGGACAAGAGAATGTTACTATTAATAAAACTGTTGAAAATGGAGAGTTAATGGAAAGGAGAGGAAGGGAAAAATCAATTCATGAAGTAAGTTGAATACAATTAAGTAACAAGTGAAGTAGTTTCTATTCTTTAGAGAGAAAATGTTCTTACAAAATGCACAAAGATATATGAAACCGAACTAGGAAATTCCTGGTTATTTGATGTCATGGCCTTTGAGCCTAAGGATAATTAAAAAGTGTTTTGCAGATTAACATTTTAAAAAAATGGAGAAACCTGTATTTTAACTATATTTTATTCTCAAAATTAAAAAATAATTAAATGTTGAATTATTAATTTTACATGCAAAATATATTGATGAATAAATATACATAGTTCAGCCCACACACTGATGCCTAAACAAGTAATACAATGAAGGTTGCATACATGGACCAATTTTTTTTGTGTGTGTTGGCTAGTTTTTGACTTACTTTGTTGAAAACTGATTTGAAGTTTGTCTGAGATTTACATATGTATGTATGCATGCATGCATGCATTTAAAATTTGCAGATTAGTAGACTGAAATATTCTGTATCTGTTAAAAATATTTCTCTAGGGAAACAAAAATAAATTAATAGTGATGTAAAAATTGTTTTCTTCTAATATCATCTGAAAATGTGCAAAAGAGATTAGGTTCTATCATAGGATGATCATAAGATAAAATTCCTAAGGTAGTTGACACGTAAACTGATTTTAAAGAGATACTTCAGATAAATATATTCAGGTAATTTTGATATTTTAATGGCTCCAGACATATAAAGTCAATGTTAATTAACATGGATAAATATAAAATTCATGCAAATAGCATACAAATCTGCATCTTTATGCTCCAGACCTAAAAAACTAGACTAAGATGAGAACTTCATCCCTAAAGGTTCTCTTAAGGCTAATAAAGCAGACTTAGAATTTTTACTACCTTCAACACGCCCCCTCACTGCCTACATACATTTGAAAACAAATCTCAGAAAATTCCAAACAGCCATTGATTTTAGTGGTTCTGGATCTAGCTATGCCTCTGAAAAGAGATTTAAAAATTCATAAAATATCCATAAAGTAATCAATAAGAATCTCTGAGCACTTAAATACATTTGTAGAATATTTAAACTGAAAGGATGCACATCAAACTTTATAGTAGAAAGTTGAGAGTGGGATGGAACTGTAAGAAAATGATCTAAAGAATTTATAGTTGCATAATTTTCTATTTTAAAGGACAAGTTATCCAAAAAATCTTTCTAAAATAATTTTATTACATATTTTTAAAGAAATCAATACATATGGCTATAGAAACAGAGATATTTGAATAAAAGTATTCAAGAACTTTAACAGATTTTAAATGTGAGTGGTGGAAATAAGAATGTTATTATGGGCTAAATTGTGTCTTCCCCCAACCCCCCAAATTTGTATGTTGAAGTCCCAATCTTAAATACCTTAGAATGTAACTCTATTTGGAAATAGGAACTTTAAAGTGCTAATAATGTTAAATGAGGTCATGTGAGTTGGCTGTCATCTATATGACTGTATTTGGACTTAACATGAGTCCATTAAGGTGAAATCTAATCCAACCTGACTGGTGTCCTTATAAGAAAATTTGGAGATGAAGGGAGACACCAGAGATGTGCATGGACAGAGGAAATAACATGTGAGGACTCAGTGAGAAGGCGGCCGTTTGCCAATCAAGGAGAGAAGCCTCAGGAGAAATAATTTTATGTGTCAAATTCAATTTTGTACGTGAAGTCCTTGGGGCAATAAAATGTGCACGAGGCTTGGAGACTGGCTCACTCATGCATGGCCCCCACTGCTTCCCAAGAGGGCTTCTCTGTCACAAACTTCTTCACATCCTGATGCCCTATGTTCCATGAAGCCATCCCCTTTCCAGCTCAGTTATTGGCCACTTCCTGTTTCCACCTACCCTGGAGGGAGGTCTGGGTGTAGCTGAGTGAGGACTGGCTTCAGGTGCACAGCACTGCATGATGTCTCTGGATGGGGAGTGGACTAGACCATTTGATGTTGAGTTTTGAAGGGCTGGCTGAGCTTCCTGCCCATTCACATACAGGTACCAATTATGTCCTGGCAGAGGTTCCAAAGCATAGGAGGTCTTTCATCAGTAATAGATAGAAACAGCATGCTCCCCAAAAGGAAGATTCTTGGCATCATTATCTCTCTTTCTAACAAGCACAATGCATAAATTTACTTACTGAGTCTTGAAGACTGCAGAAGTTTCAATCAGCACTGCCACTCACTTTGACCAAATCAACTTCCATAGCCACACCGTAACAGAAGGAACAGCCAGAAAAAGGGTAAAATGTTTTATGAGTTGTCTCTTTAACTTCCTCCCCAACTCTTTTTGGAAATTAAAACCTTCATCCCTGCCTGAGGACATTAATCAGTGGGCCAGGGGGTGTCCCTTGCTCTTTGTACCACAGAAGATGGCTCAGTGGAATTGTCTAGGCAGAGATCATGAGATTGTCTTCACTGGAGATGTTATAGTTAAACAGCAATAGTGTAAAAATGAAAATTCCCTTTAAAAACTCTGTATTTCTGATTCTAGATAGGACTATGGTACTCGAAGATGAGAATCTTATATCATCCTCATTTGCTGGCAAATTAATAAACTTCTCTTTCTTTTTCCTCAAATCACTTGTCCTCAGCTTGGGGCACAAGTGCCAAATTTTCTGTAACAATGGCTAACTTTAAATACGGAAGAGAAATATAAGCCTGTTATATATTCCTGGAAGAAAGAGATCCCCAGATATTTGCTGACACCAGTAAGAAAGACAACCAAACTGTGTGGCAGTTATATTTACTTCTATAATTAAAATAGATCATTCAGATCTACATCCTACTCTAGCAACCTTGTGTAAATCTGCTCCATATAGATGGGTGTGCTCTTAATACTAGCAAGTGTCATGATCCTAATTTTAGATGACTGAGAAACCCATCTTTATAAATTAATTAGGATAGTGGTTGTCCAAGTATGGTGTACAAACCCTTGGGTGTCCTTGAAACCCTTTTAGTCAGTCTTGGGGGTCATGGTGATACTAAAACATTATTTGCTTCTTTTCCCTTTATTGATATTTGTTATAATAGTAAATAAGCAACTTTGGCTAAAACTGCTGATGCCTGATGCCTTAGCATGAATCAAGATACTAGTGCATTGTATTTCTTCAGCTCCATATTCTTACAGAAAAAAAGAAAGCATGTTTGTGCTATAGTATAAAATAAATTTGTTGTTTTGTCCCTACCACAGCCCTCTTAAAATCCTTGAAATTTCCAGAATGATAGGAGCGTCTTTTGTTTTTCATAATGAGCCCCTTTGATCATTTCTAAGTGTATACTAATGAAGTGACTTAGGGTAGGGCCGCTACATAGCCTCAGGATGCGGCCAGGTATCAGAAAGAGGAGAAATTAGAGGATTAGAGGACTGGAACATTCAGTCCCACCCACCAAACTCCAGGAAAAGTGGTGAGGCCTTGGAGATTAAACTCTATAAACACTTGAACAATGAGATTTGATGAGCTACTGGGATGCTGAACACCATGTAGGTGCTGGGAGGGTGGCACATCCAGAAAGGGCATGGAAGTTCTGCATCCCCCACCCCATACCTTGCCCTACCATTTTTTCATCTGGATGTTTATCTGTAACCTTTGTAATATCCTTTAAAATAAAACAACAGAAGTATTTTCCTAAATTTTGTGAATAGCCATAGCAAATTAATCAAATCTAAAGGGCATTCATGTAAACTCTGGTTTGTACTCAGTGGGTCAGAACTATAGGAGACATCCTACTACTCTTTATTGGTGTCTGATGTGGGGGAAATCTTGGAGGATTGAGCACTCAACCTGTGGTATCTAACTGTATGCCCAGGTAGATAGTGTCAGAATTGTACTGAATTAAAGGACAGCCTGAGGGCCCAGGCAGAGACCAGCTGCAGGGGTAGAGCTGCTGCAAGGGTAGAGCCGCTGCAAGGGTAGAGCCACTGCAGAGAGTTCCTACTAAGGCAATGCCTAGAAGTGTCATAAGAGTGGGGCCGCCTCAACACTCTAGAACTGTAGAGCTACCAGCATAAAACACCAACTTGGGAAAGCCACAGGCATACAACTTCAATGTGTGAATTGAAGTGTAGTTGCATCCATCAAAGCCATGGAGCCAAGACTTCTTGAGGCCTTGGCTTCCCAATCCACACCCCAATGTATCCAGATGCCAAGACATACAGTAAAAGAAAATTATTCTCAAGTCTTAAGATTTAATGTTGTTTGCCCTGTTGAGTTTTTGACATATTTGGGTCCTGACACTTCTTTCATTTTTTCCTATTTCTCCCTTTTGGAATGGGAATTTTATTTTTTCCTATTTCTCCCTTTTAGAATTGGAATATGCCTGTCCCACCATTATATTTTGGAAGCACATAACTTATTTGATTTCACAGGTCCACAGCTACAGGGAAATACGATACTGAAAGGACTTAAGATTTTGGGGGCTATTGAAATGGAAAGACATGTAAGAAGAACATAAATTTGGGCACTAGGGGGCAGAAAGCTACATTTCATCACAATATAATGAAATATGTATGCCCTCATGAATGGATTAATGCCTCTATTAAAAAGCCTTTCAAGATGGTTCACTCTCTCTTACTCTTCCACCTTCTGCCATGTAAGGATACAGTAAGAAAGCCCTTACCAGATGCCAGCACCTTGGAGCTTGGACTTCCCAGCCTTCAGAACTGTGAAAAATACATTTCTGATTTTTATAAATCAGCCAGTCTCAGGTATTCTTTTATAGCGACACAAAATGGACTAAGATAGTGTCTGCTAGGGAATGGCTTCATTTGTGGGGAAAAATTGATACACATTGGTCATAGAAGAATTCTATGTTGAGTGTAAGAGCAGAGAGATCTAATAGCTTGGATTTTTCCTCTCAGAATGAGGAAGAAGTAGCAACTATTAATTTTATTGATTCTTGAACCTTAAGTGCACATATTTGTAGTATTTGGTGTGACAAAATAGGTAATATACATAAAAACTTTTAGTTTATACCAAAGTATGATGATTGTTCCCAGAAAAATTCCTTGCAGTTGTTTGTATTGCAAGATGAAGTAGTTGCATTATTTAATCAAATACAATTTATACTTGACAGACTGTATTCATTGAGAATTGGGTATTTGGCAAGCATTTGCTCAAGATTAACTTATGTGAGCCTATTTTTATGGAATCTTTATGGAAAATAAGTTACATTAGTTTTTGCCAATAATAAAATTTGAGCATTTAAGTGAAAATTAAAATTTTGGAAAATATGTATCCACCCACCCCCATGAGTTTGAGAGCTTCCCAATACTTACAGACATTTCCAATGAGACTGGATGTGATATTAATGAATGTAATTTTTAAATACAATATAATGAAATGTGTAAATAATTGTAGTATTTTAATAACTCAGTGAATCAATACCTTCCAGTTGACCAATGAATGATGGTACAAAATCATGCAAAGGTAAAACATACTTGAACAGTGCCTAATGGGTCCATGGAATTTTAATATAACACAGTATAAAAAGTTCATTGATACCATTTCAGATTCTACATTGTAACTAATTAAAGAAGCCATGATTTGACAAGTTTTGGTGTAATATAAAAGAATAATATCTACAAGTTTCTAAAAGGCAATTAAAACAGACTACATATCTATAATTGTCTTTACATTCTTCAACCAATACAATATTGTAACAGATTAAATGCAGAAGTAGATATGAGAATTCCGCTGTTTTCTACTAAGCCAAATTTGAAAAAAATGCAAGATAATATCCCTCTACTTACTAATTCATTTTTTCTTTTGGAAAATATGGTTTTATTTTTACAAAAGTATGTCATATATTTATGTTTACATGCGATAGGTATATTATTGTTATTTTAATGTAAGTTAATACATATTTTTAAACATTCAGTAGTAATATTTCAAAATTTCTAATGTGATAAATACCGACAGTTGTAAACTACGTTATCTATAAACATTTGCATTTTTCAATATTTTTTCATGGGAGTAAAGGGGTCCTGAGACCAAATAGTTTCAGAACTGCTGAAGGTAATGTTTTGTGGGAACACGTTTTAAATAAATTTTGATAGCCTTTCATAGTTGAATTTCTCAGTACTTTCACTAGCTGTAAGAATGCTTCCATTGAGACTTTTATTCATACTGCAACCAGTTATATTATCTAATTTATTTCTTCATTCAGTAAACAAATATAGTCACTCTTCTATGTAATGAAGATATAGTGGAGAAAAGAGAAACAAATACATCATACCCTACTTTCACTGAGCCTGTGTACTAATAGGATAGACATTAGAATATAAATGAATGAATATCTAGAATAATAATTACTTTCATATTTTAGGCTTATTCCCAATTCAATCATAAAGGTCTTCAGTTTAGTAGTAATTATGTCACATATCACATGAGTTTTAAGCTACAAAGTGTGAGAGATTTTACCAACTCTGTATGACTGGTTGACTTCTAATTCAAATCAGTCATCTTGGCCCATCTTATAAGAACTTTTGGATGCAAACCAGAACTTTCGTTGGCCAAAATGGTGAAAAAATTATCATTTAAAATCTGTGAAATCTATTCCATATGGCTCCCTTGGCTATTGAGTCAGCTGATTTGATTTCATAGGCATTCTGGACTTAGCTACGTTAACACATATCCTGATTCTTGAATGTTGAGTTATTGCACAATATGGGCAACTTCAATCACAATCTATTTGGATCACAACTAAACTGTGATAATGTTCAGGCTGAAGGAAAGAAAAGAACTTTCTTTAATATTATGAGCTAACTAGAGTCTGTTTTGCTCCATTTATTTTCTCTTCTGTGTTTTTCCCACCAATCTCTTCAGCTGCAATTATCTTTTTTTGGTTTTGGCACCACTAGTCTACCTCTAATTTTCATCTCAGAGATTCAAATCTTATATCTCTCCCATCAGTCCTTGTGAATTCGGGGACAGTTTGATACCCTCTCACAAAAATGCCAGCACATACACTTGTCAAGTCAATTATTTTTATAGGTTTTGCAACAGAATTAGTATTAAAATTCATGTACAAGGAATTACTTTCACCAATTACTGTTTGGTTGACACACAAAAAATACTCTGTAGGTGTTTAAAAGAAGAAGGGTTTAGCAAAGGAATTAGAAGCATTAAAATACACACCCACATGTGCACACACAAAGACCTAACAAATGCAATCATTGAAAAGCTTGGAGAACAATGATTAGGGCGACTGCTCCTAATCTTTAGGAAACCATAACAAAAATATTTGTACCCCATTAATATTTTGAAATTAAAATAAAAAGAAATAGATAAAAATGAAATTGAAATAAAAATAAATTAAAATAAAAATTGAAATTAAAATAAAAAGAAACAGATAAACATATAAATATAGTAAAAATATGAAATTTGGGTAACACAAGATTCAAAGTATTTTCCAAAAAAATAGAATGATCAAATATTCAAATATTATTTATATGGATGTAAGTTAATTAAGACAAGAAATAAAAACAGGTCCTTTTGGTTTTAAGACTAAAAAAGAAAACAAGAAAAATAAACCATTGTGGATGATCTTGGTTGTCTACAGCAACAAGTGGGTAATACTTTAGAGAAGACTCACAAGGTACAGGAAAATCTATATCTACTATTTGCCAAAGACCATGAGATGCTTCTGCTGCTCTAGGAACAGTATTAGTCTTTGCTATTCTTCCGCCTTATAAATATCATGTGAGTTCTTCTCACTATGAAATTAAATCCATAACTCTGAATGCAAGAGATTCTGGGAAATGTAGTTTTCAGGCTTCCAAAACCTAGAGACAAGAGCATAGAAGAGTTTGAGAATGAGGTTGGTTGATGAAAAATAAAAATAATGTCCAGATCGCTGAGACAGTAAATATGCCAAGATAAATTCTTCATAGTTAATATCTGAAGATAAAAAATCTATTCCTTATGAGAGTTCTAGTAATCAAAATGACTGGATACATTATAAAAATGTTTATATGGTGACTTAATAACTCAAATATCTTAGATAAAATATAAGATTTTGGCAATAGAGAGAGAATATTAAATCACAAAAGGACAGCATCAAATACAGGTTACTAAAGAGGATAGCAACAGATTACTTAATTCAAGAATTAAGAGTTGTGTTGGCACTGCAGTACGTGCTGGGAGCTCGAGACTCAAAATCACAACACAACCAGCCTGGGCAGCATAGCCAGACTCTGTCTCTACAAAAAAAAAATAAATAAATAAAATAACCAGGTGTGGTGGCACGTACCTGTAGCCTTAGCTATTTGGGAGGCTGAGGCATCATTTCAGCCTAGGAGTTTGCAGCTGCAGTGAGCTATGATTGCACTACTGCACTCCAGTCTGGTTGACAGAATGAGACCCTGTCTCCAAAAAAAAAAAGAAAAGAGAAAAGAAAAGAGAAGGGAAAGATGTTTTCAGGCCAAGATAATAATCAGCCATAGACCCTGAGAAAAGTCTTCACATGTTCAAGGTACAGAATGGAAGTCATTGTGTCTGGAAATATTGTGTAAGGTAGAGAAAAGGATAAAATTATGTTGGAGAGGAACACAAGAGACAGATTCAGTAAGGTCTCGGTGTGGGTTATGGAGTAGATGAAAGGTCATGGTGGTTAGTGAAGTCAGTGAGTTAAGAGAGAGTGATAGATTATGAGGATAACAGCAGGCAACAATGACCTCATGTAAGCACTCACAGTTTTCTTAAGTAGTTGAATACTTTTAAAAGAAGTATGAGAGGACATTGAACAATTCTCATTACTGGTGCAGAGATTGATATTACTTGATCAGAGGTCCATTTAAGGTTGAGAAGGAACAATTTCTGAAATAAAAACAAGAATTTGGTGGATTTTATGGACGAAAAAATCTTAGTAAAAAACGTAAAACCATTATCTAAAGATAAGAAAAAGAAACAGAAAGTTTGCTAGTTTTTGATAATTTAAGCTTTTAATAAAATAAATGAAAGAAGATGAAGTTTAACTAAATTCTCACTTGCCCCTTACTAAATTTAAGGTGTAACTTTTGTTGAATTACTAACCACTGTCTTTGTATTTCCTTTTTGTGGTTTTAAATTTTATACTATGTTTGCATGATCTTTATAATGGGTTGTATTCCTTCATGTAATTAGTTTTTAAATTCAACTTTCATTATACCACATAATTTCATTGCTTTTTTTGTTGTCAACTTTGTATAATTATTAGTGCCTTTGTTCATTGCTTAGGTAAATTTTTTTCATGTGACATATAAAAAAGTAACAAGTTTAAAGTGTTGGAAATAAAAACCGTAAACTAGAAAGTGGTCTGTACAAATCCTCTAAGAAAGGAATAAAGAGATTATATTGTATATAAAAGAAATATTTAGGTCAAAATTTTAAAGAGAAAATCCCTAGTATATGCTTAAAGCACATATGATGTGATAGAACCATGAAGTAATTATTTTATGACTGACTTCAACAGCGAAAGTACTATAACTTTCAGTCTTATTATTGTTAATAATAATCACTACCTTGCATTCATTCTGACCTACTTGAGGTAGCTCAGTGTGCCAGGTATAGAAAGAAAAGTGACATTTCCTCTGAAATCAGGCTTGGAAGACAATTCTCTTTTGGTAGTGTAAACTACATTTACTTTGCAGGATTTTACCATCAAGTTTTTCAATCAAAAATATGAAAGGATCAATCTAAATTAAATCTGGATGGGGAACATATACATACGGATGTTAGAAGAGGCTCAGCACAGAGATAAATTTTGAGAACATATTAAAAATTTTAAAATGTGTATTTGTTTATAACATAGATAGGGAGATGAGACATTCCTTTTTTTAAAAAAATAATCTTTTTTGTTTGCGTAGCACTTTATAGTTTCAAAGCCTTCATGCTTATATTTCATATGAGCTTCAGAATAAGTCTCTGAGGTAAACAAGGTAAACTTTCCCCACCTGTGTGAATAAAGTAGGAGCCAAATAGATAAGATGCCTGCATGTATCTTATATGTGATAGGAATGAGCTGAGACACTCACCTGTGATTCCTCTCTTCAAATAACTTATACTTTGTCATGCAGCCTGTTATTGTTATCTTTTGTCTAGAAAAAGAAGTGAAAAATAAGTTCAAGTATTTGGCTTTTCAAGAGAAAGTGTGAGCCTTGCACTTAAGTATAAAAATAAAGCTCATCAGTGTTGTTTGTTACTATATTAGTAAAGACACAGAATTCTGTTTTGTTGAAATATTTAGAAAGCAAAAAACAACAGAAGTCATCATTTATTAAGTGCCAACTATGAGTCAGAGATATTATTTCCATTTTAGAGATGAGGACATGTACTCAGTGTCCCTACTTTATCAGTCAGGATTCTTAGTTTTAATCCATGGAAACCACTCTAGCTAATTTAAATAATCCATTTAAGGATATCAGTGATTCTGCAACACTCTGGCAGGGCCAAGGATCTAGCTTAGAGGACAGGCAGCCAAGACCTGTATCAGCACCAGAGCACACTTCAGAGACCCCACAGTATGTAAGGCAGGCAGAGGAATGTCTATCACCTGGAATGCCACCAACAGGTTTGTTGCACCTGTCTCTTTGCCATGCTTGGCCACCTTCACCAGGAAATGAATTATTCATAGTGCGGTCTCTTCTCTACGTCAAAATCTCACAAAGGTGCATCCAATTGATTAAGTGCAGGTCACATTACACGGTCATCTGAGTGAGTTGCAAGGAAGCTGAGAATGCAGGTGGTGGCTTTCTTTTGTTGTTTGTTTTCATGAAAGTAGTACTTATAAGGTGGTAACTTTCCCAAACAAAAGATTTCTTATTGAAAGTGGTTGGGTGCCATAAACATGATACATGTTCACTGTACTCCTCATGGTGTAGTGTGGTAGGTTGCAAAAGGGGCCACACATTCTTCCTTTGCACACACTCAGGCCTAAATGTATTACAGCTTCTTCTATGGAAACGTAATCTCTTTTCCTAAACTCTTTTTTTTATCTTTTTATTTTATTTTAGCATATTATGGGGGTACAAGCGTTAAGGTTACATATATTGCCCATGCCCCCCCTCCCCTAGAGTCAGAGCCTCAAGCGCCATCCCCCAAACGTTCCACATCTCACTCATTATGTTTGTATACACCCATCCCCTCCTCCCCCCTCCCATCTGCCCAACACACAATAAATGTTATTTTTATATGTCCACTTAGGTGTTGATCCGTTAATACCAATTTGTTGGTGAGTACATATGATGTTTGTTTTTCCATTCTTGAGATACTTCACTTAGTAGTATGGGTTCCAGATCCATCCAGGAAAATACAGAGGTGCTATATCACCATTGTTTCTTACAGCTGAATAGTACTCCATGGTATACATATGCCACATTTTATTAATCCACTCATGTATTGATGGGCACTTGGTCTGTTTCCACAGCTTTGCAATTGTGAATTGTACTGCTATAGACATTCGAGTGCAGGTGTCTTTTTCATAAAGTGACTTTTGATCTTTTGGGTAGATGCCCAGTAGTGGAATTGCTGGATCAAATGGTAGATCAACTTGTATGGCTTTAAGGTATCTCCATATTGCTTTCCACAGAGGTTGAACTAGTTTGCAGTCCCACCTGCAGTGTAGGAGTGTTCATCTCTCTCCGCATCCACATCAACATTTATTGTTTGGGGACTTTTTGATAAAGGCCATTCTCACTGGATCTTTTCCTGAACATGGGAACATGAACTCTGAACATGGGAAGGCCTCGTGACCTACAATGAAGTAGAGGCAATATTGTGCTGGTTCCAGCACGGGCCTCAGAGGCCTCCTACACTTCTGCTGTTCCACTGAGAACCCTGCTGCTGCAATGGGAACGATGTCAGGCTAACACACCGAAGAATGGATTCCACATAAAGAAGACAGTGTTATCACAGTCAAAGTACAGACACAAGAGAGCCAAGTGAGAGGCCCCAAGCAACCTGCAGTTGACCACAAATGCATGAATAAGCTCCATCAAACATCCATCCTGGGCTGTACTGGAACCACTCAACCAACCTGCAAACCAGGAGCTCGTAGGTGCTTAATGTTGTAAACTGCCAAAATTTGGGGTGGTTTGTATGCAGCAAAAGCTGTCTGATAAATTTACAAAAAAGGCATTTCCACAGGCTTTCCTGTGTCTAATAGGCTTCACATACTTGAAATTCTTTTCAAGGGTAGGTATGGGTAAGGTGAACTTTTTAGCGCACATTACAAATAATTTGCATGCTTTCACACAGAAGTATTTGTGTTTCCATTTTGTACTCGGTTGTCTTAAGGGACAGCCAAAAAGGGATTTCCCTCATAAGGCTTCACACTACTCTAATGCCAATATAGCTTTTATCACAGTCTGCCAATGTAATTTCATATATTTATTTCCTCATTGTCATTTAACTGCATACTGTGTATTGCAGTGTTCTTTTCTTATGTGAAAAGCCCCTCAATAGCTGTTTATTACAATCTTTGCCACGTAGTCACCTCCCTCTGACAGCAGGGTAACACAGCTTAATGAAATATTTGTAAAGCCCAATGAACTGCTCAAAAGAATGTGCTTTTAAATTCTAAATTATGTTTCTTACTAATGCCATTAATAACATATTTTTTCCTCACATCCGTGTAGCTCGTGGCTTTACTCAACCAACCACACACCTTGTAGTCACTCCAAATGAAATGTTGGGTCTATAAATGATTCTCCTTTAGACAAACTGTCAATGCATGACACATTGTTAAAGCTGTCCTCAATCAGTTTGAAAATCAACAAAGAATGCAAATTGCTGAAATCCTTTCCAATAATATTTCTTGTCTTTATGATGATCATGACACTTTAACACCTTTTCTCCCCCACCCCTGGCATTATGTAGACATTAATATTTAATTGCATCACATTTTAATGGCACCTGTTAACATTAATTTATCTCTAAGCTCTCCTCAGACTCGGTCATATCTGAGACTGTGCTGTGCCAATGAGTCACACACTGTTAGCTAAAAGGAACTTTTAAGTTAAGATATATAAAACGGTTAATAGGATGTCTTGAAAGTAGCAATTAGCCAGTAAACATTCATTGTTATTATTATTATTAGTATTGCTATTTATATTCAACCTCTCATTTTAAAAATGAGAAATCTGAAGCTTTTACATAAATATTGCCAGTAACATGTAACATAACTTTATCAGATCCCGCCTTTTGTTATTTAAAAATATTGTCAAATGCCTCTTATATTCACATATAGTGATTATGGATGAGAAAGATAGAGTTTTTGCATTCCATCTAGGACAGTGCATTGAGATAGGCACCTGCACATATGTAAATAAGTGCTGTGGACTCCGATTTGTCTTCTCAGGGGTGTCAAGTCCTTAATGAGTCTTTGCTATAATCAGTGCTCTGACTAGGAGGGATGTGCGTACACTCATGTACATGCTAGGAAAGGCGGGAAAAGGCAGAACTAAGTTACTCTGTAAAATAAAGGAGGGAGAATTTTGAAGTCCAGTTGGAAACTCCAGGAATAAGAAAGATGTAAAAGAAGAAAGACAGGGAAGAAAAAAGAAAGAAAAAGAATGAGAGAGAAGAAAAGGAAAGAAGGGAGAAGGAAGGGAGAAGTTAGTAATGCTGAGTGCTTTTTGGGATAGAATTGCTAGATAAAATGCAAGATGCCCAGTTAAATTGGAGTTTCAGATCAGCAATGAATATTTTTTTAAGTACGTCCCAAATAGTGCAGGGATATTGATATGGTTTGGCCTTTTGGCTCCTCAAAATCTCATATTGACATTTGATCCCCAGTGTTGAATGTGGAGCCTAGGGGGAGGAGTTTGGGTCATTGAGGTGGATCTCTCATGAATGGCTTCGTGTCCTCCCTGTGAATGAGTGAGTTCTTTATTAGTTCACAGGAGAGCTGGTTAAAAAAGGCTGGCACCACCTCCTCTCTTTCTTTGCTCCTCTCGCCCTGTGACATACCTGTTCCTCCTTGGCTGTCTAGTTTGATTGGAAGCTCCCTGAAGCCCTCACCAGAGCAGATGTTGGCCTGATGGTTTTTGTTCAGTCTGTAGAACAGTGAGCCAAATAAACATCTTTCCTTTATAAATTACCCAGCCTCACGTATTTCCTTTATAGCAATGCAAATGGACTAATACAGATATTAATCAATCAATCAGTCAATTCCATATTTACCTTAAGTACAAATTTAAGTGGGTGTTCTATACTTTTATTTTCTAAATCTTGCAATCCTACCTTGGGGTACAGACAGTAAGAAAAATATACAAATTAGGCATACATACTTTGGAATGTCAGAGGTTAATCCCTCCTCTCTCTCCTCTATGGAGACCATAGATCTCCTCTTCTCCAACTTTTTTCTGTCTCTTTTATAGGCTTCTCATATCTACGTGGAAAACTCTACAGTACATTAAGCAGAACACATTTAAAATCAAATTCTTGACCTTGCCTTTCTGGTCTCTGCTGCCATGTCATTCTCCAGAAATCATCTGCGAATTCTTGGTTTACAATAATTTCCTTGTCTCCATTGTTCTCTATGTCATCATGTTGTTTTATTTCCTCTATAAAACAGCATAATTTAAACAACCATATTTATTTGTTTCTGGTCTGAGTCCTGTCATTAAAATTTAAGTTCTACAAAAGCAGAGAATTTACAGATTTGGTTTACACTAGTATCTTACTGTTCTTGAATTTTTAAATCTTTAATAAACTCTTTCTAATTTATCATCCAACTCAAGAACTGGAACACTAATAACATCTTACATCTATTGATGTGCTTTTTCCCCATCCTACCACTTTTGTTAACTCCTTCTACCCAACGCAACTACTAACATGAAACTTAGTGTGTCTGTGTTGGGTGTGTATGTTTTATTTGCTGGTCAAATCTGGCCTGAGGTTTTTCTTTTTATAGACAGTGAGCTAATAATGATTTTTATATTTTTACCATGTGAAAAGAAACAAAAAATAATTTTCTGTATGCATTTTTTACTGCGTAATATATTGCTAAATTCCATTCATATTCTTATGTATGTTAGGGATCATTCATTTTTCTTGCTATGTAATATTCCATTGAGAATATACTAAACTTTATTCCCATTCATGATTTGTAAGTCTTCTTTCAGTTTTTCTATAAAACTATGCATTATGTATTATCTCAACATATACAACATCTCTTTTTTAAAATTCTTAATATAGACTCTTTCCTTGGATGTCAATTTGGAACTCTCTCCATTTCTTAGGAAGCATTCTCTGCTTTTGCTCACCACATTAGTAATCCTCATTAAAAACATGTACTTCTCCATTCAAATGATTTTTCCTGGGTTTGATTTCTTGATTATTCCATTAGTCTTTCTTCTCTATTATATTATAATCTCCATGAAGGCAAGGCTTATGACATTTTTCCCCCTTAATTATTTTTCTCCAGAATCTAATGCAATGTTTGGCACTTAGTGAATGCCAAATAAATACAATACAAAAACAGATGGAACAAATGATCGACCATGAAGATGTGAAAGCAACTGACATCTGGGTTATGTCTAAAGCTAACTCAATAAAATAGATAAGAACCATATGAAGCCGAAAAGGGTAATAGATAGCAATTCTCCCCTACTAGGTCTTCAAATGCTCATATATTTGATCTGGGTCAAATGTTGAGAATTTAAAAAATTTGAGTAGAATTTAACTCCCCCATTTTTGTATTTGAAAAATGAGAGGGCTGGATTAAATTATTTCTAAAGTTTTTCCAGAGATTCCATCTTAGATTTGTGTGTTTTATACTCATATTAATTAATTATTACAATATCACTGATTTTCCATCTTAATCCATACTTTCTCACGAGTAACATAATTCTGCTAATGAATTTGTGCATGGTACTAATGTATGCAACACTATCTAGGCTGGGATAACTGTCACCCTGACTGTTTTGTCAGCAGGGAGACACTCACATAAGGCAATCTTGTTCCTAATAGTGTTTCCTGAAGTACTTTATCATCACTATCACTTCAAACGAACATTAAAACATTTTGTTTTAAGAATACATCTGCTCTCTCACTCTTATATGAATATATTCATTCTTAATTTATTTTTATTTTTACTTGATTTTTCTTTTAAAATGAATAGCATTCCTAGACATGTAAGTACGGAACATACCATGACATCCTACCTGATTATATTGCCTAAAGATTTCTCTTGAAAACCAAAGAACAATGTTGTCTTGGTTCCTATTAGCTAAAGTCATTGATTTGATTAACTGTTTTACAAGCCAGTTGTGAACTCCAGCTTTGTCTTTGGTGTGTTTTGATTATTTACCACGAGTCTGGGCTCTGTCCCCTCACAATCTGGCCCCAGTTAGATTGAGACTCTCTGTATATTTACTTTAAGGGAAAGGAAATTTCTGTATTTAAAAACAAGCAAGAGTAAAGCAATTTTGCAGATATTCTTATTTGAAAAGGTATTTGAGGATATGTATGATCAGTATTAAAATCAGCATCATTTCTAAAATTTTTATTTTAAACATCTCCCTTAATAGGGTTATCTCTATGTCTATGTTTATAATGTTCTAAGTTTCTGAAAGTTCCTGGATTATCAAACATATTGTCCTAAAGTGGGTGTGGTATGTATGAGGCTTCTTCTGTCACTTACGTTTCTGTTCAGTGAGTTTACTTGCAATCATCTTGTTTTACCACTAGATGGTGGTAAAAATAGTAAGGCATTCAATGTGCTCCTGGGTAGGAAACCACAGAATGGGCACAAAGAAGTGAAGTTTAGGGGTTTATTGGACATAACACAATAAGTAAATTAGTAAACTATGAAAACAGAAACTTCCTGAACTAAAAATAATGCGATATTTTCTCATTCTCATTTGAGTTCCTCAGCTCTACTCTATACTTTCTTCATAAATATTCTCACTTTCAAACTTAATTAGTTGGGCTTTCAAGAAATACATTAAAAAGTTACTTAATTTTTCTCTTCTCTTTGCTGTATATAATTGCATTATTTTGAAAAACATCTGGAAGATGGGCTTTGTGGGTTATGTTATTTAATTGCTAATATATATATGTCCTATATTTTCAACTTTCAAGATTTCAGAGACTGAATTATTACTCTCTCGTATCATCCACAGCAACTGTTACTGACAGATAAACAAAGCCAGTGGTCCATAAATGCCTGTTGAAAGGCATGGTGCAACAAACTCCTGTTCAAAGCTTCAGCCAATTGTACAATCTCTTTTTAACCGGTCATCTGATCCTAATCCTTTTTGACTATTTTTCCCAATAAATCTACAGACCAGAGCCTCTAAGGAAATTAGCAAGACCAAAGCTTGGAAGCAAACACCTCCTTATCTCCCTAATTTTGACTTTTGTAGCACAGCATGCTATAATCTGTCGAGGCTTCCCCTAGAATTTTTTATTAAGGGCTCCTCTCTCTCGCTGTTGTTTAACCTGTAGTCCTCGTTGGTGGTGGTTCTGTTTGGCAGCTTTATCACTTTTCCAGAGTGAGTTTTGCCTTTCCGTGGTGGGTGTCCTTAGCTGAGTGTAATAATTATGGGCTGTCTCACATGTCTTTTCTTCGTATCTTCAGGTACATCTCCACCATAAGTTGTTAAAGTAGGAGGTAAGTGGGTGAGTTTTAATGAATATCATCTGTAGTCCCATACATTCCAGAATAACATGCGGGAAAAGGACACATCTTCTTTTGAGCATCCAAATATTTAACAAAATAGCAACTTGTACTATATAAGCCGCCTTTCACCCAGGAAGCTCAAGAAAAATATCTTGCTTGTGCATTTTTTCTTTGATCAGTACGTCTACCTTCCCAATTTGATAAAATAGCAGTTAAGAGTGAAATATAAACCTGTTTCCTTCATGAGGCTCTGGATTCCTAAAGGCAGGAAATTTAAAATTTGTATTCCTATTATCTAGAGCAGGAATTGGCAAATTGAAAACTCCACATGCCTAATTTGTCCGGCTGCCTGTTTTTGTAAATAAAGTTTTATTGGAACACAGCCATCCCCATTTATTTAAGCATTGAATATGATTATAGTTTTCACAACAATGGCAGCTTAGTAGTTCTGATGGAGACTGTATGGGTCATAGACGTAAGATATTTATTTTTTAGCTCTTTACTAAGAAAGTTTGCCAACACAGATTTGGTGCTTAAAAAATGTTAAATAAGTGAATTAATGGAGAGTATCACCTATATTGATGCCTGACTATAAATAATAATGCTATTTTTAAAATATGAGTTAAGAGATAATGATTTATCTAATGAGAATAAAGATGAAATGCTTTACTTAATTTAATCATCTTGCTAAAATCACTTGTCATAGTAGTAGCTTTCGGGTTTTATTTGATAGTTTGGTTTAGAAACCAAAATATCTGAGTCTTTTAATTATTTTATCAAATTATTGATTCATTTTTGGATCATATGGACTAAGTGGTCCATCATATGGAAATGTGCTGCTTAGGTTATTAGTTCCGTAAAGAAATAATAGCAATTTCTTGGGATAAAATTTTCATAATCAAGTGAGATAAACAGGTTTTTAAATAATACTTTAATTTTTACAGCAATATAAGTTCACAGAAAAATTAAGCAGATAGTACAGAGAGTTGCTTTGTCTCCTCCACACATGGGCAGCTTCCATTACCATCAACATTCCCTACCAGGGTGACACATTTTTTACAGCTGATGAGCCTACACTAACACATCATTATCACCCAAAGTCCAGAGTTTACATCAGGGTTCACTTTTGGTGTTGTACATTCTATGGATTTTGTCAAGTGTGTAATAATATACATCCGTTACTATAGTAACATATAGAACAGTTTCACTGCCCTAAAAAATCCTCTGTGCTCTGCCTCTTCATCCCTCCTTCCCTTCTAATGCCAAACAGCCTCTGATCTTTTTACTGTCTCCATAGTTTTGTCTTTTCCAGAATGTCATATAGTTAGAATCATACAGTATGCAGACTTTTCATATTGGCTTTTTTCACTTAGCAATATGCTTGGAAGTTTTCTCCATGTCTCTTATTGCTTGATAGCTCATTTCTTTTTGTCACCAAATAATATTTCATCGTCTGGATGTATCACAGTTTCTCCATTCACCTACATGCTGGTTGCTTCCATGTTTTGGCCAATTATCAGTAAGCTACTATAAACATCTATGTGCAAGTTTTGATGTGGACATAAGTTTTCAACTCATTTGTATGAATACCAAGGAGTATGTTTAGTTTTGTAACAAGCTGCCAAACTGTCTTCCAAAGTGGCTATACTAGTTTGCATTTGGATCAGCAATGAGTGAGAGTTCCTGTAGCTCCATGTTATTACCAGCATTTAGTGTCATCAGTGTTTTGGGTTTTCACCACCCTACTAGGTGTGGTCATGTTTTTAGCTATAAGATTTTTCAGTGCTTTCAAATTTTTAAAAATAGGCTCTGAAGATTTGGGGTTGTGGTAGCATATACAGTTCTCAATATAAATTGATCATTGAAACATTTTACTGAGGGATGGCTTATGAAATGAATATTCCTGGGGAACTGCCGATAGCATTATTGTATCTCTGTGCCTAGTCTAGCATAATGCTTGGCACATAGCAGCTGTCTGTGGATATTTGCTGAATAAATGAATACTTTAGTTTGGAGCTCATAGAGAGATCTGGGTTGGCTGAAGCTTGAATGAATTCAGATATAATGGAATAATCTTGGGCCTATTTACTAAAAAAGAAGCCAACAGACAAATGCAAGAAAGCCCCAAGGCTTAAGCTGTAGCTATTATATGAATGTTCTATTTTAATAGAATAGGTTAATTAAATGGTTAATTCTAGCATTAAAATTGAAATAGACATATGAGACCAATTAATTGCTTTTTTATGAGTCAATATATTTGGCCAATACTTCACAATAATTCAGCATTCTTTGGCAGCCAGGAGTTGCTGATGGCAGTTTTCTTTGTCAGAACTGTTATCAAACTGTGCTATTAAAAGAGATTTATTTGGTGAGATCTGAGTGGATCTTCAACAAATATGCAGGCAGTCCAAGTTGTTGTCTAACATACAGGAATTTGATGATTTTTCTTTATCCTCTTGGCTTAAGCCACAGTTTATCATATTTTGAATATGGTCTGAGTAAGCTTCTCCAAATGTGTCTCATACAAGTATACCTTTAAGCCAACATTTTATCTTGAAAAAAAATATTTATATAACTTTGTATTTGGCTTCACATATTCATTTAATATAGAATTTTTGCTGACTTAAACGCTTTTTCCCTGTTCTTATTCTAAATAGCAAATTTATGTTATTCCATTTTATAAATGAAGAAACAAAATTCTGAAGCAGGTTTCAATGCAATTGTAACACTAACAGTATGAAGTAGAGTGGTGTTTAAGAACTTGAATATTGACCTGCCTTTTAAGCTAAGTATGTTTGATAATTTAATTCTATTTTTAAAATTTGTACATAGTTTTTTATTCTTTATAATAATAAATACCTTATGATCATTTCTTCTTGCAATATTTAAAAATTCTGACATGGTTTAGCCACTTTTTCTTGGTCAAATTGTTCAGAGGGTTGCAAAAATACTTATCTCTTCTTTAAAAAATTTTAAATACACCAAACATGATGAAGAGTAATACACATTTTGATATTTTATAATTGCTGCTGGAATATAAATTTCCATAAATGCACTTTTAATTCTCATAATTCTTAACATATTAATAGAGAATATTCACATATTTTCAAAATATATTTTTATGAGGGAAAATATTCCAATCATGCACATAGGGTTTAAAAAATTCTTATAATTCTAAAGCATGAAACATGCAGTGGACATAAATTAAAATTTAAAAAACATCTTAAAAATAAAATTTAGTAAAAGTGATCTGTTAATCACTTTTTTAAAACACTTGCTCTATTTTTTCAAGGGACAATGCTGTGAATGATTGTTTTGGATTGAACTAGTCCCACTAGCCTAAGAATAATGAATCACCAGGAAGAAGTTGTTTGTGGATAAAACCAAAGAGGTAGAGATAAGACTACTGGTGAAGGGCTTTGTGTGTCATGATAAAATTTGAATAATGGGCTATAGAAAATGGGAATTGTTAAAGGTTGTCAGGAGAATTGGACTTATTTGAGTTGGGTTTTAAAAATATGTCTGTATGAAGAGTGTTTTGTGTAGGTAAGACTGAAGTCAGGGATGAGAAAAGAGTGAGAACCCATCTCTACAAAAAATAGAAAAGTTAGCTGGGTGTGGTGGTGTGTACTTGGAGAACCAATTACTTGGGAAGCTGAGGCAAGAGGATCACTTGAGCCTAGGAGTTTGAAGCTGAAGTGAGGTATGATGACACCACTGCACTTTATCTGGGGTGACGGAACAAGACTCTGTCTTAAAAAAAAAAGAGTATATTACGAAGTCTCAGAAATTTAATGAAAGCCTGAACTCTATCATAATTCAATGTATAGACAATGACCAAGGAATCTCTAAATGCTTAGTAAGAAAGAAAGCAATTTGTGAAGAAGAGTAGTTAATTTCAAAGAAAGGAGGAAGTAGAAGAGTGCAAGAAAATCAAATAATAAAAGAGTCTGGACTATAAGTAGCCAAGATTAGAAAATGGATATGAGAAGGAAAACCTGAGGAAGCACTCTCCTGGGAGGAAGAATAAAGAAGGAGGTTGTAGAGAAGAAATCCTGAAGCAAGAAGTTCTCCCATTAGGTTGTATCAAAGGACTGAATACAATTGAGTCTTACACAAAGGGAAAGTTAACTGCACATTTTGATGTACAGTTGCTACCTCTATGATTGTGAGTTGTATATTTGAGTTAAAAGTCATGCCCATATAAATGCTAAATCATAAAGGATAATTTAAAGTGATTTGGATGTGTATGTATAATTATAGAAAAATAGCTAGTTCTCTATATAGAAGTTCTTCTTGTTCTTGCCATATGAACTTGATTATTTAGTTATATGGTTCTCAGACCTCATATCTATGAACTTAGTGAATTTAGCAGGATGATTTCCAGAAATATGAAGAAATATGGCTTCATGCCTAATTTAGGACCCAGTGTTGAACCACGGCATTGCTAATGATACCACATGGGTTTTGGATTGTTAGCATTAGGTGAACTGATTGATATATGTTTTTGATAGTATGATAAGCTAAAGATATTCACTTATATTCTTATCTTCTTATTAAAAATAATGAAACGAAGGCAGATTTAAGTTACTTTTTGCTAATATTCTCAGTATTAGATGTTGTTCAATTAACTTGTATTTATCTAGACTCATGTGTTGGAGGGATTTGGCAACATAACCAATGATGACAAACACAAAGACTTACATATTGAGTCTCTTATCTGACTCAGCCATGAATTCATCTACCACTATGTGTGCAATGTACTTTCTAGTACATGAACTTAATTGTACAGTAAAAGGGACACAATTCTTGATAATACACTCAGAGATGCATTGATTTTGTACTTTTACAGTCAACTTTCACACATGGGCTCAGCTAAAGTTAGTTTACATTCTCAAATGTCAGGCTAACTGGGACTCTGAGCCTACTGGATCTATGGAAGTCCTAAGTATGGTTCTGGTGCCCACTGACAAGCTAAAATCAAACAGCAATGATTACAATAGCAAGATGGATAATTTATCCCTTATGGGGTACAATTAAATCTTTTTTGTACTAATACTATTATAAATTTTTCTTTGGGATTTTCCTAAATTACTTTTATATTACTATATCATTCTCTCCTCATTTTTTGGCAGTTATATTAATGATCTTTATAATGCTATTTTATTAAGATTTACTCAGAAAGGCAGTCATTTACTACTGTGTAAGAAATTTTGACAATGAATTTAAAATATATTAAATGGGTTCCTACTAAAAATAATATTTTCCAGAAGTTAAATACAAATCTTTGGACAGAATTAAAATGACAAAAATTCATCAAGGCAAAAGAGGGGAATTTTATTTTGTTATATGAGTATATGTAAATACTCATATAACAAATGTTAAATGAAGTTATTTGCATGATGGGTATAAAATCAAATATATTAGAATTAACAACAGAAACTTTTTTCCATCTTTCCATACAGTTTAACAACATTTTAAAAATGTTTACCATTAATGTTATTAAAAAAGAAGAAAATATCATGAGCCAAATTTTTTTGTTGCATATAAATGTCTATATGTGCACAGAAAAGAGATGGCCACTCAACAAGATGGTTACAGAGCCATTTAAGTACTATTTGTATTTTAATAGTGTGCATTTTATTATCACACATGCACCCAAAACCCCCAAATTGTTTAATAAAATGCAAAAGTCATCAAGAGAACAATATAACAAAGACTGGATTCCTGTATTAGGGTTCTCCAGAGAAGCAGAACTAATAGAGAGACAGAGACAGGAAGAGAAGAAGGGGAGAGGAGTGAGTGACAAAGAGATTGAATGATTTATTTTAAAAAGTTTTAAGGAATTGCCTCAATCAGTCTTGGAGTCTGGCAAGTCTAAACTCTGCAGAGTAGGCTGGCAAGCTAGAGACCCAGTGAAGAGTTGCAGTTAAAAAGACAAACATTTAAGACAAGGTACTTCTGCTTCATTTTGACAAATTAAGTAGGGAAGAAAAGAACATGGATAGAAACATCTGAATAATATAATTAATAGAAGTGTGTATGTGCGTGCACGGATAGTTTATTAGGGGTGGGGTTAGAGGGTATGTGGGTGTACAGCCCCAGAACCTTACATTTTCTGGATAACATTGATTCTCCCCTTGCCTTCAAGCTTCATTCATAGAGCTCCACAAGCTCAGAGTCAAGGGGGTATCTCTGATTCCCAACATCTAAAACTGAGAATATCAGTAAAAGGTAACTTAAATCTGCCTTTGTTTCATTATTTTTAATAAGAAGATGAGAACATAAGTGATTATATTTAACTTATCATACCATCAAAAAAGCTGGTCTCTGTAAGACCAACCTTCCACTAATCCTCCAGACCTCCCACACAGAAACCAGGAGGTGGGGAGTGGCAACGTTCTGCATGCTGTGAATTAGAAGCCTTATTAACAAGAGGTAAGCAGGAGATCAAGGGCTTTTTATATTTCCATTAAGACTTAGAAACCTTCTCCCTCAGATCACAGCCTCTCACGATAATCTGCCTTGGAATCCACCAAGACTAATCTAATCACACTGTTTATCTCTATGTATTTTAGTAACTCTAGGAGTCCAGGACTCCAAGGTTATCTCTCATGACCTGGACACTTATACTTCAGTGATTTTATTAATCCAACCCCATTTTACAGTATTGCTTGGTTCACAAAACTTTCCATATGTCCTCTGGGTCTTGTGGTCTGTCATCTATAAAATCTCCTATAGCTTCAAGTTCTTCTGAGCACATTCTTATTTGCTCTAACCCTAAATGAACTCTTCCTTCTGTTCACTATGTTTTCCCTACAGTAACCTTAAGTGATGTGCTCACAGTTTAGCACTGTCTCTGGAGGAAGAGACTTTTTTGTTTTTCCACATCCCTAACACAAGGGTTTTCTTGTCTTCATTGCCAATTTCAGACTGGTTTTTCTCCTGCTGCCCTACACTTCTCCATCTTTGAATAACATGACCTCTGTTATTAAGCACTCCTTTTTTTATTCATCAATAGATTTCCATGCTACTCTACCTCATTCCTTGACCATTATAGCTATTGGCTTAATATCACTTTCTACAGCATTGCTCCTGTCATAATCATTATTTTCCAAATTCTTCCAGACCTCTAGTTTCTTAGTTTTTTAACCTCCTATCCTTCAAACATCTTATGCTTCATGCTTTCAAACACTCAATCCTATGTCATACTTTGACATTGTCATTCTGAATAACTGCAAACTCTCAATAATCTAAATGTGACATTTAGCACACAGTCTTTGCTTCTAAACTGTAATAATTCTTTGACCTTAATAGAGTATACAATTTATTGGATCCATTTTTACTTGGCCTTATCAACCTTAATTTAGATTCTATGCTAATAGAATTTCTTCTTTTGCATACATGTTGCCAATGATATCTATGTTGTTCTTCAGTAGTTAATACTCAGTATGCGTCATTGTTTGATGTTCATAAAACTTCAGATAATTTATTATTTCCTCATTATTAATATTTATTATTTGCTTGGATACTGGCATACCAGCCTCTCCTAGTTTTCCCCTTACCTTCCTGAATGTTCCTTCCTGTATTCGTTGCAAGCATCTCCTTGCCTCCTAAACCTCTAAGCTTTGGAGTGGATCAAGGCTCAATCATAACCCCCCTCCTTTTCTCTATATGTTAATACTCACTTCATAGTGACCCTTTCTTATCTTGTGTATTTAACATTAATATACATTCTGTTCACTCTCACTTGTGTTTCTCTACCTTAAGGCTCTTCTTTGAATATGGACTCTTAAGCCTATGTAACATTTCCACTGGGAAATTTAAGAGACATTTTAACTGTCATGTGTTCAAAACTGAATTCCTCATACCTTTTTTCACTTCTAATCTCTTTCTCTTGCAATCCTACAGATCTTGAAAAAGTTTTTTTCAGGGAAAGGAAAGCACAGTAAGTACAAAGGCCATGATACTGGAGTGCTTATAACATAACTGAGAACAAGTAAAGAAGGTCAGATGTCTGGAGCTGAGTTAGCAAACTGGAGGATAGTAGAAGATGAAGTCAGAGGTAATGAGATTCAGTTGTCATTGCTACAACTTTGGCTTTTGCTCTAAATTAAGATATGTAGTCATGGGGGTGGGCTTTAAGTAAAGGGGTGATAAGTTCTAATTTATATTCTACATCAATTACTGGAAGTTTTGTTAAGTATATATTAGGTAGACAGCCAGGGACCTCCGGACCCTCTTGGGGACAAAGCCAGGCAGCCGGACTGAGCAATTGCTACGTCTAGGGGAGGAGAGAACACCCTATGAATCTGCTAATGGGAACTTAGCATGCCAACTACAAAAAAATGCAGAGGATTCTCTAGCCCGTGGGCCAAGCAGCACAGGTACTGTGTCTGGAAGGTGACCTAGGGCAACGTAAGGCTAATTATCATGTCATTAGCTTAAATTTACACTGTGGCTTAGTCCCCAACCCAATGGGCTTTCAGAGAGGTTCATGGGAGATCTGCATGTGTAGTAAAACTCAGGTCATATAACTCCCAACTGTCCATCAAAGTGGTTCCATGATGCTGCCTGAACCACAAGGAGGGCCCAATCCAGATACTATAAAACGAAACCCCCAGACCATGACCAAAGCCTTTTTGTTATGACAAGGGGTCTGTTCATCATCTGTGGCGAATGTATCTTGTTCTTCTTCTGTAACCTTTATCTTCACTCTTGTTATATAATCCTGTCTTTCTCTCCTTAATAAACCTCATTTCATGCTTACCTTGCTTTCGATGTACTTGGTCATTCTTCAGCCAACAGCACATCAAGAACTGACATTTCAGACTGCTGACCCAACATATAGACTGTAAGGGTCAAATACAGAAGCTAAGCAACCAATTGAGTTTTACATAGCCCAGGTGACAGATGATAATGTTTGCCCAGGGTGTCATGATGGAAGATGAAAAAGTGATCTAAATCTGGATATTTGAAGCTAGTGATGACAGGATTTGGTAGTTTTTCAAACAATGCTTTGACAATTTTTTTTCACGCCCACCTTCCTGGGTAAAATGCTATTAAATTGAGCAAGTAGGTATAATTTTAAAGAAGTAACTTTCCATTAAAGTATTTCTAAAATGTAAAGAAAATGGCCTGTATTAATTATAGGCAGACCTCTTAATTCAGAGGCAGGATATAAGCCATTAGAAGACCTTGGCTGAGTGTAAACACAATGCTAGGCCTAGAGAAAATACTCACTAAATACATATATTCCTGACTTACATGAGTCAACTTAATGATTTTTCAACTTTATCATGGTGCAAAAGTTATATGCATTCAGTCAGTTCTTTGACTTATGATGGAGCTGTGTCCAGATAAACTCATCCTTAGTTGAAAATATCTTTTGACTTAAAATAAGTTCAACTTATGATGGGTTTCTTAGGATGTAAACCAAATGTAAGTCAAAGAGTATCTATATTTTAAATATATAAATGAACTCACAAGCAAGGTTCAAATGGAGTGTAGATGATAAGACATGAGGACATATAATAAAGAAGAGGTTGTATCATAAGTAGACATATATTATGTTATAATGCTTGTATGTCTGGAGAAGATACTAAACCAAGGAGCTTATTAACAGTGATGGAAGCGGATGAGTTATCCTCGTAAGAGAAAATGTAGAGATAAAATAATAGAGGTGGTTCAGAAATGGCTAAGAAAAATTTTAAGATATAGTTAAGTAAGAAGATACAATAATAAGTATTTGAGTAGATGAAAGAATAACTAAGGAACATAGAAAATAATGAGACAATTTTGGAAGCAAATCTTTCTTCCTTTATTTTTTGTTCCTATAAATTCATTGTTTAAATGAAATCCTATGGCATTGTCCTATATATATGAAAAAGCTTGAAGTATTTGGTTTAAAGAATATAGATAATGTTGTTTGATCACTTTAAGTACTTTTAACCTATTTTGAAAAACAACAATTTAAATGAATTAGACTTATGAGAAAAAGCTAAAGGAAGCATCTAACTTACAAATTTTAATCTTTAGGAAATGACTTAGTAAAGATATTCAACTCTTTGAAGCTGTATTTGTTTTCAGAGTGCTAAATTATATTTTCTTGCTTTCACCATGGAGATGACAAAGGGGACCAGATATAAATTGGAGCACAATAAATTTAGGTCCATTACTAGGAAATCCAAAAACCATATAGTAGAAAAATGGATGCTGCTGAATCTTAGAAATATAGCTAGATCAATCATAGCAAATAAAACTGAGACCAAAACATAACAAAACAAAACCATTCTATAAAATTGATAAAATTAAACTGTTCAATTTTACCACTGGAGTGCTTGGAGACCAGAGTGTTTAGAACATTGATTTGTAAGGATGTGCAGGAATTTGTAAAACTTAGTTTTTCAGAAAAAATTAACAACTACTGAAGCACTCTCCAAGCAAGCAATACTTTAGAAATCTGAAATAATATCTATCTACCTGAGAGCAGAAAGTCAAGATATATAATTGGGCCATCCAACGGAATTGAGAGAATCTTTAGAAAGCATCCCCTGAAGCAATGTGGATTGCACATTTCACAATATGATGGACTGAACACAGCAAGAGTCCACTTTTATTCTGCAAAATATGCTGCCAAGGTGCTCAACACAAGAAAAAGGGTTATTTTATCAGTGACATTATCTTAAATCATCAGTGTGCTCTTACAAGAGCTGAAAGCCCTTGTAAGCCTTCCTGGGGAATGCAAAGTTTAGCCAATTGAGAGACTGACATTCATCCGGCAGAAAGAAGTAGATGGTGGATAGACGAGTCAAACCAGTGCCTTCAGCAAATTCCAGCTGGCTCTTCAGTTATAATTAGTATTATGGAATTGTCATCTATGCTTGAGTCTGACAGGAAAAGGTTTCAATATTTTTTTTTTGAAAAAAATTACTGTCTTTTTTTGGTCACGGTGGTAAAATGTGTGTGCAAAAATCCTGTCACTCACAAAATTTCTGGATCTGACTGTCAGGAACTTCAAGTATTTTCAAGGTGTTAATGAATTGACATCCATTATCTGTTTCTTGCACCTGAAGTCAGATGCCATAGTTAATGTGCACTGAGTATCATAGTATGCTTTCACAGAGTATATAAGACATTCCAATAGCAGCACAGCCGGTCCCTTCAGGACAAATGAGTAGCAAGAACCTATGAGATTTCCTATGTGATTCCAACTCAACTGACTGAGAAGCGAATAATTCAGTCAGTCCAGTTTTAGCTGACATTTGTTTTAGCATTTTGTAGACATTACCTTAAAATAAAATTGGGATATATTGCTGAGCCATGTCACACAATTATTTTAATTTTTAAATCAATTTTCTATCATTTATGTTTCTACAAAATATATGCATAGATAGACATACATAATTTTCTAAGAGTTAATTTTATTATTCTAAGGCCAGAATTCAAAATAAGTAAGAATAAAGGACTTTGCTTCTTTCATTGAGCTAAGAATCTGTTATATATTAAGGTAATTTGAGGGAGGATTCTGGAAATATGGTGGAACAAGAAGCAAGAGGAGTCTCCTTCCCCACTGACTAGGACAACAACTGCACTGGAAGAATTGGTCTGATGTAACTATTTTGGAACTCTGGAATCTATTAAAGGCTTGCAAGTTCCAGGGAAAGGCTTGGAGGGTAAATTGTGGTTAGTTTCAGTCAATTTCAGCTCTTAGTATAGTAGCAGCTACCTATTCCCAATCTCTCCACCCCATGGCATGGAGCTGTGCTCCTGTTTGTAGAGCAACCTACACATAGCTTGCACAATGCAAGATGGGCAAAAAGGACCCTGTCCTCCAAATATTGGGGATCTGTGCTCTGACTGCTGATTGTTACTTCAGATCACAGACATGCAGACAAAAAGGTGGGTAGACATTATTGTTTCACCTTCCCACACTATTGCAAGCCCCTCCCTGTCTAGCTGAAGTGACTTCCAGGGAATTTAAAAGGCTGGGCACCCTTCATTGCCCTCCCCCCTTGATTTTTTTCTCTTTTTTGGGGGGATTGTCAGACATTAAGGAGTAGGACATTCAAAAGCAGCTGCATACACAGAGAAGATTAGAACGTGACTGTGCATGCCCAGAAAAAGACATAAGCTCAGCAAAGATCTGGGAAGACCTTAAGGTTACACCACAGACTGATTCTTGACACCAAGAGAACAGAAGCAACAATAAAAAAAACACAATGAAAAATAACTAAAAATGGCAAACCCTGGCGAGTAGAAAGAATCTAATTTCTAGAGTCACACATTGTTAGATTCAAATGTCTAGTCTGTAACAAAAAATCAGAAGGCATACAAAGAAGCAGGAATGTACATACTATTCAAAGGAAAAAAAATCAGTGAAAATTGTCCTTGAAAAGATCAAATGGCAGATCTACTAGAAAAAAACTTAAAACAACTGTCTTAAAGATGTTCAAAGAGCTAAAGAAAGATGTGGAAAAACTCAAGAAAGTTTTTAATTTAAAATATTGTACTAGTCAGCTTCAGAATATTTTCAGTTTGATTTTAGATTTGCTATCTTTTATTGATATTCCTATTTTGTTCATACATCAGTCTTTAATTTCTTTTAGTAATGTTTTGCAGTTTTCATTGTACAAGGCTTTCATCTCCTTGGTTAATTTAATTTTTAAGTGTTTTATTATTTGTGATTCTATCATAAATGGAAGATTTAATATTGTTAAGATTAAATGGAAGATTTAATATTGTTAAGATATCAATCCTACCCAAGTGATCTATAGATTCAGTGCAATCCCTATCAAAATTCCAATGACATATTTATGCAGATATAGAAAAACCTTTCCTAAAATTTATAGGAAATCTCAAGGGACCTGGAATACCCAAAACAAAAATCTTGAAAAAGAAGGACAAATATGGAGGACTCATACTTCCTGATTTCAAAACTTACTACAAAGCTATAGTAATCAAAACAGTTTGGTGTTGGCATAAAAATAGATAAAGACAAAGGAATGGACTAGAGAATCCAGAAATAACCCCTCATATAGATGGTCAAATAATTTTTGGCAAGGATGCCAAGACCATTCAATGGGGAAAGGATAGTCTTTTAAACAAATGATTTTGGGGAAAATGAATGTCCACATGCAAAAGAATAAAGTTGGACCCTACCTAACACCAGGTAAAAAAATTAACTCAGAATGGATCAAAGATCTAAAACTATGAAACTCTTAGAAGAAAACATAGGATGAATCTTCAGAATATTAAAGTTGGCAATAATTTCTTGAATATGACAACAAAGGCATAGATAAGAGAAGAAAAATAAACAATTTAGACTTCATGAACATTTTTAAAACTTGTCAATCAAAACACAGCATCAATAGATTTAAAAAGGTACTAAAGAACATCGGAAAATGTTTGCATATTATATATCTGATAAGACAATAATAGCCAGAATATGTCTAGAGTTTCTAAAAACAATAACAATAAAACAACTAACTTAAAAATTGGCAAAGAACTTAAGTAGACATTTCTTTAAAGAAGATCTATAACTGTACAATAAGTACACAATGCATCTCCACACCCACATTCACCCTGTTAATTCTGTTTCTCTGAAGAACATCAGTTAGAACATCCAGATGCTGAGTATTTTATATATGGTTGTGTTTGTGAACTTTTTATACAATGCAACCAAAGTCCACACAGCTATAGACTTAAGCTAACAATAAATTTGCATTTATAATCAATAGCTCTAGAGTTGGGATTGAGTAAGTGAAGGATAAACAAAAATTGAAGTAATTACAGCATACAAGTTTATAAGGAACATAGATGAAGAGCAAGTGACCCAAATGTTCAGAGGAAGGAGAAAAATAAAAGCAAGAAGAATGGGGAAGAAATTGATAATTTGAATTTATTTTTTAGGAATTGAGGACCAGTTAAAACTGTCTCAAATTATGTAAATGTTTTCAGAGGTCAATCCCATTTGAAACAGGGACAGTGTCCTGCGACTCAAAAAAGAAATATGTTGTTCTCTATATCTTTTACTAAAGGTAGCAGCAATTTTTAATAAGATATAACAATATGATTATCACAAAGCTCATCAGAGAATACTCTTGTCTGGAAAGAGAAAACATTAGGGCAATCCAAATTATCCCATTTTCATAATGTGAATTTTTAATAAATATATGTATTGATAAATGACTAATTTTATATAGATTAGAGTTTGAATAAATGACTACATAATACAAACTAAGTTCTCCTTTATTGATAAAGATAGGTATATCAGCACTAAAACAATCAATTCTCCTGGAATAAAAACTTAAAAAAGAATAACTGATAGTTGTATAAATCAGCAGAACTGAAGTCTCAATTTTTCCTTAATACTGATTCTTACTTAAAAAGAGCGACTCAGAGATTATTCACATCTGTGAATGAGTAAGTTACTTGAACTTGTTATTTTCATTTGAATTGTATAAATAAATAAGATGTTCACTGGTAATTGTGTTTCCATAATGAAATTAGTTTTAAATATGGTCTGTGATTTATTTAATTTGCTCCTGTTATGATCTATGCCAAAGGTGAATCCATAGCCTAGAGCAATATGCATGTTTTTACAATTACAGTGTTTGATAATGTATCTACCAAACTTTAAAAAAAATACAAAAAAACCTTTATATTTGTTCTAATATAAATATAAATCCAAAAAATAAAAATCAAGAGAGAGAAAAAATAAAGAAAGGAAAAAACATCCAAACACCCTGGCAATATAATATGAATACATGAGCAAATGTGATGGATATGAGAAGAATTTTATCTTGGCTGATGGTTTTCCTAAAGTGTAATTCATGCATAGATCCAAAAAGAATACAAATGCCCAATTTGAAAGCTATTAAGACAGGAGACATAACATGGGTTCTTGTGTCATTGTCAAGTACTGTCTTTTTGAATTTTCTGATTGTTTTGTGCCTTGCCAAGTTGTCTCTTCTAAACAATATAATCTCATAATGCAACTATAAAATGAAAACCAAAAATTTGCCTATAGCTTATAAAAAATTAGATTATTGGTCTGAAGAAAAATGGGTAAAGACCCTGAAATAAAGTTGTCATAAATTTCCATGTTTTCTCCATTATTTTTTCAATATTTTTTATAGAAAAATCTCATCTAGCACAGGGCCTTAAACATAGAGTCACTCAAAAAACGTCTGCTCAATTGAATTAAATTGGATTGAATTGAAGAAAACGACTTCTATTTTGATACCGTTCAGTTGGGTTCCATTGAAAGAACTCCTGCTGGGGCTTACAGACTTTCTTTCTAACCATATATTTGCCATTTACCAATTTTTTTTCTTCTTTTATGTTTTAACATTTAAAAAATTTTAGATAAAGACAGATTATTAGCTGAATTTCATCCATCCATTCATTTATTCATTCTTTTGTTATTGCATTTTCAGTAAAACAAAATGATTCTTTGAAGAGCTTTTGTTTATGAAACTATCTCAGGTGTTAATATTATGTATTTTTGAAAGGCTTTATTCTAAATTTTTGTACTATTCTGATTTATTTATGTAATAATTAATTGTATAGGCTGGGTAAAGTCCTCATGTAAAGGCCGAATAGACTGAATATGAAAAATTTTATAGCATGGTTCTAGTTCCTATAACAAAGTCTCAAAATCATTATTTTTGACTAATCAATTATTTTTAATTGAAGTATAAGACGCTTTAAACCAGTAAACAAAATAAAAGTACAATACTCTATGAATTATCATTAAAAATCCCATATTTCATTTTTAACATAAATATTCAATTCACCCAGCACCATTTATACAAAGACAGACCCATTGCTCTGCAGTGCCACCTTTGCTGTCAATTAAACCCATTTACACATGTACTTTTTAAAAATCTCTTTTATGTTTAATTTGATCTGTGTTTCTATCCATGCACCAATGCCACAGTCTTCCTTTTAACAAGTCCTTTCTTATTCTCCATCAAATGTTTTTGACATTCTTGACCATTTATACTTCCATGTAAAACTTTATAGCAGTTTGTCAATTTCTATATCATTATTTAGTGACTTTGGTTGGGGCTGATTGAACCTATAAATAAACCTGAGGGAGAATTCGTATCTTTTCAATATCCACTCAACAATCCATGAACAACTATGTCTACTCTTCTTTTATGTGGGTCGTTAATCTGTCTCAATAAAATTTTATTTTGACTTTTTAGAGATTTACATATTTTTGTTACATCTATTTCTAAATATTAGAATTTTTAAGATTTTATGCTATTATAAATATCTTTCAATTGCTTTTTTAACAATCAATGGCTGGTATATATAAATACAACTTAATATTTCACATTGAAATTATGTCTAGCAAACTTGCTAAGCTCACATCTGTAGAATGTTTGAAAAAAATCTCACAGAGATAATTTTTAATGTTTTAGTACTAAGATGTTTGTCATAGTATTTATTTTTTGTACTCACCATTTACCAGACTTAAGATGATCTTCTTTCTCCTTCATGTTAATAATAAAAATAGCAGTGTCTTATTAAATTAATATTAAATAGTGATTATTTTTATTATTGATAGATATTAAATTTTATCAAAAGTAATCAGCCTCCTGCTACATGGAAACTAGCTGTGGCCAGTGCTTAATTGCTCCTTTGATCATATGCTGGTGCTTCTCAACCATAAATGCTATTTTTAAGAATTCTGACACTACCTTGCCACATCCTACAGCTGCCAAGGGAGGGTTCGGTGTGGCCAGCAACTATGTATACTCTACTGAGAGGATATGGCTGGTACCAGGGTATTTCTATGTCATATTTCTATAGCATCCTGTTCATATCAGCTGAACTTTCAGAAGCGCTATTGCTCCTCTCACCATGAATATTAGTAATGCTGTTCCAGAGTGTCTTAGTTGCCATATTTACTCTTGTTTAAAATACATACTTTTAAATATTTTTGAGTTTTGTATGCTACTAATTTCTTTAGCATATTTATTTACATTCGTGAGATTTTCATGATTTATCTCTATAATTTTGCCTGTATTTTTTAAGATTATGCTAACCTAAAACAAAACAAAACAAAATCTTCGAAAGTTTTTCCCCTGTATATTTACATTAACAGTTTTGTAAAATTGTTTTTTCTTTCCCCTGACTTTTTCTTGGTTGATTTTATTAGCAAAGTTATTTAAGTTTTGAGCTTTCTACTGCTTATGGTTTTTCAATCTAGATTTCATTACTTTAATATTTATAGGGCTATTCAGATTACTAATATATTTTTTGTAATTTTTTCATTTTACCTAATTTTTTCAACTTTTTGGCATAAAGTTGTTCATGATATACTTTATTGTCGTTAATGTGTGTATGGTATATAGTGATATTCCCCTTTCCATTGTTACTGTGGCTTATTTGTCCCTTCTTTTTTCTTGGTGTCACTGGATTTACATTATTATTTGAGACTTTATAAAGAACCAATTTTGTTTTATGTTTATGTTTTCTATTATATGTTAATTTCTACTTTGCCCTTGTAATTTTTTTCCTTTCTTATTGTTTTTAAGTTGCTGGGGTTTTTTTTGTTTCTACTTCCTGGGAAGTCAGTTTAGATTAATCCAATTTTAGTATTTTTTAATATATTAATTTAAAGTAATACATTATTTTATTTAAGTGTGTCTTCAGGTGCATCTCGTCAGATTCAATATATTACATTTTAATAATTTCTAGACAATAGTGCCTTTGTGGTTTTATTGGTTTTCCATATATTATTTAAAAGTGACTTTTAAAATTTCTGAATTTGTGATTTGTAGTGATATTTTTGATTTATAGTTTATTGCACTGTGGTCTGAGAAGACACCTAATGATTTTAATTTCGGGGGAAATGTTTAGAAGACTATATTTTGATCTAGCATTTGATAAATTTCTATGATTTTTTATCAACTTGAAAATAATCCTACATCCTCTCTGTATATGTGTGTATATAATTAGTTAAAATTTGTTAATTGTATTTTTAAAATATCCTATATCCTCATAATTTTTTGTCAGTATTTTTCAATATAATTGAAAGAGTGTGTTAAACTCTTTGACTTAGATTTTAGAATTGATAAATTTTGTCAAATGTTGCTGTTATGACTTGAGGCTATGTTATTAAATGAATACAAAGTTAGTTGTTGCTATATATTTTTAAGTGGATGAACCCTAATGTCCATTTAAATTGCCCTTCTTTTTTATTTGATATTATTTCTTACCTTAAAGCAACCTACTGTATTTGGGGATACATTGATGAAATTAAGCTCTACAGAAAATTATTTGAAAACCTATTTTCTCAATCCTCCCAAGATGGACCTTAGCTAATATTTCAGATGCATAAGAGGTAAGTTAATTTTTTATATATGATGGATGCCTTATGGCATTGACACTTAGTTTTCTTGTGGACAATAATTTAGAAAAGCTGCCTTAAATTTTAATTTTTTCATATTAGTATATGCCGTGGCCCCTCTACAAGACGGAGGATGAACACAGAACACAAAACAAAAATGCAGAACACAAAGAAAAACGTGGACACACATACAGACAGTTGACTGGAGTAATAATACATCATGTCAGTTTTATAATTCTACTCTAAAAAATTAAAGTTAGTTCCTTATACATAACCACCTAGGCATTTCAGCAATGGTCATAAATTCCAGAACACGTAGCCTTAAGGATACAGATGTCCCCTGATTCAAAGTTTCCAGGTGGTTACTCTAGGTGCCAGGCATGGATCACAGACTGAGATTAGCAAGGATGGGCAAGGCAGCCACAGGGGGCATTTCTCGTTCCCAGTTTCTCTTAGGGTGATCCCCTCAGATCTTAGGCTGATCCCTGGCAGCTGTGCATGGCTTAGGTTGCCCCTCCCTTAAGGGGTCTTACCCATCATTGACTAACCAGCAATCTTATGGGGCTCAAGCAGCAATCACAGGAACAATGTGTTTATCATGTGGCCTCCAGACCCCCAATGCCGTGGGGCTGGGCAGCTTTTGTTTACTTACAGCTCAGGTCCTTTGTTATGCCTCTAGGCAATAACCTTGTTTATCACAGGGACCTTGTCAGGAGCACATTACTTTTAAACGCTCTGGGCAGAGCACGTATATTACTAAATTTAATTCTTAAACCAGGAAAATATAATGTCAGTCCCCTACAAGTATATCTACTTATTACTTATTTTTATAAGATAGTATTTGTTTCTTTGGTGTAATATATTTTTTCATATCTTTTTACTTTCAATCTTTTTCTTTATATTTAAGGATGTCACTGGTGACAACTTTTGTTTTATTGTTTTAAAATGCATTTATTTTATACACGTCTTAAAATGATGTTTACCTTATCTATAGAATTCTATGCCAGCATTTATTTCCTTACAGGAGGTGAACCTATGTTTCCACTATCCCGGTGTTTATTGTTTCTGTTGAGAATTTAGTTATTGCTTTAATTTTTGTTCCTTTGAAAATATGTCTTTTTGAATCTGGATGTTTTATTTAAAGGCTTTTTTCTTTCTGTATGTGTTTTTAATAGTTTTACATTATATGTCTAGTAGTGCTTTTGTGTTGTTCTTGTTGTTTTCTTATGTATTGTTTTATTTTGGTTGATACTATTTTCTTAATATTTGGTTTGATATGTTTGTAAATTTTTGAATATTCACTATTTCTTCAAATATTGTTTTTACCTGATGCCTTCTCTTCTCTTATTCTAAGATTTCATTTGCAAGTATGCCAGAACTTCTTAAGCTATCTTTTAGTTTACTTATTTTTTGTTTGTTTATTTGTTTCATGTGTTGTTTTTTTTCTTGTCATGATACATTTTAGATATTTTCTTCTGATCTGTTCTCCAATTCATAAATTCTCTCTTCAGATGTGAATAACCTATTTGAAATCTAATCATCAAATAGATAATTGTACAGTTTATATTTTTATGTTGAAATTCTTAAGCATGTATTTTATTTTCTTAAAGATATTAAATATGTTTAGTTAAAAGCAAATTTCTGGTAACTTTGATTTTTGACATTCTTGAGGATCTATTCCAATTGTCTTTAGTTTCTTGCATCTCAGGGTTTTCAGTTACATAGTCTTGCCTTATTGCATGACTACAATTCTTCAGTTCTACATTTATAGTTCTTCACTGCTTAGTTAATTTTCTAATACCTTAGATCTACAGACTGCAGCCTCCAGGCTGGATACTGGTATTGGTCTGTGGGCCAAACAGCAGGAGGTGAGTGGCAAGTGAACTTCATTTATATTTACAGCCGCTCCCCTGCATTCTCATCATCACATTAGCTCCACCTCCTGTTAGGTCAGTGGCAGCATTAGATTTTCATAGGAGCACAAACTCTACTGTAAACTGCACATGTGAGGAATCTAGATTGCACTCTGAGAATCTAATGCCTGAGGATCTGACGTGGAGCTGAGGCAGTGATGCTAGTGCTGGGGAGCAGCTGCAGATACAGATTATCATTAGCAGAGAGGTTTGACTGAACAGTAAATGTAATGTGCTTGAATCATCCTGAAACCATTCCCTTCCTGCAAGTCCGTGGAAAATTGTCTTCCATGAAATTGATCCCTCATGCCAAAAAGGTTGGGAGCACTGCCTTAGAGTGGGCACACACACACACACACGCACACACACACACATTCCCTCTCTCTCTCTCTCTTTTACTTTCACTCTCTCATTTTCATAAATTTATAGTTATTAATTAGAGGGTTGGTTTGCTTTCCTTTTCTCCAATTATTGAAATTAATGCTCCCATATGTACTTAATATACAGTAAATGTTTACTCCTAGGACATGATTCATATAACATCTTGGCATTTTCAGGGTTTATATTAATGAAAAATTATATAAACTTAACTATTAAGTAAAAAACCTAGATAATTAAACAGATTCATAGGTAATAATAACAACATCTAATATTTCTTGTATACTTACTTGTGTCAAGTGCTGTTATAAATCCTCATAAAATAATTTCTTTAATATTCTTATCTACCTTATTACTTATACTGTTAATATTCTCATTTTACTGATGAAAATTGTAGCCATGAGAAGTAGAACTAGCATTTGAACATTCTCAATGTGTCACACATTAGGGTATACTCATAATTTCTAAAAATGATTGACATTAACATGGACACATATGATACACTCATATATACATGTGTATACACACAACACACACATCATTGTAGCTAAACTGTGATACAGAGGCAGACTACTTAGCAATTGTACAAGTCTCCCTGGATATGAACAAAATCAGTTCCTCCAAATTATTCATCACTGGTAAAGGTTAGCTAAACTAATATTCACCAACTCCTAACTCACTCCCCTTAAGTGACATCTTCCTGAGGTTAATTCACATGGAATACATCTCTTACCATGCTCTCTTGGTCCCTGGGTTACATTAATTTCCCTTTAAAATATCAGGATATCAGTCTATTTGTGAAAAAAAAAAACATTATTTTTCTTCATTCTCCATTGCATATGTGAGGCAAACTTGCATTTTCAAAAGGAATTATACAAAATATATAAGAACAAAGAGAAATGAATCATGTATAAGAGGCATTGAAAATGACACAGGTTTAGAAAAAGCAGGTTTCTGTTCCTGTGACATTTAAGTAGCTTACCAGGCCAAAAATGCTTGTTCTATTCCCCAGAAATGTTACACTCCAGCCTTGGATGGCTGGAGACACTTTGCAGGCAATTTACCTGGCCTTTAGCCTTCCTGGTCTTCTCTATAGGGGAGAGCCATCTTTTCTGCAGGGAGCTGGTCAATTGCCCGACTTGTTCTCTCCATAATAGCTGCAAAAAGAAAACATTCCAAGCCTGCTGGTGACCTAGGATGTTCCTACTCAGTTCTAGTTTCATTGTGATTGGCAGGCCTATCGCCTTCATAAAGGGAGCCACATACATATTGTTATAAGAGGATTATTCTCCACCATTTCATGAGTGGGACGTAGGGGGTGAGCTATCTATACTAGGCAGTTGATTCTGAAACTATATCACAGCTTCCCAGCTACAGGAGAGCGACAGTTTCCAATTCACTAGAAATCAGGTCCTGGGGAACTGATAAAACCAAATTAATTTCATGAGAGGCTAATTTATAAGCCTTAATGGCAATTGTATAATTTTAGCTGAGAAAAATAACTATGCGATCAAAACGACCATGCTGTTGCACTGCTCTCATCAGGAACACATTCAAAAATCATCACAAAAAGTGACACGTTTTTCACCATGTCCTGAATTCTCAGTATACCCAATTTGAAGCTTGTGACTTTCATATACTGACAAAATCAATGTACTCTTAATATTCTAAGGCAGTCATCATATAGAACTAACAATCATAATGCATAAGCATATTTATACTATCCCTATTTCCTTTTAGGTAATTAAAAATATTTTGAGGTCTCTAATTGTCTTTTAGGAAAAACATATATACCTGGTTTTTTTTTTTTTTTTTCCAATTAGCAATATTATAGAAAGGAAGTCCACTGACTACGCTATTACAAATCTATTCCAAGCTGCTGGCTGGTATGAGAGAATAGGAATATTTGTCAGTTATCCAACTAATTATCTCAGAGTATGACAGCCAAACCAAATAATCCAAGTCACCAGTGAACATTCTCAACTGAATTGTCTAGATAACTACCATGCAGATTCAATAAAATTTTCAATGATATAAACATTTCTGTATTTGTTACATTAATTCATTAATGAATATACCTCTAAATTGTTCATCTCAGGCTTCTAGAATAATGATCACAATAAAAAATAATAAGAACTAGCATTTATTGACTGCTTAATATGAGCCAGGCAGTGTGATAAGTGCTTTCTATGCATTCTCATTTAATTTTACAACAAGCCTATGAAGGCACTGGCATGTGTACCTGGCACAAAATGAAGCCTGCAGTTCCCAAATATCTCTTTATCTGTATAAACAGCTTTGCACATATATTACTCAAATAAAATTTTCTATGTGTAATATGTGGGCTGTTTTTGATTCAATGTTTTCCTTTCTTTCAAAAGCAAATGAATTTCCTTTTAGTCATCTTTTTGGCATTTTTCTGATTCTCATATCCTTTCCTTCCCTCTGATTGCTATCTTGAGTACAATGCCTGTCCCTATGTTGAATGATGCTAAGAATTCATGAATTTATATGTGATCTTCAGAAAGTTACATATAATTTACTTCCTTTATATTTCACGAAAATCGTAATTTCTATTAACATTTAAGAAATGAAACAAAAAGTTACATATAATAATGTCTAGTTGTGATAGATTCTACACTCCCAGATAAAGGCATGGAAACAGAGTGTATGGCATGCAAATGGTTACATGTTTAAATATTATTAACTGTTGGCTGAAAATAAGTCACTGAGGAATACATTTTCCTACAAGTTAAAAGACACCTAGGCACAGAGAATCCCAATTTATTAAAATTAATGAGTAACAGATGGCTTTTAAATGCCCAAACAAGTTGTTAATAGGAGATTTTTTTTAAATGATGCAGTGAAAGTTACATGCCCACTACAGCCTCTTGAAAAGCGGTTATCTTTAAGGTGTTCTTAGTTTAATGGAAAGTTATGAAATATTGAAAAATAAACAGAGTTTGAAGTAAGACAACCCTGGATTCACGTTTTATTGATTATTGGCTTTGTGACCTTGGAAAAAGTATTGTTCAAATCACAAGGAGGTCCGATCTAGGCCCAGTTACTCATCACACAAAGATCCAATTATTGAGACAATGAGGATTGCCAAGGATAAAAGGAATTTTAATATGAAAGGCGTCTTGTTGGGAGAATAGAGAAGCTGCCTCAAATCTTTCTCACTGACTAACAGAGGCCATTGGATTTAAAAGGAGAGGCCACCTGCCATGGGACATGTCGGGGTATAACTGACAACGGACTACTTGCATTGGGGACAGGTGGTGGGGACTGGTGAATCTTGGAGTCAGGAAGTCTGTGCAGGGCACTTCAGAATCACAGCTCCTTTGTTTTGTAGAAAATCTACCTTTTCTGGGAAACAACTCGAAAGGTCAGGTAGTTAAGGGAGAAGATTGTAAAAAATCACATAGAGGTTATTGAAATTTGTTCATAGATCTGGTTACATTATTTAATATTTCTACTTGCAATATTAAGATAATAATACATCTATCTTCTCCTTACTATTCTTAACTTTTTTCAGGGTAACAAGTTTGCTACCAGTATCTTCATGGAAAATATTTTTTCTCCTTTCTTAGGTACTGCATTGCTAACAATTATATTAGCTACATTCTTTCTATGCCCTCAGCATTTGCTTGAATACCAGAGACTGTTAAAGTTACCATACTATATCCCAATATTTGCATTATATTCTCCTGTTAAAATGGAGCTAGAATTATATTTGAAGTTTTTGATTTGAGTTGAGAAGAGATGGAGGGAATTATGGCATTTTTCATTCTCCAGAAATACATTCAAAGATCACTGAAGAGTCTAGTTTATTGCAAAATAGAAGAGTGAACATTTTGAAGATAAAAAAGATATTCAGGCATTAGGGGGGAAAATATGCTTCAAACATGGGAATATGAAGTTTTTTTAATAATTATTATCAATATTAAAATAAATGGGTGTTAAGGAAAAATAGTACTCAGGAATGTATTGTATATGTTCTGTGTTCAGTGAGTACAATTACCGATTTTAGAGAAAGACTCAAGTAATTGTGTCTTGTAGTGAATTCTTATAATTTTATGTTGTCTCGGCATCCATTTTGAATACAAGTTTAAGATTTTCATACCAGACGTGGTCACCCAAGACAGTTTCCAGTTCCGTACTGCACCAAAATGGCTCAAGCAGGTGGCCAGTGATAAAAACTTAGAGGCATTTCTCCCGCCTGGCACACTGGGCGCTCTGCTTTTCCCCTGCTTCCTTTAAAGGGATCGGTCAAGTATTTGCTTGCAAACTTAAAGTGACCCACACCCTGTTCCCTACATGCACTGCAAGTTATCACATGCTTTTCTCTATCTGTCTCTGTCTGACTCTTCATTCCTGTCTCAGGTCACCCAGGGACAGAGGACTGCTCCTCTGAATGCTGGACCCTCCTTGCCCAAAATCTGCTAAGTAAAAATCTTTAGATTGATTTCCTATTGTGGTAATGCTGAATTTACACCTCTCATCTGAAGAACTAAGGATATTTCAGCCAAGGTTTTTCCCTAGGACAAGATGGGGAACACAAGATTGGGCCCCAGTACCACAGCAGTCATGAGGCAGGCATAAACTGGACATCAATCAGACAAGAGCCATTAGGGTGTCTGCCGGTGTAAACAGTTTTCCCATGTGAGGGACCACCTGATTATCCGTTGATGAACAAGGCTGTCTACCAGGTAAAAGAAGATTCCAGTGAGAGGCACACTGTAAACACCATGTCCTACTACCCTCCATTTCCCATAAGGGGAGGGCTGCTAGCCTGTCTACCACTGGAGCTCCAATACAGCTGGGGACTCCTAAAACTCTCCCATGTATCATTTTTTTAAACAAACTAATTAAAAAATTGATTATTTTATCAAGGAGACGTATTGATTTAAAAGTACATGTTTATGTAAATGTAATAAAATAAGGTACATTATAGAAATTTTAGAGCATATAGAAAAATATACAGAAGAAAATACAAAAAATCATTTTGTAATCCTCTTAGTCAGAGATTACTACTGCTGAAGTTTGAGTGTGCTTTCTAATAGTTAAATATATAAATATATTTTGGTTTTGTAAGCTTGCGATCACACTGTATATAGAATTTTTTCAACATCAAAAATTACATCAAAATATTTTCCTTCTTTTCTGATGTTCTGCATTTTAATGGCAACTTAATAACATACTGGTGTCCATGACTATTGCTTTTATGTAAAATTATAGAAAATTATCTTTTACATATACCAGAACTTATGTCATGGCAAATCTTCCCAATGTAATTGGAATAGAATGGCTTGAATTCTTGCCAAAATATTACAATGGTTCTATTTCTATACATGTGGAAAGTTTCCTTTTCTTTAAATATGTGTAATTTAAACAGACACACACACACTCTTTTCAGTCACTACCTAGCCATGAAGACTTCCATAATGACTTTAGCCAAAATAAATTAATTTCCATAGCTATTAGTATTAAATAGCTAAAGTATCCTTTCAATGCATTGGATGATTAGATGAGTAAAATTTAAATATAGTGGCATAGGAAAGTTATGTATTGCACTGACAGGCAACACACTTTCCATATGAGAGGAGTCATATTCAAACCATCAGTGTCTTTTTTGAATACTATGGCATTTATAAATGCCACACAAGTTATACTATTCCAACTTATCAGATATTGCTTTTTTTTTCTAGTGCATAATCTCTAGCCCTTACATATAAGCATATGGGTTACATAATTTGTAATTTTCATGCATTTTTCTACAATTGTCTATTTTAGTCTTGATAGAAAGGAAGTAATTTAAAAACACTTGTGGCCTCAATGCAAGAGTTTTCCAATAAACAAGAAGCACTGCTTTCACAGCTGACCTGACAAATGCTCAGATCTTTTACCCATTCCACTATTTTCTAAAGTATTTAAGTGGTTTGAGTGTTTAGCTTTTTTTTAAAAAAATGTAAAATGGAGTAAAACTCTGTAGATATTAGAAGTATTCTGTTTTACAGTCAATAAAAAGGTCAGGGGGCCTTTTGTACTAAACAAGTCTCATCAGGGTAGTTCATTAATACAATTAGACAAAATACATTCTCCAGTTTCACTATCTATTCATTTTAAGGCACTTTCTGCTGTGCTTAATCAAATTTAACATGGGAGACTTTTCCTGGCTACATAATCAACATGTAAATTAAAATGCACAGGGATCTCCAAAGGAAAAAAAAAGTTAATTATTTAATCGTTTCTTTTCCTCTATGTATTGAGTTGAGAATTTTTAATTAAAAAGAGTAAATGAATCTTTAACATATGTTTATTTCTTTTGTATAAAAATGTGACTATAATTAATATTAAAATGACAACATGGAATATTGAATTTATTGTTCCTTCATAATCATAGGGATTAAGATTAATCAAAGGTTGTCATTTTAATTGCAAAATCTAATTGATAGTGATAAATAGAATTTGTAATAGTTTTTCACGTGCTTGATAATAAATACCTATGCCCATATTTTTAAGAATATGAGATGACATAATGTGTTTCTGTAAAATATGATAGTTCTAAGTAATATTTCCTTTTTAGTTAAAAGTTGCCATCTATCTACCAAGTGGTTTATAATTGTAAAAACTGAAAATATTGCTGAAGATTAAAAAGACACATGGAGAATTTATTTGACATTTTATTAAGAAAGTTCAAGAGCAGTTCATTTGCAGTTTAACATGCCATCCATTGAAGTTTATGGTGGAGCAAGCAAAAGGTGTGACTATTGATTCTACGTATGTGCACTCTCTATCTACAAAGGATTATGGCGAATAAACTCATTTCTAGCTTGATTACTCTGAGTTCTCAATACCTTTTTATATTTTCAAAATGTTAAAATGTTAAGTTCAGACAAATGCTAGTAATCTTTGGATTTCATGTTTAGTTTGCATAATCCTGCATAATATAAACTTTTTCTTTTATGAGAAGCTCTCAGACCACTTATTTCCCTCTTGAGTGTGCCAGCTGTGATTTAAGTCAGTGAACATTCACTTAATATTGCATTCAGTTAGTTATCCCTCTCTTTTAGAGATAATGTTGTTAACTTCAGAGATGTCAACCTGCAAGATATTTTATTGAATTTTCAAGAAAACAAGTCCTGTGCCAATGATGCAGAAATATTTTCAGATATCCCTATGTTTTCATACCATACCAAAACCCTTAAATACTACTTCTCAGAAAATTGATATAAGTGAAATTTATTTACTTGTGAAAAGTTCACTTTTCTACATGCTATATGCAGTTTGGCACCTCGCAAACACTCTTAAATACTAGCAAATTATGGCCCCAGATAACATTAATTCAATGATGATTTTTTAAATTTGTATGACTTGCTGTTCTGAGCAAAAGATATATAAAGGTAAATAAGACCTGATCTTGCCCTTAAATAACTTAAAATTAAGAGAGAGAAACAAACGGATACTACAAGGGGATGCCTTCTGGGGTGGTAAGTACTGAAAAAGCCTCAGAATTTTTTGAAACTCAGTAACATTGGTAACCTAAGAAAAATATTAACATAATGACACACAAATTTTAGGTTGTGGTGTTGCTAAAAGATAAAACAACCCAATGCATGGTTAAAATACATGCATATGTGTGTGTATGTGTATATATATACATATATATGTGTGTATATATATATATTTGTGTGTACATATTTATGCTTAGTTTTGTTTATATTTAATTCATATGTGAACAAATCCTAAGGTGTGATCTTAAAAGATAACAAAGCATAACTATGTAATGGAAATGTGTATGTAAACAAATACTGATATGGGACTTACTATTTGATATATTAAATCATTTATTCCTAATAGCAGTCCTAAGATCAACATGATTTTCCTTTCCACCATACAGATAATAAAGCAGAAGTACAAAGAATTTAAGTAACTTACTTTAGTTGTGCATGGTCCTACCACTAATTACCAGGAAAGCTGGATTTGAAACACAGACTTTGTGTTTTAACCCCTGAGGTAGCTTACTAACTCATTATTAATATTGTTGTCACTCAAGTTGGGATAAATTTTGAGCAACTCTGGAAAGAATAGCCACATAGGAAACAGCTAGAAATAGACTTTAGTAGGGAAGAAAATGATACTCATGTATTCAGAGATAATAATATTCACTGAGCAGTTATTTTGCATATTTTATTCTATTAGGCAGTTAATATTTATCTAATTATCTAATTTAGAATTAAAAGTATATGTACACATTTTTCTTTTATTTTGATATCTGTATATTTTTCTTGTATTGATTTTTAAAAATAATATGCCTGATGAGGCCTAAGCTTTCATTTGCAAACCAGGAAAGGTATACATTTAATTTCTTTCTTAGACCAAGAATGTTAACAGATTAAGTCACTTAAACTTGTTCAAGAAGTTGAGAACTATGAGGGCCTACAACATAACTCTGAGATAACCAAGTTAAATTCGGAAGTGACAAAGTACAGTAACAGTTAAGAGAGTCAACTCTGAAGACAGGTGTCATGATTTGAGTACTGATTCTTTTTGCCTGGTGACAACGAGTTATTAACATTCTTTCAGTTTACTCATCTGTAAAATTGGAATGATAATAATATCTATCACTTTAGATAAGTGGTTCTCAAACGGGGGTGATTTTTTCTCCAGAAGACATTTAACAATGTTTGGAGACATTTTCCAGTGTCACAACTCAGGGGAGGGTATTACTGACATTTAGCATGTAGATACTACAGGATACTTCACTACAACAAACAATTAACTTACCTAAAATGTCAATATTCCCAAGGTTGAGAAACTCTTCTTAGTTCCTCGTAAGCATAAGTGAAACAATAATACAATTACTAGAAAAATGTCTGGCACAGAGTAAGTTGATAAATAATTGTCAGCCATTATTTTTATTATTGTAGAAGAAAATGTTAAGAAACAATCTTGAGATGTAGACTAGGGACAAATAGAGGAAAGATTTCTATGACAGACTAGGGAGATTCTATCTTGCAGAAGAGGGGAGTCACTTATTGCTTCCAAGCATAGGAGTGTTAAGGATCGCTGATATTTTAAAACTCAAGGGCAACTGCTATGGAAAAGTAGGTTTCTTCAATCCTGTAAATGTATAATATTGTCACAAAGGCCTTATTTGAGTATTGTTTATTTTTACTTTGGGAGTGGTCTTTGGAACAGAAAATCAATTCTTATTATAAAACATCAAAAAGACAAAGACTAACCAAGAAAGAGACTTGGAATGATGTTTGGTTTTGGCAGAATAAGGAGCCATTTGTGAATGTTTCTGGTGGAAGGAACATTGTAAGGAGACAAGTAAGGAGACAAGTAAATGTCACAGAAAGTATTGTGAAATTTCAGATTAACATTGAAGTATTGTGGCTTTGCTTGTTGTTCATTATTTGTACTTATAAATATTCATGAATTTCTCCAATTACACATAGAGCTAGCAGGCGCCATGAAGAAATATTCTGTCCTTGTTGGTGATTGATCACATTAGGAAATGCAAGAGTAGAGAGAGTATACCTCAGTGGGGTATTTGTGCAGTCCATACTAACAAATGTGTCTATATAAAATTTTAACTGACAGGAACTTTCCTTTTGTTCTTTTTATTTTTAACAATTAGTTTTGGAGAAGAAAGGGTGCTACCAGGTGGTAATCTGGGCATCTAAATTTTCATATCCACTGGCTAAGGAGTTAATTACCAAAACTTTCCAGTTGCACAGGAATCATATAAAAGCCATGGCTTTGTATTATTTACCCAAATAAACAACATTCTTTAGAAGAAAACAGGCAGTTTTACTAATGAGAAATGTAAATTCCAACTTCATGTGTTATTCATGACTGCTCTGATACCACAATTGTTATTTTCAAGTGTTTAGCTACTGTGAAAAGCATCTTCAGCAATGAAGTTGAATGTTGACTGCTGAATGTCAGAAATAATGATCTAGCTGCACTGTAATCTTTGCTGAATGAGGTCTATTATGTATCATATTTAGAAGAATATTTGTGCTGTTGAATGATTTTAAACTAATTATCTAGTACTTCTTGTATTTCATAAACTATAGTAATAAGCATACAAAAAGTTTACTATTAATATTGTTAAATCCAATTTAATACATCATATTTGAGAAGTAAAGTAAAATTGACATATTTATCAGGATCCATATAAATTATTATTGGAATATGGGTACAAATATAAATGTTTTCCTTGCTTTCAGAAGAATTCAATTCAGATTCCCTTAGTAACGGCATTTTGTTTTATACTGTTATAATGATTATTCTATTTTCATATGAAAACTTGATTGTAAATAATATGAAGTAACAGGGTTTCTTTAGAACAACTTGGTTACTCCATTTCCTCTCTCTTCCTGGCAAATGATCTATTTAAATTGTGGTCCATTCACAGACACATGCCCATCAACAAATAAGCTTACCACCTCGCTTAAGTCTTCATAACAGCTTTTTGTTATTAATATACTTGTTTAGAATTTTTTAGCATGACAGGGTATAAGAATTCAGAAAATTATTTTCTTCTTTGTGTTAAAAATAAATAAATTATTGATTCTTATATTTTTGAGATCAATAAATCAATAACTATTTACTACTGATAAATTATTGGTAAATTATTGATAATTATTGATAAAAATTGATAATTATTTACTATTTTATTTTGGTTATTTGGTCTTTTAAATAAATAGTAAAACAATGAAGGAAGGGAATTAAGTTTTGAGACATGCTTATTTGGAAAAAGGGAGAGTGAGGACTTTCTTTGTCTTTTGCCTTCCTGTGAAGCTAGTGTGGAGTATTAGTTAAGGAAAAAATAGAGATAGTTAATGGGGGAAAATTATGTTTTAATTGTACTTGTAAGAATTGGAGATATAAAAAATGTGAAAGGTGTAAATGAATCAGCTTGGTCTTATCCAATATGAAATTATAAATCAGTCATGATAAAAATAAGAAGCCTAGGTACAAAGAGCATTTGCTGCATAGCAGGAAATATCCCTTGAGGCAATGTAAGTGTCATACAGTTGTTTTCTCACACTGGAGCCTCTGCTATCTCTTAGGCAAATGCCTTCCAATTACCTCTGAGAACCCAAAAGTTACAGTTTATAAATGATCACAAATCAATCCATTGTGGTGTCACCCATTCTTTCTTTACATTTAGGAAATCCACTTCCAAAGTCCACTCTCTATGCTATCCCTAGAAGAAACCTGAGTGTTGATACTGACAATCAAGAGAAAGACAGTGTCATGACAAGGGATCTGTCTCTGAACACATGCAAGTACTCTAAGTAGCACCAGAGTGGTAAGGGTGGGGAGGGAGAGACATATGACATGTATTCTGAACTGGGAAAAGGGACATACACTCTGCATTATCATACGGCCTGCTGTGACACAAGTAATTGTGTCAAGAGACTCACAAATTCTTTTTATATGGTACTGTCAGTTTTAGACCTCAAAACCATCACCTGAGATAAACAGGTAAGAGTGTGTGTGTGTGTGTGTGTGTGAGAGAGAGAGAGAGAGAGAGAGAGGGAGAGAGAAAGAGAGAGAGAGAGAGAGAGAGAGAGAGAGGCAATGATTGAGAGGGTATGTGTGTTTGTGTATATGGTGAGTGGTAGAAGGAAAGGTAGAGTTCTAAGAAAGAAAGGAGATGTGTTGTGTATGTTAACCCAATTATTGAATGAAAAAATTTTTCACTTTCTATCAGCTGATTTTTAGAAACATTCTATTAATACTAATATAGGGTCAACATGGAGCCAACCCAATACAGTTATCCTTACAGATTGTTCTTTAAAAGGTCACGTCAATAAACAATCATCATTTAACCATAAGACATTGGTTTTCTAGTCATACAGTGACAAACTCATTGCTCCAAACAGTGAAATCATGTATTTACTTCATTTGTAAGCTTTTGGCAGACCAGTCACTTGATTGGCTGACTATTTCACTTTTAGGGGATGTTTGGTGAACTAAAAATACAAGAAAGCCTGAAATTACTCTTTAGTTTATATAACAACGTACACAAAAAAGAGTTTTTAGGCATCTAATTTGTTATTAGTTATATGAGAGAACTAATTTATCTCTAAAGTTGATAACTATAAAAATATTTCCCACTAAGATTTTAATGCTGAATAAAATCTAATCATGAAAATAAGAGAACAAAATTTTCAAATATTTTCCAGCTTTTTATATTTTGGAAATAGAGGTTGGCTGATTAAGCCTAAAATGTGGAGAATTTAAATTTTACCCTATTTTGTCCTTCTATTTAACTCTCTTAGAGTATTTCCCATAGATGTAATAAACTATAATTTATATATTTAAAATAACACTTTCCACATTCACTCTTGTGATACTTAAATTGCAATAAATAATAACCTTATACTGGAAATATTTTAAGAGTACTATTTATAAGATAATATGTTAAAAATCAAAATATAAGCATACTTTTGTCTCAACGAATTCATGAGAGCTAAGAAGTCATATTTTTCTTCCATGTAAAAGCTTCAAGGCTGAGAGGATGAAAGAAAAAATTTAAAGTTAGAAAAATATTGCCTATCTGGAAAATACAAAAGAATAATAAAGGAAGGAAAGCTTTTATACAATGATTATCCAAGTGTATGCAGAGAAGATTGCATATAAGATTGTCAGAAATTTCCACCAAGAGACTAGTGGTTTAAAGTGCTTTTCATGTAGCACTAGAAAGCATATAATGACTACCTCAAAGGGTAAATATATGGTCCATATTTAAAGAAAGTAAATTTAGTTATATTTAATGCCACTCATTATTAAAACATACACGTGTTTGCATGATACACACACACACACATACTTCTATACTCACACCATTTTGTTAAATTTAAGAGTTGACAGTTCATTAATTAAATTTAAGCAATTGAAGTACATATTGGGCATCCATTGTATACCAGACATCCTTCCATGTCCCACAAATAGATATAACTAAGTTATTTTTCCTACTGTGCAGTAACTTCCTTTGGTGTCAAGAAGAAAGGCACATAAAACCAACTACCATACAATTATGTGTACTATACTATACTGTATATATACTATGCTATACTATACTATAGAAGTGCTAGAGTAGAATTAAGTATAAACCACTATGAGAACACAAGAACATGAACAATTAATTCTACCTAGTCCTTGTCATCATGCTTAAGTGTGTCATCTCTGAGGTTATACATTTTGGAAACAGTAATCTGACTATAAACTCAAATAGTTTTTTTCTTTTTTACTCAATGACTCTCAAAATACCTGGTTTGTGAAATTACTGACACCTCTGGCCCTCAGCTCCTCTACTTTCTTCCTCTTTTAACAACTCTGTTCCATCTTCACATCCTTCTCTGAAAAGTTCATTACCTCAGTCATTCCTCTCTCATTATTGATTATTTGTATCATTTCCATAAGAACCACCTGGGGAAAACCTAACTCTGAATCCTACTGTTTGGGTTGTCGGTTGTAGTCTATGGAGTATTACCAAAGAAACAGGCTTGTGAGCATAAACCCATGGTCTTTAAGCTCATCTTAGTCCTCAGTACAATCTATCCATTCTAATAACTTAAATTGGTGTATATATGTTTATGATTCTCAGAGCTATTTCAAAACAAGATTTCCTTATTTATTTAGCCCTTTGGTTACTCACTAAACATCCCCACTTAGGTCTTCCATAGCTACTTCATAGGACCATATTAGAAGTGGATGTCATTCTCTATTTAAATGATTCATCAATTGTTAGCAGTCAAGTCAGTTAATACCTGGTTGTTAGCACCTGGTTGCAGTGGTGCCAGCATTCTTGCTGAATACTTTTTTCTTTACAGTAAAACTTCTACCAGATAGCACATTTGGAAATATTACTTTCTAAATACCCAATTTCCAAACTGTTCATAGAGAAAAAAATCCCATAGAAAATGAGTGTAGCTTTGACTTACAATCTACTAAACACATATCTTTAAAATTTTTAAGATCCTCTCATCTAAGTACCAACAAAATCCAAATCCAAATATCATAAAGGAAGCATTCTTTAGATTGATATTATTCTATTAATCAAATGGTTATTAATCAAATCAATTAGCAAGTGGAACAGGAAGAAATTTCGATTGACTAGATCAACACTCAGCTATTGAGCACTTCATGTAATAATGATTTAGAAACTATTGCTAATAGTTCATTATTTATTTGACATTTACTTAAAATTCTTAAACTATGTATAGGAATATATGTTTGGTGTATGCACAGTAATTAACAAGAATCATAATAAGTATCTGTTTAAATTGGTAAACTGGTTCAAGTTTGAGAAGAAACTAGAAAAAAAACTTGAAGGATCTGGTCATTATTCTCATCCTGCCTTGTCTTAGTCATCATCTGTAGAATGTTAGGTTATAAAAATACATGGTCTATTAATAGTGACATAAAAATCATAACTATATATATTTTCTAAGAACTTTGTTTTTTTCTTAGTATTTCCAAAACTACATTGGATAGGACCATGCTTAATTTACTGTACTGTTTTAGTGAAGTCTCTTTATCTGATTTAGTAGGTAATGCATATTTTGTGGAGGTAACAAAAGAAAGAGAAGTTCTATTTAAAAAAATCTAGAAATCACATTGATGTCACTATAGGAACAAATTCCTTAGGCTTTCAAGTCAATATTTATATCTTCTTGAGTTGCTTGGATTCAATAATAATGAGCAAAGATGAAAGGGGAGGCACTATCTTAACTTTGCCTCTGGAAGAGGAAAACATTTTCTGCCATTATCAATGGAAAGGCTCCATTATGTAATATTAAACTTGTAATGTAGTTTGGTCTTGGCATGGACCAGTTAAGTAGTAGCTTTGCTCCTGGCAGTAGGATTTATGTCTGTTTTATTATGTCTATTGCCACTTGAGAAAAGATGTGCTTTAGAAAAACATAATTACCTATATTTTAGGTTAAGAATTCTATCAGGCAGAGGCAAAATTCTCAAACATTTAGTATGTGGCCAGAATAAAAATAGTTTAACCATAGCAGAGTCAGGGGTGAATGTGCACATGTTAGAGGGGCCAGTCATTGGTAGGTAGAGTATCAAGTGCTTTATGTAAGCAATGGGAAAACCTTATAATTCAGCCACAACCAAAGCCACAAGTGAGTTATAAAGGTCTTTGCTCTCAAATGAAATCAATTACAGCACAGCTACAAATGCTTGCTATATACTCACTTTATTCCAGAGAGAAAGCAAAAACGTTTTATTTTCTTTCATAATGGCCAGTGCAAATAGTTTATTTGTTCTGGGTTCATTGTATATCAGCTATTTTATAATCTTTCAACTAATCTGAAAATTGCTATGAAAAGCTTTTTCTACACTACTTCCTTTATCCTTTGAATAAATATTAAATTTGAAAACAGCATAAAATTCTATATATTGCTATTTTGCCCAAACTTGGCTTACTTACAGGTTTAAAGGGTCTAAAATTCAGTGGTTTTTATAAATTAGATGAAATATTCCAATTGTTTCTAGTAAATAATTGGCATAATTTTCATGATACTTGACTCAAAATGTGAAAACAAAAACAAAACAATGAATACCCTAAAAGAGCCTCTAAAACATAATGGTCCAGAAATGAAATGTTTTCTTATTTTGAAGACTTAGCATTTCATGAAGGTAACCAAAATACAAACTCCTTAAAGAGGAATTTTTAATTATTTTGTCTGCTAGTGTATCCTAGGGGCCTAGAACAGTGCTGGGTATGCCTTAGATAATTAAAAACAAAAAAGACATTAAGTGATGAAACCACGTTCTGAAATTAAATGGAACTGTGTACTTTTCCTATTTTCTGTAAAATACTTTTGATATTAACAATGAGCAGCCTGATATCACCTCTCAAAAAAGAAAATCTGGGCCAAAAAAAAAAAATATATATATATATAGTATGTAGAGTAGTTTGAAATTCTCTTGGTTACTAGAATAGAGAATGAAATCAGAATTAATATATTCTCTTGGTGATTATAGAGTCTTCAAGGACTCACCAGAGTTTAAAGAAAATCCTTCAGACTTACTTTCATATGAATTAAAAATATTAGAATCATCTTTCAAGTTCTTGATTAACCCAGGTATTTGATACAGGAGAGGAAATCCAAGTTTTAAATGTGACTCTATGAAAGCAATCATCAAGAAGTGAGAAACTCTGAATTGTATTTGTGTAGATCATGGGACTCTTAGAATTAGAATTAGACAAAAAGTTAGAGGTCATTTACTCTAATCTTATATCTGAGAAAATGATTTTTACTTCAATTACAATACACACAATTATAATACATTTTCATTTATCTGGAGTCTGAGTTACTGGAAAGCTCAACTCATTAATTTATTTTCTCACTTGACTTTTATGAGAAAGAAATACATTACAAATAATAGGAAAGATAATTAATACATTCAAAGATGACTCTGTGGCACTTCAAGGCCCTGAAGTATCTTTTCAGTCATCAGAAAAAGACAAAATTATCTTCAATGTCCTTTTAGTGCTAACACTTTGGCTTTTTATCCAGGCATGGAAACTCTATGTTACATGGATGATCTGTGCTATGGGCTTTGTGAGCAGTAGATAAACAGGGGAAAACACCAAACTAAAACAGTGCTAAAGGCAAGAGAAGAGAGGCTCCACAGAGAGCACAGGAAGTGAAGCAGCAGAGGCTGTGAGGAATCTAAGAAAGCAAAGAGGGAATGAAAAACCATATTTGAAGAAACAGATAAGGCAAGAGAGAAAACTAGGCACTAAAGAAAGAATTCTCGATTCTGTCAGATTGTCCTCAGACTCCGAGATGCCGCATTATGCAACTACTAAGACCCTTCCTACCTTTCCTTATAATACACCCCATTCCCAAGGTAACCCTTTAGGGTCTCTGTTCCTCAAAATCTAACTTACTTAAAAAAAAAGTATGCTGAGTAAACAGCTGGCTAGCACAAAATTCTTAGAGAACCTGTCTTGGTCTGGCAATCTCAATATTGCTGACCTGTGAAATTATAGCTTCTGTTTTCGTTACTTCCAGAAATATGAGTGCCTCTGTGACTTGGAAATTCTTTAAAATGTGCTCAGAAATGTTTTGGTCTCTAAGAGAGTCAGAGGTTTAGAACCTTTCCCATCTCTCCTTCTCCGATGCTCTCCCTTTCTTTTTTACCAGCCTGCTGCATCCACTGCCCAGCCCTTCATGCTTGTTCCATTTCTTCATATCCATATTTTCTTCTTTGCTCCTTCCTGCTGACCTTCTGCCCTCTGCCCCATCTTTCGCTTTCTCATTTTATAAGGTGTTTAAATACAGTGCAAAAGTATATTCTAGTGTAAGATACTGGGCTATAAGGAACAGACATCTTCCAGCTGCTGTTTACTGCTTAATTGCCTACCGCAAGGCATCGTGAGTGTATTATGGGATGCAGAGGAGAAAAACAAAGAGGGCGGAAACCTGAGTCCCTCAGCTAGGACCTGGAACAGGTTAGGGCCTGTCAGGGGCAGGCTGAAGTAATAAAAAATAAAAAAAATCACTGTGGGGGTGGATGCTTGACCAGTATGTAGGTAGCGAAGTTATAAAAGGGGATTTTCACACAAAGGAGGGTCCTTGCCCGGGGAAGAGGCCACTGCGCTGGCACTCTGGGGGCTCGGACCCTAGCTCGAGCTAGACAATAAAACTCCTTTTGGTAATTACAGCCTCGGTGACTCTGTCTCTCTGTCCTGCGGCCTTGCGAATCCCGAGTATAACATTTGGGGGCTCGTCCGGGATTGCCGCAGACCGCTGGATAGGACGCAGAGCCGGGGAAGGAGTGCATAGATTGGAGCCCTGGACTAGCGGACCAGCATCAGGGCCTAGGCGGACGCACTGGTGGGTCGCCGGTGGGGGCCAGACAGAGAAGTCCGCTGGCTTCCTTGGGAATCCCAGAGCTGACCTTGGAGCTGGAGCTCACTCAGAAAGGGACTGGGGAGAGATTCCGGAATAGGTGTGTCATTGTTTTATCATTTATTCGTTTGTCTAGTCACCTGTGCGTTTAAGTGTGTAATTTTGTCCTGTGTCTAAGACTTCTTTTCAGGAATGGGGCAAACTGATGACGCCGTTGTCTTTCCTTGTGAGTCACATTAAGGATGTGAGGCCGGGGGCACAGGACCTTTGTGAGGGGAGGGAGACGCCGAAGCAAACAGGATGGCCGCGCTCCGGCTCTGCGCCGTGCCCGTGCCCCATGCTCCTCCCTGCCGCGCTTGTGCCCGCACCCCATGCTCCTCCCCGCCGCGATCGTGCCCACGCCCCTCCCAGTGGCGCCCACGTCCCTCCCGGTGGTGCTCGACCCCACCCCCCCGGTGGCGGTGGCGAAGGTACCTGTGGTGCTTATGGCCACAATGGAACCGCTGACAGGGGACAGGCTTACGAGACAGGGCCACGCGGGCTGGAAGGGCTCCAGATCAGGAGCCCGTGAGGGCGCTCCCCCTGAGAGCAGCGGGACCCCCTGGGGCAGATGGGAACAGACATACCAGTACTGGCCCTTCTCCACCAGTGACCTCTACAATTGGAAATCTCAAAATGCAAATTTTTCTAAAAATCCGAGGGATTTAATTAACCTTTTAGATTCAGTCCTTTTTATACATTAGCCCACTTGAGATGATTGCCAACGGTTGCTCAAGGTACTTTTTACAACTGAAGAGAGAGAGAGAATCCAAGTGAAAGCACAGAGGAGAGGACAGTACACCATCAACGCCCGAGTCATCGACCAGACCTTTCCTCTTGAACGACCGCCCTGGGATCACAATGAGGCTGAAGGTAGGGGGCGTCTCCGGGTCTACCGCCAGACTCTGACGGCCGGTCTCCGGGCAGCGGCATGGAAGCCAACCAATTTGGCTAAGGTAGGAGATGTCCGTCAGGGGCCTGAGGAAAGTCCGGCAGCCTACCTAGAGAGAATTATGGGAGGCCTTCCGGCAGTACACCCCCATAGATCCCACAGTGGAAGAGAGTAAGGCAGCCGTAATGATGGCTTTTGTCAGTCAGGCAGCCCAGACATTAGGCACTAGGTGCAGAAAATAGATAGATTATGTGAGAAAACTTTGCAGGACTTGCTAGAGGCGGCAGAGAAAGTGTACAACAGGGAAACGCCGGAGGAGAAGTTAGAGAGGAAAGAGGCTAACAGTGTACACTGACAGTCGCTATGCCTTTGGGGCAGTACACATACATGGGGCTCTCTATAAAGAGAGAGGTTTCATCACAGCAGAGGGCAGAAAAATCAAACATACGCCTGAAATACTTGAGCTGCTAGAAGCCATTTTGTTGCCAAGAGCAGTGGCAGTAGTCTACATTCTGAGACACCAGAAGAGAGACTCTTTTGAAGCCCGGGGCAACAGATCTGCAGAGGAACCAGCACTAACAGATGTCCTATATTTAAGCTTGCCACCTCCTGGGATGAGAAAAATGCCCCCCCAACCGGATTATTCCAGCACGGATATAACCTGGGCCAAAGAAAAACTGCAGGCCACACAGAGTAAGGATGGTTGGCTCCAAGATGGAGAGCACCACCTAGTAGTTCCTGAAGCCTTGGGGAACCACCTACTAGGACACTTGCACCAGATGACGTATCTGGGAAAAAAGAAGATGCTACAGTTGCTGGACACTGCACAAATCAGATTCAAATCACAAGGACAGATAGCGGAAGACATTGTCCGGAACTGCCGTGTCTGCCAGGTTATGCAGCCGGGGAGGATCAGAGGGACCCATGCAGGTACCAGGGAGCGGGGGAGGCAACCAGGATTATTTTGAAAAATAGACTTTACAGAAGTAGGACCCGAAAAATATGGGTACAGGTATTTGTTGGTCATGGTAGACACCTTCTCAGGGTGGGTAGAAGCTTTTCCTACTAAAGGAGAGACTGCTTTAATAGTAGCAAAGAAAATATTAGAGGAAATAGTTCCCAGGTATGGGCTGCCAGAGAGTATAGGGTCTGACACTGGGCCAGCCTTCACAAGTCAGGTCAGTCAAAGGTTAGCCCGGGCACTGGGGGCAGATTGGAAGTTACATTGTGCATATAATCCCCAGAGCTCAGGGCAGGTAGAAAGAATGAACAGAACCCTAAAGGAGACCTTGACTAAATTGGTCCTAGAGACTGGCAGGGACTGGGTGACCCTCCTTCCCTTTGCCCTGTTCCTCGCCCGGAACACCCCTTACCATTTGTGCCTGACCCCCTTTGAAATTGTGTATGGTACCCCTCCGCCTATAATTCCCAAGGTAGCACTGAGGCTCTCCTGGAACACCCTAGAGAGGTACTGCAGGCTGTACAAGCTCTGCAATGTGTTCAGAGCCAAGTGAAGCCGGCCCTCCAGGCCATCTACCAGACAACTGGGCCAAGGATCGAGAGTATTAAACACTTGTATCACCATCATCAGCCAGGAGATTGGGTGTGGGTAAAACAGCATAACAGTAAAACCCTAGAACCTAAATGGAAAGGACCCTTTCAAATTATTTTTGTTACCCCCACTGCTCTTAAGGTTGACAGGGTAGCAACTTGGATCCACCACTCCCACGTGAAACCGGCTGGTGAAGACGAGCAGAAGCAACAGCAGGACGAGTAAAGGGCAACGGCAGACCTCCCAAATCCACTAAAGACCAGGCTTACTCGTGTGGTGTCTGTGGAGTAAACAAGGCTATTGACTCAGATTCTGGTAGAACTGCTGATTGCCCTGCTAGGACTCGGACTGGGACTAGTTACCCCAAAGATTGAGACTAAGCTGCAAAGATGGGGTTGGGTATTGTTCTACGTTTCATATCCAAGTGCATTATGGATATACTGCTCTTGGACCAAAGTTTTGCAGTTGTGGTTAATAATGAGAACCCACACCTGCCATATAAACTTACATGGGAAATAACGAACTTAGAAACCCATGAGGTATATAATAGCACCTCAAGGGCAGAGCCACTAAACACCTGGTGGCCAGATTTATATTTCAACTTAGAAAAAGTCAGTCCCTTAGAAAAGCCAGCACAGACAGTAGCAATATCCTCAGGAGGCCCCGCTGCTGCCCCAATCCCCAGTTCTTGGGTAACTGGACCATAGAGGGAAAACGTGGAACAGACCTCTATGAGCCGAAATGGGTTTTACGCCTGTCCAGAATTCCGGCCCCCTCAGGAAAACCGTCAGTGTGGGGGTATTGGAGGTTATTATTGTGCCAAATGGTGGTGTGTGACCACAAATGACAGAGAGTGGAAATGGCAGGTACAACCTCTTTTCATTAAAATGTCCTATGTCCAACCTTGTACTAGAGACAGGTATGCCAGAGACTGTAACCTGATAAGGATAAAATTTACAAAAAGAGGGAGCCATTCACAGCAATAACTTTGGCCACTCTTTTTGGCCTGGGGGCCATAGGAGCAGGGACAGGCATCTCATCTTTGGCAGTGCAACATAGGGGGTTCAATAGTTTAAGGGCCGCCATAGACGAAGACATAGCCAGAATTGAGGAGTCCATTTCCCATTTAGAAAAATCCCTAACTTCACTATCCGAAGTGGTACTGCAGAACCGGAGGGGGCTAGACTTAGTATTCCTCCACCAAGGGGGGCTGTGTGTGGCCCTAGGAGAAGAGTGCTGCTTCTATGCAGACCATACTGGGGTAGTCAGAGTCCATGGCAAAGGTCAGGGAGGGACTTGCCCAACGAAAACGAGAGCGCGAGCAACAACAAGGATGGTTTGAGTCGTGGTTCAACAGTTCCCCAACAGCAGGGTAGTGGTTAACTACCCTGCTATCTACCTTGTTAGGACCTATAATAGTGCTCATGCTCATCCTCACCTTTGGGCCATGTATTCTGACAGGTTAGTCATTTTCATAAAGGAACGAATAAATACTGTGTAGTTAATGGTACTGCAGCAGCAATACCAAAGAGTGAGTCTTAAAGAGAACAGCTCAGGAATAGAAGAGATACAAGACCCTGGATATGAGCAAGAATGCTCGTAAGAACCAAGAGAAAGGGGGGAATGTAAGGTACTGGGCTATAAGGAACAGACACCTTCCAGCTTCTGTTTACTGCTTAATTGCCTACCGCAAGGCATCATGAGTATATTATGGGATGCAGAGGAGAAAGACAAAGAGAGCGGAAACCTGAGTCTCTCAGCTAGGACCCAGAACAGGTTAGGGCCTATCAGGGGCAGGCTAAAGTAAAAAAATCACTGTGGGGGTGGATGCATGACCAGTATGTAAACAACTGAGTTATAAAAGGGGGCTAGCACACAAAGGAGGGTCCTTGCCCGGGGAAGAGGCCACTGCGCTGGCACTCTGGGGGCTCGGACCCTAGCTCGAGCTAGACAATAAAACTCCTTTTGGTAATTACAGCCTCGGTGACTCTGTCTCTCTGTCCTGCGGCCTTGCGAATCCCGAGTATAACACTAGAATAAACTGTGCCGATGTGTTAAATGTTAGTTGTGGAGGCTCCCTGCCTGTCACAGTAATTATTCAGTACCTGTAGTTAATGCATTCTTAAATAGTAATTATTACTGCTTGCTAAGAACAGGTAAAGCTATTAAGAGGGTCTCAAAACAGAATAACCTTTAGCACATCTGAGCAATAAAAGAGTTGGTAGTAGAATTTATGAGGTTTCAAATCCCAAACACTCATTTTTACAAAGAGCCATTTGGGTGGTATTTTCTACCCTCAAAGGATCGACTATTGCTACTGCCATATTTCACTATTACTTAAATCACTGCTATAAAATGGTTACTTCAAATGAACTGGAGTAGCATAGACAATATGTTCTCTAAATTTTCTTCACTTAAATCATGCCTGTGAACCAAAGCACTTTCTATAAGTCATTTCTAAATATGACATAATAGAAAATTGTATGGGCTTTGCAGCTCGAACTCTGATTTGATACCTATGTTGTCACTTATGATCAGGTGACCTTGACTTTATCTCTTTGAGTACAATTTTCTCATCTGTGAAATAGGAACAATAAAACTGACCTTGCAGAGTTATAGGTAGGATATAATGATATTTTTTTTTAATGCAGCATATAGGTTAAACTGTATGAGAGCCAATTTAAAAATACCTTACTTTTTCCATTACCATGTACATAACCAGGCATCACCATTTACTTCTTACTAAACTGTACTTGTTTTTCTTCTTGTTACCTGAACTTGACTTATTTGTATTCAATTTCATTTTTAAATTTCTTAGTTTGAAAATATTGAAAGCCCCAAGAAATATTAAAATTAGTTTTCATAGGTAAGCTAAATCATACAGAAGGCTGACTAATTAATAATTTCTCCATGATGCATCTCTCTAAGCCACTCCTTCAGATGCCATCAATTCCACTGATTCAATAGGAAGAATTTTCCTTGACATCACAGATGGTCCCTCATTTACCTCTCCAAACACTGGTTTCACTTGATATTGTATTTCTGTCCTATATTTTTGCAAGACAAATATGATGGGACAAAGAAAGCATATAATAAACATTGAATAGCAAGATTTCTTGATTCTTTCAGATTTTCAATTATTCATTCAAGCATCACTTATTGATTACTTATAATAAAAACATACTGGGAGTTACAGAGAAGAGATAGTTTCCACTCCCAAAATGCTCAAAACTAAACTACCTGAGTCTGTTTCATAATGAACTGAATTTTTCATGTTTGTTGAAGGAAAAATGTGTACAAAGAAATATATTAAATGTTGTAGAAGATATAACAACATAATAGAATGCTTCATTCTTAGGGCTTTGTATAATTGCCAAGTACATTATATATAAATAATCATTATATCCAAGATTTTAGTTCCAATAACAGTAATAATGGTTTCTAAAATTATAGACCATTTGACTATACCAAATATGCTTCAAGATATCAATGCATATAATTCCAATTTAATCATCTTATAAAATCTTTATGTTAGGTATTGTTATTTGGATTTTATACATGAAGGAACTGCAGTATAGATATTAAATAACTTTTTCAAGATCATAACATATGTATAATAAGTTTAGCAGCCAGTATTCAAATGCACGTGACTGGATTCCAGACCCCAACTTAACCACAGTGATATATTGCCTCTTTTAACTGATACATGTAAAAAAAAAATCTAATATATATGATATATTTAATACAATTAAGATTAGTTCTAGTCCCCCAATAGTTTTTTTAAAGATGGTACATGGATTGAACTTTACATGACAACAAGGTTCAGATGGCCTTGTTGGGAGGAGTTGATATGGTGGGAGGGAGGAGTTGATATGGTGATGGCAGTGTTCCGATCTAAGCAGACAGCATGAGCACGGGAGCTGCAGGCAGATGCTGCAAACAGTGTCTACAAACAGTGACACATTCTGTTTGGTTGGGGAAAAGGCCATAAGATGAGAAGAGTGGAAATTAAAGCTGGAAGATGTGAGGGAAGAAATTCTACAACAATGAGAACACTTTAAGTCTTTTAAAAGGATAAAGCTCTGAAAGCATAGAACACCTGACAAGGTGTGACAGCCTAATCTTTGTGAAGTATTCAAAGAGGTCACTGTAGCTGTCTGCACCTGAAGAACTGTGACTTTCCAGTTCCTGAAACAATCCCTGCTGAGTTCCAGGCAGCCAAGTATGGTTCTGCTTAAATGGCTGCATAAAATCATCCTTAACATATGGGGCTTAAAAGTAATGCTGTGTGTTGTCACATACCCCACTTATAACTGTCTCCGAGAGCAAAGGTAAGAGCCTTAACTACAGCACATATCATGGCTTCTTTCTAATCCTGTCACCATCAAGATCCATCCAGAAGATCCTGAACAAAATTGTTGACTTGAGTATCTTCATCCTTGAGAAGGTGAGGCAGAAGATGAAAATCATTCCTTCATGTGGGGCAGAGAAAGGGAGAGGTAAGTTTTGAGTTTCCATTTAGATAAGACAATCTCATGCCCTTCTGAGAGCAGCAATCAAGTGGTTGTATTAAAACTGACACATACTTAATAGTCAAAAAGTAAAATGATACTATTTAAGAAGAAAAACCACTTCAAAAGTTGAGCAGAATTATGCCTTTGGCCTTCAGAGAAAGGCTGAAGCCAGGACAGAATTGCTTCATGTTCCTCCGCTCTTTCCTTCCTGGTGTTCTGCATTATTACTTGCTAAATCAATTGCAGCTGCTTACCTCGGTCCAGTGCATTTAAGCCCTTTCTTGGGGCCTCTACAGCACCCTTTGAGAATTTCACCCATAACTCCTTACCAATTCCCTAAGCTGTCTTGATTTCTCTACCAGAAAATTGTTACTATATTTATAACAGTATTTTGAAAATATTTCAACAAACTTCTAACAAAATCCTGTTTTATACAGCCAATGAATTATGCCTTCAATGTCTTTTTCTCTCTGCATGATGTCCTAGATTAATGTAGTATATAATGTTTGTAAATGCAAACATATTTCTTCTTTAAAAGTCATTAACAGGGTTTTAATAAACATTGAAATGATCAATGTGTTAATTGGTCCCAGATAATGTATATCAAATATTTAGGAAGAGAAAATAAAGTGCTGTATGGAAAATAATCCAATTCAAGGGAGTAGTTTTGTTGGAAGAGATTTGCTTAATAGGGATACAATTTCAACACTAAGAGCTTTTTGAATACAAATGGGGAAAAAGAGGTAAGAATTAGGTTAAGTAAAAGTTAATGCAACATTAGGCTTGCAAATTTAATAAAACAAAGTTAAAAAATTTGAAGCTTACATTACAGGGACAGAACCAAATTCTGTTCTTTGGTCATGTGTGATGGACCACATGGATTTTACATTTATTAGTATTATTTGTTAATAATAATGCTCTGCATTGCAACACTAATGACTTACAAAATTATTTTATCTTGCTTTAATATCTGAGGGCATGTCTAGTCAAAGGGAGGAAAGAGCTATGCAACACATGTATAATTCTATATATCTATCTTAATTTATTTCTCCTTTCACTTCTTTAAATGATGGAATACTGGAAAAAGAGAGAGAGGCGGATGGAGCAGGATGGCCAAATAGAAGCCTCCAGCGATCATCCCTCTGCATAAACACCAAATATAACAACCATCCACACAAGCAAGCACCTACAGAAGAATGAAAAATCAGGAGACCAATCATATTACCTGGTTTTAACATTATATCAAGGAAAGCAGCACTGAAGAGGGCTGAACAGTGTTGCATTGCCTATGCCACCCATCCCCCATCCCCCAGCCCCCAGCAGCGTCCCATCAGCACACCAAGTGGAGAGAGAATCTCTGTGTCCAGGGGAGGGAAAGTGAGGTGATTGTGGGACTCTGCATTGAAACCCAGGGTCACCCTGCACACAGGAACTCAGCACAGGGAAGAACTCTGCTGGTGCTCGTGGAGGGAGCATTTAGACCAGTCCAGCTGGAAGGAAATCCTCTCCTCCCAAGCCTGAATTCCCCAGTAGCTCCATCACAGGCTGATAAAAACAGCCTGGGGCCTGGAACAAATTTCTAAGACAGGACACAAAAGCTGCAGTCCTTGGGTAATTCCCGCAGCTGTGGTGGCTCAGAGCCAGTGCACTTGGGGTGCAAGAGACCTAGTGAGACACCAGCAGCAACAGGCGAGCCAGTGCCTATGTCACCCCTCCCCCAAACACAGGCAATGACCCTTAGAGAGAGTCTGCTTTCACCTGAAAAAAGGGAAGGGGAGAGTTCAGAGTCTTTGTTTTGCAATTTGGGTAGCTGCTCAGCCACAGTAAAATAAAGTACCAAGCTGAATTCTGAAGCCCCGAGTCCATGCTTTAGTTCCTGGTTGACACTTCCGGACCCACCCTGGGACAGAAGGAAACATGCTGCCTGAAGGGAAGGACCCAGTCCTGGCAGGCGTCACCACTTGCTGACCAAAGAGCCCTTGGGCTTTCAATGAACATTAGAGGTAGCTGGGCAACAGTCACCACTGGCTTTGGGTGAGACTGGGCTGGCTTCAGGTGTGAACTGGTTCTGGTGGCCACTAGGGAGTGCCCATGTCACTCTTCTCCCAATGCCAGCAGCCCAGGACAGAGAGTGACGGAAGGAAGTTGGGCTTTCCCTGGTAATCTAGGTCATTCTCCTGTATCTTACCCAGTCCACCAAGGTGGTACCACCAGGAGTCTGCAAGAGTCACAGCATTACTATTCTTGGGCACTTCCAGTGATAACTTGGCTTCAGTGACCAAAGACTTAGAATATAACACTCAATTCCCTTTGAATATCTGGAACGCTTTCTCACGAAGAATGGGTGCAAGCAAGCCAGACTGTGAAGATTAAAATAAATACTTAATTCTTCAATGCCCAGACATTCAAGAACATCCACAAGCATCAAGAACACCCAGGAAAACATGTCCTCTCCAAACAAACTAAAGGAGTTACCAGTGACCAATCTTGGAGTAATGGAGATATGTGGTCTCTCAGAAGAAGGATTCAAAATACTTGTCCTAAAGAAGCTCTATTATGAATTTCAAGACAACACAAAGAAGGTATTTAGAAGCCTATTAGAGAAAGTTAACAAAGAGATTGAAAAAAGAAAAAATCAAGCAGAAATTCTAGAGCTTAAGAATTCAATTGACAAGGCCAGGCGTGGTGGCTCATGCCTATAATCCTAGCACTGTGGTAGGCCGAGGCAGGAGGATTGCTTGAGCTCAGGAGTTCCAGACCAGCCTGAGCAAGAGCGAAACCCCATCTCTACTATAAATAGAAAGAAATTACCCAAACAACTAAAAATAGAAAAATTAGCTGGGCACAGTGGCACATGCCTATAGTCCCAGCTACCCGGGAGGCTGAGACAGGAAGATTGCTGATTACCCAGGAGACTGAGGTTGCCGTGAGCCAGCTGATGCCATAGAACTCTAGCCCAGGCAAGAGAGTGAGACTCTGTTTCAAAAAAAAAAAGAATTCAATTGGCAAACTCAGAAATGCATCAGAGTCTCTCAACAGCAGAATCAACCAAGCAGAAGAAGAATTAGTGAGCTTGAAGATAGGCAACTTGAAAATACACAGTCAGAAAAGAAAAACGAATACAAAACAACTACTAGATCTAGAAGATAGCCTCAAAAGGGCAAATCTAAGAGTAATTGGCTTTAAAGAGGAGGTAGATAGAGAGAATGGAGTAGAAAATGTATGTATGTCTATATTGAAATATCACATATACCCTACAAAGTTATGGAACTATCATGTAGCCTTAATAATTAAAAATAAAAAAGAAAGGCAAATGAAAACAACAAATAAATAAATAAGTAAATAAATCATGGAATATCGATATAAGCTTGAATAAAGTATATATCATCTATCTACACATAAGGGTTGTTGTCCTTTTATACTATCTAGCAAAGATATTTCAGACTGTTATTACCAATTTAAATTTCAACCAAGAGTGAGAATTAGTGGGTAAAATAAAGGCACAGTTAATTTTTCCATAGCAGCTTATCCTTTAGACAAAACAAAGTTTTATTGAAGAATGACAGAGGTATATAAAGCTGTTGACTGTGCTAAAATTCTAAAGGAAAAGCAAAGGTAAGGTCCAAAAGCCAGGGAATAATATAGAGGTCCAGGATCTCCTTTTACCTATCTAAAAGTGCCCTAGCATTTCTCATATTAAGAAAAATGCTTATGCTGCCAAGAAAACAGCAAATTTCTTCAGAGTCTCTACTTGCTTCAAGACAAAGAGCTATTCCGGTTTATTAGAAAAACTTGACTTAATATCTTTTGAACATTCATTTACAACTTTGGGTCATTGTTTTTCTTTGTAGTCTAATGCAGGCCAGGTGTCCTAGTGTTTTCTGACCCGGGACCTAAAGTTTCTTTATCGCATTCACTTTTTTCCCCACATATTTTGACAAAGCCCTTAAACTGATATCCTTATATTGATGTTATCCAAAATTCAGAAAGAGGCATTTATTATTTTTGACAAATCTGATATTGTTATGCAGAGTTTAGGATTAGACTGGAAAGGACATAGGAAGCAGGATAGACAAAGCAAAAAATATGGTTTATATGAGGAAAGTCATAAATATTTTTAAAAATTATGAAATTAGCAGCATAGCATAAAGAGGAATTCTGTATTTTAAGATTTTAAGATTTATGGGATTTTAATAAAGTATTCTAGTGATGCCAGATGAGAAAAATTAGAAAAACTAAATGAGTCAGATATAGATATGACCAAAATGTTATATTTTATTATATAAATTCTTATTAAACTTTCTTTAGCATTTCTGTACACTGTAAGCAATACCTTATCAGACAAATGTATTATGGCATAACATATAATTTCAGAAGCATACACAATGTTTATGACATGTAAATTTGTGATTATTCTCTTAAATGAAAAATTATTATTCAAGGTTATACTTATTTTCAACATTACTATAGACAAAATAATTTGGCTTTATGATATAAATTAAAGCTGTTGGTAGAATTTATTCATTGAGTCATGGGCAGTCTATTTATTTGGGCTACTGTTTGTTGTTACTGTTTATATTGTACTAAAAATACTGCTAAGTAATATCCTGCTCCTCTAATCTATTATAATGATTTGTGCAGCACGATATTGAACAGCTTCAACAAAATGAATGAAGAATTAAAAAAATCTCACTTTTGTTAGAGAGCTACATGTTTGCACAATTACATTAGGTTTAATATAATGCTGAAAACAGGATGCAGTTATATAATTTTTGAACTTTAAAATGAGTTTCAGCATGATTTATTATTTCTTCCTTTATCAAAACAAACGAGGAAGACTTCTGTGCCTTATACTTCTCAATCAGTAGAGTATAGGAAGTGAACTATCAAAAGTTTTTTGAGCTACTTCACCATCTCTGCCTCATGAAAGCCAAGGTCATACTGAACAAGTTTCCTTGTGAGCCAGAGTTTCCTTACTCTAGAAGTTGGACTAAAAATTTATTTGTAAACATTACCAAAGACAATCCATCTAAGGAGGTTATTCTGGTGTCAGACACATGGAAAATATTCAAAAAATACTAAACAGTTGGCCCTGCATGTGCACAGTTTCTACATCTGTGGATTCAACTAACTGTGGATTAAAAATATTTGGAAAAAAAGAGAAATAAAATATAACAATAAAAATAATACAAATAAAAGAGAAAACTGTATAACAACTATTTAAATAGTATTTAAATTGTATAAGCATTATAGGTAATGTAGAGATGACTGAATGTATACAGGAGGATGCCTATAGGTTATGAGGAAATACTATCTCACTTTATATAAGGAACTTGAGCATCTTTGGATTTTGGTGTCTGCAGAAGACCTGGAAACCGATTCCCTACACATACAGAGGGACAAGTGCATTTTAGTTAGTGATAGAATTTTTTGATCTTTATTATTTTAATTTTTTGCTTTACTTACATTATTTCTATTTTTATTAATTGACAAGTTAGAGGTGTCTATATTTATGGGGTACAAAGTAATATTTTGATTTTTTAATACAATGTGAAATGGTTAAATCTAGCTAATCGACATACTTAATAACACAAATATTTAACACTTTTGTGATAAGAACATGTGAAACTTATTCTCTTAGTGTAATTTAGATATACACTACTCAGTTATTACCTATATTTATCATACTGTATAAATGATCTTAAAACATTAAAAAATAAATATTTAATTCAATCTCATTCCTTCTATCTATTAATAATTGAGGTTTTCTACTCTTTGACTATCATTTTCCCATTTCCTCTATCCTTCAACATCTGGTAACCACCTTTCTACTCACTGCTTCCATGGGTTCAATTGTTTTAGAGTCTGCATAAGTGAGAATGAGAACATGTGGTATTTGTCTTTCTGTGTTTGTCTTATTTCAAAAACATAATGTTCTCTAATTCCATCCATTTTGGTGTTAATGGCAGAATTCCTTTCTTCTTTAAGGTTGAAAAATATTCAAGTGTGTGTGCATGTGTGTGTACACAGTATTTTCTTTATCCATTCATCCTTTGATGGACACATGGTGATTTCATATCTTGGCTATTGTGAATAGCACTATAAACATAAGAGTGAAGACATCTCTTTGACATACAGATTTCAGATATTTTAGATAAAATACACAGAGTGGGATTGCCTGATCATATAGTACTTCTAGTTCTAGTTTTTCTGAGGAACCTCCATACTGTTTTCCATAATTGTCATTCTAATTTACATCCCCACTAACAGTGTAAAAGCATTTCCTTTCCTCCACATACTTACCAGGACTTACCTTTTGTCCTTTTGATAACAGCCATCCTTATTCTTTGTGGTTTTATTTTGCATCTCCCCAAGAATAGTGGTATTGAACATTTCTTCATGTGGCTGTTATTCATTTGTATGTCTTCTTTTGAAAGATGTGTATTCATAGCCCATTTAAAATATATATTAAGAGGGTACAAGGGGTTTATTATATGTATAAACTTTATAATGATTAAGTCAGAGCTTTTGCTGTACCTATTACCAAAATAGTGTTCATTGTACCCAACTGGAAAGTTTTTATCCCTCACCCCCTTTTGACTTCCCCCATTTTTGGTTTCACATGTCCTTTACATCTCTCTGTGCCTTCGTGTACCCATCGTTCAGCTCTCACTTATTAGTGAGAATATATGGCAGTTGTTTTTCAATTCTTGAGATACTTCACTTAGGATAATGTTCTATCCAGTTCTATTCAAGTTGCTGCAAATGACATTATTTCATTCATTCTTATGGCTAATACTCCATGGTGTGTGTGTGTGTGTGTATAATATATACACTACATGTTCATATAACACTAGTCAGTTTCCCCCTAGAATCTGCAAAAGAAAATAGCAACACCACATGTTATTATTGTTGCAAGTTTGGGAAGCAGTTTTTAATTTAAAAAATGGAAAGCTTTTTGAAATTAGTTGCATTTCATAAATATAATGACATTCAAAATTATAAGCCTTTGAAATAGTTTCAATAGTTAAACTCATATCATAAATGTTTATTAAATATGTGTGTATTATTGAGTTAATATATAATGCTTATTAAACTTATTACAGAAATTAATGTGGAACTATTTTTGAACTTTAATAAATTTTCCATCTAAATTTTATTTAAAATAAAAAGAAAAAATAAACCAACAAATTCCATCTCCATTAAAGAAATGATTTAAGATACACACACACATAATGTCATAAGACATTAAAATAAGTACATATATATTTCCTCCCTTCAAACCATATCAAAAGTTTTTAATAGAGAGAATAAAATCAATTTGTTTTACTGTTGTGAGAAAATGTTTCAAGAAGTTCATCTTTTTGCTGAAAATGTCTGTTGCTGTTCTATATCTTATTATATTTAATATTATTTTGCCCAAAAAGCAGGTAGGTTTTTCTCTTTACTCCACAGTAACAAACTGTAATTTCCACAAGTAAGAAAATTTACACATACCTTCTTCCAGTTATTTTTGTTGCTGTTGTTTTTATTTTTACGGTAGTTTCAGTATAAGTTTGAGTGTGTTCTGTATCAGTAGTATGCCTTCATTTTAAATTTTAAAGTTTGTTAATAACTTTTCAAATCTGGAAAAGAATTTATTTATACTTAATATTTCAATTTAACTCTCAATTACAATTTTTATAAGTATCACTGTAACTCATTCTGCCTCCATAAAATATTTTAAAAACACACTACAGTGTTACATATGTGTATAAAAAATTGAACTCAATTAGTCTACACTTACCAAATTGGTGATATGTTCATGTGTAATACTAGAAACAATGCTTGTGCTCAACACAATAACAATAGAATAATGCTATTTTCTAAAATAATGATTATGGTGAAATATAATCCTATGAAAAAGACGAAGTTGTGTGTAGTACAATAATATTATTTAGTGCTTCAGTTCTGAATCTTAAATGAAATAAAAAAATAATTAAATTAAAATTTCATTTCCTTAGTTTCACTTGCCACATGTGCATGCTTAATAGCCACTGTGGTTAGGAGCTACTGCATTAATCAGCCCAGTTCTAGGTTGTCTTATTATATTTTTTAAGATTTGTCATTCAGTGCAATACAAAAGTTGCTAAAATATCAAAAGATACCCATGTGTATTTGTTGAACCTATAGGTTCAATTCAACTGTTGTTGCTACTCTCAAATCAAAAGCAACTATAAAATAAATGGTTTCCTCAAAGTGCTCAAGTAAGTGGAAAATATTAAGTTGCTTTTTCCCGTACTTTGTTTCTTCTTTCTTTGTCATTTTATACCACTTTTATATTCATGTTAATGTTCATTTTTATGCATGGTGAAATCCATATCGTCCTTCAATTCTTTCTTCCCCCCCTTTTGTTCTGTAAGTTTTAATTATCTTTTTCCCTTTTTATATGTCATATTCCCCTCCTTTGTTTCTTTCATTCTTAGTTTAGAAACCACAAACATTTGAGGATTAGAATCACATCTACTGAAGTGGAGCATCTTGCACTCCCACACAGAGTGATCAAAAAAGTATTATGACATGCGTCCACAGGAAGCTCTTAACATCCATCAGCAGACTTCTCTTCTGACTGCCTTTGTCATTGAAATGTGAATTCTGCATAAGGACATCATAGAAGGCTATAAGGTCAAAAGTGAAATATATTACTTTTCAGATGAAACACTGTAATGTGTATGCTGATTATAATTAGCATTCCAAATAAGGATATTTCAGAATGCCACAAAAATATGTCTTTATTTTCTTTAAAAATCTTTCATCTAGGCGGGGCTCGGTGGCTCATGCCTGTAATCCTAGCACTCTGGGAGGCCGAGGCGGGCCGATTGCTCGAGGTCAGGAGTTCAAAACCAGCCTGAGCAAGAGCAAGACCCTGTCTCTACTATAAATAGAAAGAAAGTAATTGGCCGACTAATATATATACAAAAAACATTAGCCGGGCATGGTGGCGCATGCCTGTAGTCCCAGCTACTCGGGAGGCTGAGGCAGAAGGATTGCTTGAGCCCAGGAGTTTGAGGTTGCTGTGAGCTAGGCTGACGCCATGGCACTCACTCTAGCCTAGGCAACAAAGCAAGACTCTGTCTCAAAACAAAACAAAACAAACAAACAAAAACATAATCTTTCATCTGACTCGTAGAGTAGAAATCCTAAAAGCAGGTAAAGCCCTTTGCCTTTTTTTTTCTATAGATGTTATGTAGATTATTATTCTATATTAGTAAAAATATGTCAAAGTAAAGCAGTCTTGTAATTGCAAGATAGTATAGACATTTTTGCTATGTTCAATTTAAGCCATGCCAAATAATTCTCCATGGAAAATAACAAATAAAAATCACAGAGTAACTACCAATTCTTTACCAACTTTTCCCCCTTAATCTGTTATGTTAAATAAGATAGAAGATGATATTCAGTCAACTCTGTTAAAAAAAAATCATAAACTATTTTTATCTATAGAAAAGGATTGGGCAGGAAGGCAAAAGAAAGAACGAAAACCTAAAATCAAATGTATCAGCTAGAATGTGGAAAAGAACGTACAGTATTGATTGCATTTACATATGATAGTCCAATCAGGTAAGTTTCTCATTTACAGATATTTCATTCCTCTTTAAAAAATATGTAATATCCTACAGTCTGGTGATTGGGTTTTCTGTTCTTTTGGATTCATTATCTTATCAGGAGTCTTCATTTATCTCGTCTCATCTGCTGCATCCCCCTGTGTAGGGTGTAGGCAATTTTATTTCAAAATTACTAATGGGGAATAGGCAAAGTACAGTCCTTCGACCAAATCTGACCCTTGGTCTGTTTTTGTATGCTCTACTCCCAGCTAGGAAAAATTTTTAAAGTTTAAAAATTATTTAAAAATAGTATGGAGCAAAGGCCATAAGTGGCCTGCAAACCCTAAATTATTTACTCTGTGGGCCTCTGCACAGAAGTTTGCCAATCCGTGGCTTAAGGGAAAAAGTTATTTTAAGTTGTCATTATTCTTAGGTATAGTGATCATGTCCTGCCCTGTTAGCAAATGCACTATTTGATTATGACTTTCTAATTTTTTTAACAATAAAGCCATTTTATTTTTCTCTATCAATCTTTCCATTTATTCTCTTAAACTCACCAATTTCTTGTATATGCATATGTAACATGATCATGTTATTAGTCATTTTTTCAGAAAACCCATGTTCTTTATTTCATTGGAACTGCTTTCTCGCAATGTTCAAGATAATTTCTTATTTATTAAATCTTCTCAAATAACATCATTTGCTCAGATGGAATCACTGCTTGTATATAACTTCTCAGAAAGTAAATACAAATATATCTATTAAAGAATTTATGTTAGGCAACTTTCCTTTTGGTCTATAAAGTATTGTTTCCACTTATGAACTATCTTCTTGCACAAATAATCTAGGAGATAACATCTTATTTTTAACTGCTAACCAAAGTATTAATAAACTTAAAAAAAACTTGTTCTTGAATTATAATCTTATTATCAGAAGAAATATGGCTCATTAGTTTCTTATCACTGACTTACAATAGCATCTGCTCTTTAGGAAAGTTACATTATATGAAATGACAGCCTTGATCTTATAACCTCTCTTCTGTCATGCATGCCATGGTATTCTTAAACTAGAAAGGCATTCCATGTTTATATATCTTGTTCTTTACCTATATGGTGTAGAATTTGCAATTTAATTTGGCTCATTTTCTTTGCATATTAAAGTTCTAAATATCCTTCCTTCTGCTTTAATAATAAAACAAAACGAAACCTTATGAATTCTTTTCTCATACAGTAGAGCATTGCAGATAAACATTTTATCTGAAACACCTACAGTCTCCTTCATACCCACTATATTTAAACATTGTAAAAATTCTGAATCACTGTATATTCATTGTCATTTGCTTTAGTCAGTTCAGAATTAAGTGACTTGAGGACAAAGCAGCAATTACTTTGAATAACTATAACTAGAAAATTTAGAGAAATTTAGGGAATTTTAGAGAATTTTAGGGAAAATTTAGGGAAATTTAGAAATAAAGAGTTCAATTCTATAATCCTTCAAGTACAAGCCAAAAAAAAATCATTATTAAAGTTTAAATGTCAAAAGGTCAGATTAGAAAGATCTATAGGGGTCCTAATGCTAAATTTTCCATGACATTATGAGTCTTTCCTAGCAAAAAATGAGACCTAGTGAGATCCCTGAGAACACATAGTGCTTTAGCTACCCAAAGTTTTCTAGAAAACTTTAGCTCTGAAGAGGAGCTCCCATGGACCGTGTCAATCTTTCTTCCTCTCTATTCAAACTGAAATTTCCTAGTCCTACCAAGAAATATAACAATTCCATTTCAATGCTTATCCTTTCAAGTTTTTAATATGAATTCCCTAAATATTTCTGATCCTTCATTCATGACTTTTAAAGTTAGTACTTAATGGATGTTTGCCATATGTCAGAATCCTACTCCTCCACACAATAAACTAGCACGAGATAATTATTATTATTTTTATTTCACAAAGTAGAAAACTGAGACTTGAAATGATAGCCTAAAATCACACAACTAGTACTAGACAGAATTGTCATTTTATTTCAAATGCTTCCAACATGAGCAGCCATAAAATTGTTCACTACTTTATACTAAAATCCATTAATGGACATAATATTTGGGAAAAAAACCATAGGGATTATATTCTATGTCCAGTTGGGTCTTCCAAGGACCAATACTAAATTGGATTAGATTTGGAAAAAATTGATTGTGAGAAATGCCTGTGAAGCAGGTGATAGAAGAAGCTGGGTGAGCTTTTCATCTGATACAGGTCTGACACTACAGAAGGAGAGAGGAAAAGAAAGAAGACAGTTTATTAAGAGTCTCAGATTACAGCATAGTTCCAAGAAAGGTTCATTGAGGCAGAGAGACAAGTGATACTTGAGCCAAAATGGCCTCATCTTGCAGGAATTGAGCCCCTAGACCCAGTCCTGGCTGAGAGCAGCTTGTAGGAACAGGGCCTCAGCTTGAAAACAGTGGGGCTTCAACTATGTTCCTCACAACAGATCTGCACGGTGCATTTGATGGCCATCAAGTCCTCATATTATGAAAGGTCATATGATTCAGATAAAAATTCAAGATAATATGCTACCTACAAACATGAATGCGAATTATGTTTTATTTATGTCCTTAATGGGTATATGGAGATATATGAGTGGAAGGTATTAATAGAAGACTTAGGATGGAGTTCAGGAGAAGAATGCTGATCAAAGTTCCTCAGAACAGACAATAGAAGAGCAAATGTCGCATGACCAGTTCTGGAAATGCTAGTTATTGTCAAAGGAGTAAAACAGAATTAAAGGAGGGAGGAGTAGTGGAAAGGCATATCTTAGTTCAGGAAGTTACAGTAGAGTTCAAGATGTTTTCTTATACCATAAGAGCCCTGCAAGAAAGATTGTAAGATGCAGATATTGAAACAAGATGCTTCTCATACCCAGGGTCGATGGGTTCACTGGGCAAAGTGGTGAACCAGGATGGTTAGGCACAGAGAGCATCACATGTTGTAGGCCAATTGCATGTAAAGGTCCAAGGACATGATGAAAAGAGAAAATGGAAGAAACTATGTAAATTCAGAATGACTCTAGAGAAATCTGGGTGAATGGTACATAAAACACTTTCATTGTTTGTAATTCAAACTAACCCTGGATAAATAGATGTTGAAAATTTTACTAATAGGTAAAGATGAGCTCATGATATAAGTACTCCGTGTGTATGTGTGTGTGTGTGTGTGTGTGTGTGTGTGTGTGTGTGTGTCTAGGTAACTTCTCTCATGAACTTCTCTGCCTTCCACCCAACTTTGTGTTTTCCTGAAAATCAGTGATCCTCTTTAACCCCAATTTAAACCATTACCAAGTCTTCTTTTGACAGGGATTTACTATCAATATTAACTAAGTTTAGAGAAGATGAACAATGTTTTATGTTGATATTTCTCCCAGAGGACTCGATTTTATTACGCTATTTCTGTAGTGTCAAAAAAATCTTTTAAGATCTGAGGAAAAGACTCTCAAATGAGCAATTGAACTCTGATGATTATCTGGAGTGAATAATGTGAGATTAAGCTGTGACTAAAAACTACTGCTTATTGGGGCTATTAACTTGCCTTAAGTATTTTAGGAAAAAAAAGTTTACGTGTAAATGACATTTTGAACTACATATGGTTAAAAGTAAACACACTGATATTCAATATTAAAACATGAACAATTTAGATAACAAAATGCTGCTGTTACAGACACACACATTATCTGATTTTTGACCTAGTTTCTTAGTTTGAAAGTCACTCAGTCTGGTTATTCATCTCCACAGTGGTTTAGATGTGCACTGTTTGACAATTGCATACTCTCATTTGCATTCCTCCATGTCCAGAGCACAGTCCAGCTAATATTTTCCTGTCAGTTATTTTTTTTTCTGTTAAACAATTGTCTAAATGTCAGGCATCATAGAAGTGGTTTCCAAATATTAAAATCACAAGTTGTAAATCTTAGGGTAAAATATAAAGGAAGCTTCAGGATGTGATTTATCTTCATTATCTTCTGGGTTCCCTCCCATTTTTTAATAGCTGGCTAGAGTTTTATGAAGGAGGCATTTTAAGCCTCTTTCTCTCTTTATGTCCTTTCTCCTCCTTGGGGCCCAATCTATTCTTTGAGTTAGCAGGCCAGAGCTTTCCACCAAAATTGAATTCAGATGTATATTTCACTGACTGATTGATCTGAATCACTTTTACAGGCAGACTCCCTGTATAAATTTTGAACTATCCAAGATAATATTGTCGGTATAGAATAATCATAAGATTATAAATTTTAGTCTTAAATTTGCATCATTGGGTGTATTTCATTTAACTAACCCTCATGTTCATTTTGTAACTGTATCTTCTTGTCTCTATTAGCTGTTCATCATTCACTGGTTACTCAATGTTTAAAATATACAAGTCATTTCTCAGGAAAGTGCCCCAGAGGGGAAAAAAAAAAAGTACACAACTCATTTGTAATCAATTTATCCCATCATGCATTGCATCTTGAGATTTCCTCTCTGAAGTAATAATAAATATAAGCTAAACTTTAATATCATAGTATAATATCAAGTTTTACTATTCAAAAAGATGTTTCATGTTTTTACAAAGGAATGTCTCCTTCAAAATTTTAAAACAGTCTTATATAGGACAGGCAGGACACAGCTGCATTAACCAGTCAGTTGAGAAAAAAATATGTCACCCTGTATTCCACATAGTGTGCATTTTTCATTCACACACTCATCTGCCAAAACTTATGACTCTGAATTATGTTAACAATTTTGGTTTAGGTCAGTGCACACAATTTAAACACCTACACAATAGCCTGTATTTTCTTTCTCCTATTGAAAGTCTCTATTCAGCAGTGTGGATAGGTTTAGAAAGCCAAAAAAGAGAAGTCCGGGGGCAGTCTTCCTTAGTTATTTTCATTTGAGCTCACATACTGTCTGACCTATTTTACTGATGTTGCAGAAACATTATGAGAAATCCTTTTAAATCTTGAAAAAGCAGTTGAAAAAGTATGTGGTGTGCACACACATACACACAACGGACAAATGGCTGAAGTGCCAAGTATCATACATTTCTTTGCTAATTTCTAAAGTAGGAACACAAACACATAAAAATTATTGACAATCCTAAAAATATCAAGGACTCCTTAGCTATAAAAAGTAATATATGGTGTATGGAATGCATTGAGTCGATTCATTGCTTTTCAGGGAAACATTCTTATTTTGACCCCTGAATAAATCAGCTCATGTCCTAAAAGCTAAAATTGAATTGTCCTTTCCTTAGCCTAACGTTACATCTAATTAGTGTAGAAATTACCAGACTCAATATTCCCCAGGTGTGGGGAATTCTATAGGTTGATGTTATGTGAATATATATTTATGCTCTTTTGAAATAAGTTTATCAATTATATAGGAAAGTGTTCTCTTTTTAAAGTAAGTATTCAAAAATTTGTACTTTTTCTAGAGAAATCCCACTTTGCATTCTTAACTTCATAGGAGGCATTTTTGTTAAATCTATAGTTGTACATTTTATTTAATCAGTAAATAACCTATTGCTGTATTTTTGCTACCACAAATAAATGTGAAGTGAGTGAACCACCATTAATTTATTAGGATTTTATGTGCAAAAAGTAATCCTTTTGACATTTTAAGCTTCAACATGTAAAAGAGAGCTGGGGAATCATTATTCCCATCTTGAGAATAAGCAACAGAAAAAGTTAGATAAACAGATAACCAATGATTTTTCTTATTTCATTGGAGAAGTGAGGTAAGAGGGCAAATTGCCACCCTGAATTTTGGAGAAACAGATCCATCTATTGATAGAAAGCCTAAATGTGCCAATGTGGAGCAGAAGTCTCCGGAGAGTTAGAGTAATAGAAACACTTGAATGGTAATTTGGCCTAATTGCTATCGTATGAGTGTGAACTAGCCTCAGAGTGAGATGAAGCAGGGAGCTAAAGTCTTACTTGTGTGGATTTTACTTCCAGGAACCACACCAGGTTCTCATGACAGATATCCAAGAAAGATTCCCTCATGGCTTTAGCAGGGGAAAGGGAAAAATTAACTATTGTGAAATACACCCAAAGCCTCTTCAATAACACATGCATATTTTCCAAAGGAAAGGACATTGTCTCAGTTTTATCTCGGCTGTGGGATGGGAATTTCTCCCACCCTTGTTGCTTCCAGCAGCCTCCAGCCTTCCTATCTTACCTAAAAGTAAAACAAAGGAATTCATTACCACTGGGCCTGCCTTACAGGAATTACTAAAGGGAATTATTTAAGCTGAAACAAAAGGCTGCTAATTAATAACATAAAACTTCAGAAAGCACAAAACCCAATGGTAAAAGAAATACAGAGCCATATTCACAATACATTAGGACTATAATGGTGGTATGTAATTTGATCCCTAGTATGAGGGTTAATGGATAAAATTATTAATAATAATTATGGCTGAAATAAATTGTCAAGGGATACATATTGCAAAGTGATATAAATCCTGACATTAAAAACATAAAATATATATGAGTGTAAGAGAGTAAGTTGTTATCAGCTTGAAATATACTGTTGTAAGTGGAAAATGTTCCACATGAGCCTGCCTCATGATAACCACAGCAAAAATCTATGGTAGAAACAAAAAAACAAAAGTAGAAAGGATTCAAAACATACTACCACAGAAACCTATCAAACCACAAAGCAAGACAAAAAGATAAAAAGAAAGAAAGGAAGTATCTACAAAATAATCAGAAAATAATTAACAAAATGACGGTATAAATCCTTATTTACAAAAAATTACCTTATACGTAAATGGATTAAATTATTAAATAAAAAGACATGGAGTGAATGAATGAATTAATGAAACAAAGAACCAACTGTATGCTGCTTACTGAAGACTCATATCACTTTTAAGGACACATATAAGACTGAAAGTAAAGGGATGTAAAAAGATATTTTCCACTCAAAAGGAAATGAAAGAGAGGAGAAGGAGTATCTATACTTATATGAGACAAAAGAGACTTTAAATCAAAAACTGTAAAAAGGGCCGGGCGTGGTGGCTCACGCCTGTAATCCTAGCTCTCTGGGAGGCCGAGGTGGGCGGATCATTTGAGCTCAGGAGTTCGAGACCAGCTTGAGCAAGAGCGAGACCCCATCTCTACTATAAACGGAAAGAAATTAATTGGCCAACTAATATATATATAGAAAAAAATTAGCCGGGCATGGTGGCACATGTCTGTAGTCCCAGTTGCTTGGGAGGCTGAGGCAGCAGGATTGCTTGAGCCCAGGAGTTTGAGGTTGCTGTGAGCTAGGCTGACGCCACAGCACTCACTCTAGCCTGGGCAATAAAGTAAGACTCTGTCTCAAA